>CM056946.1:28213738-28682277 GCA_029856935.1 Cyclocarya paliurus | reverse complement strand
TTAAGCAAATAAGAAATTAGAAAAATATTATAGTTACAAAAAGATATAGAAAAATCAATTTATAAATTAACATTATTTACATATCAAATCTACTTTATAATTAAATTAATTTTACAATCACCAATCAAAACACTTACGTTAAAGTATACTCTTTCCCAATAAATTATGCACCATCATGGCCATCATGACTTGACTCGTTGATGGATTTGGTGCCTTGCATTCGTTTCAGAATTCTCTAACCAAAAGTCCCCAACGAATGATAATTTAACAAAAACAAAACAAAAAATCCAAACATTCTGACCACCAGGCGCCCGTCAGACTCCCGATTCTCATACATGCGCCTCCTCACGCGCGCAGGGTAAGATTCAGTAACCAACCCCAGTGCTGATCCGTACGCCACCCAAGTTTGAGGAATAAATGCCCTCTGCTTCATTTTGTATCGCTCACTCACTTCACAGCTCTCTAATTACTGTCCCTGATCTCATGGCGACCTCTCTGCGATATACACTGCCTCTCTTGGCCATCCAAACATTGTATCTCTCTGCTTCTCGAGCGGGACCACCGTTCACGCACCGGAGCAAAGCATCACACCCTCTGCACCTTTAACTCCACCGCCAACGCCAACACCACACCAACACCAACGCAACACCACCTCAGGAACCGCAAGACCAGTCGTTTTTGTCCCACACATCTCTACTCCCTCCGATCCTCTCCCATCTCGCTTCACACGAGCTCGCACAGCCGCACCCTCCTTTCCGACTCCACCGCCTCCATGGCCTGGCCCGGTCCCCTACACTCTCTTCGCTCCCTCTGATTCCTCCCTCCGTTCCTGCATCTCTTGCTCCATTCCTAACCTCCTCCGAGAACACATTGTTCCTGGCCTCTTCACGGTCGACTATCTCCGGAAGCTTGCTTTCGGTACCAGGATCGAGACGTTGAGCCCAGGCCGATGCATCACCATCACCTCCGAAAGGTCCAAGAATGGCAGCGTCTCCGCCGCTGCAAAGGTCTTCATCGGAGGAGTGGAAGTCACTCAACCTGATCTTTTCAACAACGGCCTTGTGGTGGTTCACGGCCTTCAAGGCTTCGTCGCTCCTCTCTCTCCTTTCTCTTGCGACGTCGAGAGGATGACCTCACTCTCGTTCCCGTTCCATCCCGAGCGCACGGTGACGCACCAGATCTATTCCACAACTCAGTCCGCTGTCATGCGCTTGATGCTCCGGGACACCATGCTTAGGCTCCGCCACAACGGCTTTAACATCTTGGCGCTCGCGATGAAGGTCAAGTACGGAGAACTCATTGGCCTCAACAACATGACGGTTTTCGCGGTTGACGACGTCTCGATATTCTCTGGTTCTCACGCGTACATCAGCAATATTCGCTTCCACATAGTACCGAACCATTACCTGACGTTCTCCGACCTTGAGAAGCTCCCTACGGAGATTACTCTACCGACGCTCGAGCGAGGGCAGTCGCTAAGGATCACCACCGCCGGTGGAGGCTTGTCGGGGGCCTCGGTTAGGATAAACTACGTGAGGATCAGGGTTCCTGACGTGATACGCAACCTAAAGATCGCGGTACATAGCGTGTTCTTGCCATTCCCACATATTCATCCCACCGTTGCACCGTTCGACCAGATCCTAGGCGGAGGAGAAGCGAACGGGGCGGAACAGGTGGACTCGGATAGGACGGTGAATGGAATTTGTGATGATCTGGAAGGGAATGTAGGCTGCGGCGAGGCCCCCATGGCTCAGGCCAACCCGTCAGTGGATGTCGAAGATCACCATGGCCTGTGATTAGACCAAATTAGCTCTCGTCATTTTTTTCTTCCGAAGGATGCCAGGCCGAGTTTTTTTGTTTTTGATGACCTGTCTCTGTACACGGCTGAGTATATTGTGTTTGTCGTATGTACACTTGTACAAGATTTAGTCTAGTCCAAGTCAGCGGTCGATATCCGTACGTGTCTCGAGTAGTAGGCTTTGATCGGCGCATTGTGGTATGTACGGCCTAGTCTAGTGTCTTTGATCTCTTGGTATAATAATAAGAAACGTCATCTTTGTCATTTCTTTACGATCCGTTCTTTTTAATTTTTTTTATATTAATGTTTTGGGCTTTTAGGTATAATTCATTGGCTCTTGATCTTGGCTCTTGTTTCCAGGCTTAATTTCTTTTGATTCGGATGCAAATAGTAAAAATGATTTTGATTAACGGCCATTTTTACGTAGGACCGATTCAAATGAATTGAAATGGTTATTAATCATATAGTAAATAGCATAAGTGCTAATAAGTGTGTAAATGAGTCGAGTTCAAATAGGTAGTGGTTGTCAAGTTGTATCATTTTACTTGTTATTCCAATATGATTCAAGTTTGAGCCTATCAAAGATTAGTTACATTTTATATTCCCAAACGACTTATTTTTATAATTTGAACGAGTTTGAATTTGTTTAGGAACTATCTAATTTTGATAAAATAGATTATTTGTATTTTTACAGATTTTAAAAAGCATACTTTAAGATTTTATTAATATCTTTTATATAGTGTCTCTGTGTGTGTGTATATAATGATTATACTTGCAATGATATAAGCAATACATTGGTATTAATTAGATGATTTTTCTCTGATCATTTTAAATAATTAAGATATTCTCGTCACAAAGACAAAGATAATACTATAAAAATAGATATTGAGTTCTTGGAGTTTATATGGATTTATACAAGTTGAGGCCAGCTATATACAATTTCTAAGATTTAATTAAAAATTATAATTTTTCTTCAATAATGGCTAATTTAATTAAAAAAAAAAAACTTGTCGAAATCGAGGCCGACTAGCTTGTAGAATAATCTTGTTCATTCGCAATCATAATCAAATACTGCAAAAGCATTTTATGTAGAATTTCATTATTGATCTTGTACGTTGACAGTACATGTACCTCGAGTCGAGAGAGTATGGAAGCTTCAGCCAATTATCATTTACGTGTCCCTCCAGTGCCCAATAAGATTTTGAGGCCATTTGGCGAATTGTATACAAGTAATAGGAGAAATATTATTTCTAATTTTAAATTTTATTATTGCCGGTGATGATCACTTGTTCATATGAGACATTTGAAGTAGTTTTTTCTCATTATAAAAGTAGTTTTTCTTTCACTACATTTTTAGCTTTACATTAAACAATGAAATTTTTATAAATACTTTAATGCTATGACATCCTAAAATAAGAAGAGCATATGATCATATCATATAATCCATACTATTATTATCGAAAAAAAAAATCTATGTTTATTTTACATGAGAACTAATTGTAATGCACACATCAAGAAAGAATCGGATTAAATCTAAAACCCCCAGTTCAACGTATGCAAACTTCTAGTAGGATTGCCACCAATGTTGTTCGTCTACTCTCGCTTCTTCACTTTGGCTGGTGCTTCCATGTTTTGCATTAACTAACAGCTAGCTTCGGTCAGGTTCCATGGAACTGTATTATTGTTGCTGCTGTTATCTCCTTTCCTGCTAACCACAACAAGAGCCAAGTAAAGTTTTCTTCTTTACCAATTCGAGAAGACCAAATCTGCACTACGTCGTCAACCTTGAGATCGTACTTATCTTTGGCGACAGCAATCCAGTTAGTTCTTAGTGCGTACATCGAGCTTAACTTCCCTGAGCTTTTGGCATGTCCCATTGCCTCAAAACCATCATACTCATTTCGTACGAGGGTTCCATGAATGACACTTCCATTTTTTCTTGTTGGGCAAGATTTTTTCTCTCTTCCTTTCTCAAGAAATTAGTATTACTGATCTGTTGGAAAGATATGGATAAACGATTGCTACCTTTTTTCAGGTCGGTCGCAGTGAGGGCTTTTTGTATTACCAAAATCACGTTGGTTCCATTCATTTCTTTGATACGATTTTTGTATTCCTCAGGCAATTCTGGTGGAACAACGTTTGGAATGGTGGGCACATTGAGCTTCTGCCTTTTGTTCGATGATTCCATGCGCAGGGGTTTTCCTTCATTCTTTTTAACCTGTTTTGCTTCCTTCCTCGAGTATTTATGTGGGCTTGCATGGCAAAAAATATAAATTTCTCTGCATTAGGCCCTTGCCTCTGCAGCGTCGCCACTGCCTTAATTGCTGGCTTCTTTACAAGCCTTTCCCTAATCCTTAGGCTTTGTATTAATCTAGGGGAGGGAACTAAGTTGAAGCTTTGTTCTGTAGCATTTTTTTCTTTATATTTATTAGGATCAAAAGCAATGTCTGCCAACATGGCGAGAGAACTCTCGAAAGCATCAGAACTCAAGACAACCATATTCGAACTCCTTCAATACGATCTCCAAAGTCTTAAATTATTTATGTGATAAAAAACTAACAGTACATCAGAATTATAGACTAGTTGAAGGTTCTAATCCTATCCTGGGAAACTTCTATTAATTATTTATGTGTGGATAAAAAATTACTACATATAACCAGACCTATGCCAACGTATATATCATTATTGTTTTATGGAGCCCAAAGAGGAAATATAGTAATATACTCATAATTAAAATTAATATTCCCTAGCTTGCATGCAGTTCGATTCCTAATGCGATAGAGTTCGTATTAAGATCATTGCATGTACTGATCACGCATGCTTATTAATATTTCCCATATACCTTCTCTTATATGCATCTTTCTTTTAAAAAATAAGAGCCTATAGAATGATCTCATAAAATAATAACAGTAAAATCTCATGTTATATTAATTAATAATTTTTCATAATAATTATATAATAATATAATAATTAAAAAATAGATATATACCGATTTGAACCTGTTTTTAAAATATAAAAATCGATACTGAACCGGTTTTAGACCGGTCGGTCGACTCAACCATTTTTAAATTTTTTTTTAACATCTCCGTTTTTTTCTTGGGACCAGCTATGCCTTTAATTAATAGTAAAAATAAAGAGAGACTTCGTAATTCTTGGTGGCCCGATTAATATTAATTACAAGATATATATATATATATTATATATATATATTTATATATATATATATATTATAAAAGAGACTTCGTGCATATATAAATCGAGTAACGTACATTGACGAATAGCAAAAAGTTCTCAAAACAGGTTGGTGTGAAATGCGGCAGTTTTTATATATCTATTTTATTATAATAAGTGATTATTTAACTGTAAATAATAATTTTTATTATTTTTTTGCTAATTCTTCTTATTTTTCCGTTAAGTCCGTTAAGTCTTATTTTATCAAAAGGTCCTTAAAACCCTTGATCATTTAATATGTAGCTCTTTTGTATAATTTAATGAAAAATTCTATTTTATTAAAATGTCTTTAAAACTCTTGATCATTTGATGTGTAGCTTTCTTGTAAAATTTAATGAAAGATCATATTTTACCAAAAAGTTATTAATATTAAATTAATAATATTTTATTATTATATAGAAAATAAACACATAATCCAAAATAGATGTAAACCAATACTTATACTTTGCTAAAATTTAGATTTTTTTTTTAATCTTGATTTTTTATTTTTCTTTAATCTTGTATTTTCTTTTTCCAGATAAATAAGTTACTGACTTTTTTAATTTTTTATTTATTTAAATCATTATATTAGATACACCCCGGGGCCGTTCCCTAGTGTGTGTGTGTGGATATATATATATATATATATATATATATATATATCCCTAATTAGTAATTATAAGATAATAGATAAATCCAAGAGATAATTCTAGAATATATAAGATAAGTTGACTCTACTCTTAAAAATAAAATAATTTCATTAGACAAGTAGGACTCAATCACTCAAAAAAGAAAAGAAAAAAGACCTCTATAAAAAGAGGATATTTATATAAATCTAGATGACTCTCTATGACTTCTCTATGCACATATTCCACCATGCTGATGTAAAATCAATCACCTATCATAGATGGGATAATTCTTTCTTTCGTTCCGGCCTGTGATGTAATTTTTTTGCATTAACAATATATATTATATATATATATATATATTTATATATTGAATTTTATCATTTATAAACACATATTAATTCACGGATGATATTGAATGGATTTTTATAATATATATAGTTGATTTGTGAAATTATATTTTAAAAACGAAAATACATAAGATAAAAAAATAATAATAATAAAGAAAGTACTAGCGGTGTTGATCTCTTACCTTTAATTTGATTGATGGGCTGAAATGAAGCAATCAAAGCTAGAGCCTAGCGACCCTTTAATACGAGCCAAATATCGATTGTATTGGAGTTAGGCCGAATAATATCGATTCTATATTCTAATTTGTCGGCCAAACAGAGCCTATATATAAGCTTATAAAGAATGTATAAGATCCATGTTCTGATCAGTAACTAATTAGATATAAAGGAACTTAATTAGATCAAATTAATACATTGGGAAATTATTAGTCTACCAAACGGATCAGCCAATTAAAAAAACTGTACGTAATTGCATAATTAATTAATGAATTAGGAGGCGTATGACCAGCATGCATGCAAGATCATGCATATATGTGCTGGGATGGATGACTTGACAATGGCACACATGGTAGAGTAAGTTGAGACAATTAATTAGAAAAATTATATTCATCATCTTCATACCGCATATTTATTAAAAATAAAAAAAATTAAAAAGATAAAAAAGGTAAAGAATAGAAGTAAATGTGTTGCATAAAAATGATGAATATAACATTCATTAATTAATATCCTATATATACTTAATAATTAATTTGAATCATAGCCAATGATAAAAAGCTACGGTGTATTAATGGCCCGAATGTAAAATATTTTCCATGCATGCACCGTGGGTCATATTTTATTTAAGAGAAAAATACGGACTTTGATTTTGAGGGACAGAGAAATTTAGGTGTTGTTTGGATAATGAGTTGAGATGAAAGTTAAATAAAATATTATTATTATTATTTTAGAATTTTAAAAAATTAAATTATTTATTATATTTTGTATAAAAATTTTAAAAAATTATAATAATGAGATGAGATGAAATATTTTTACTATTCAAACGGTGCATCAAACTAATTATTTAAGTGGAAGCTGAAAATTAAAGCTTTGGTTCTTTTTCTGTCAGGATTGGGTAGAGAATTAGATATACTTAATTATTACGATAGATACACTTAATAATTAAACAGATATAGAGTACTAAATTTTAGAATGAGTCTCTTTGGTCAATTTATTTTCTTGTTTTGAATAATGATGAATAGTTTTTGAATATTAAAAAATAATTATTCTCTTTTTAAGATGGTAGGTAAAGTATATCGTCTATACGATCGTTTTTTTTTTTTCAAAAACAGAAAATTCATTCTGTATTACCTCATAACTGGAACATTACAAATCTTGTTTTGCAATACAAAGGAGTAAGTACCTGGAGGCCCCCCTTCCATCCAGACAGCCTCTTCTACTATATTTAGACCCAGTTTTGCTAAAAGATGAGTTACTTTATTGTTATTTCTATTTGTATACTGTATAGACCAATTCATTCTATTGTGTAAGATCAGTTTTATATCTTCAACTATCTGTCCATGCCACTACCAGCAGCAACTCTTACTATTTAAAGCTTGAATAATCCTCATAGCATCACCCTCGAAAATGACCCTAGGCCAATTCAACTCAGCACATAGCTTTAAGGCTCTCCATAGGGCTTGTAATTCTACTACAGCTAGAGTGCACAAACCTGCATTAGAACAACAGAGTGACAATAAAACCTCCCCTTCTTCATCTCTCACCACAATCCTTACCCTCTTCTTTTCTTTTCAGTATCCAAGCTAGCATCCTAATTCACTTTCACAAAACCCCTCTCTGGTTTTCTCCATTTAACTTTCTTCTTTTGCAGCTCCCCCTCTGCTAATAACCCTATCATTCTCTTCTCTGGCCTCTGCAAAACTCTTTAGACATTCTTGAGCTTGTAGAAACCACTCAGAAAGACCTTTAAATTTGGCTTCAAAGACAAAGACATTTCTTCTCCACCACATATTTCTCATCACAGTTGCCACTGAGTCAAGTTCTTGCCTTTTTAATTTCTTTATCATCAACAACCACAAATCGATAAAATCTCCCTCCATTCGATGTCATTTCTGAACTGGACTCTCTTTGTTAGCCCAAACATCACCTGTTGCATTACAACTCCACAGCATATGACACACAGATTCATTCTCCCTTCCACACACAGGACATAGAGGGTTTTCCACTACTTTTCGTTTATACAGATTCCACCTAAGCTATTCACAATAACTTTCCTTATGAACATTTTCACCACTTCTAGTGTGTTAAGCCTACAAATTCTATTCCAAACCTCTTTCCCCAATTTAGACTTTGATGAGCTCCCTTTATCTCTGCCTCTCTTGGACCTCTCCAAGTGGTAACCACTTTTAACACTATATAAACCATTCTTTGTAATGGCCCAAATCCTCTTATCAGGTGCATTAGATTGACTGACAGGAATACCACAAACAATATCAGCTTCCTCTTGCAAGAGTGTATCATATACTAGTATGTAATTCCACATTTCATCAAGTAAAAATTCATTTACTTTCGCCTTTGCACACAAGTTCCTTCAAGGTGATTGAACGCAGAACTGAGAGGGTTTAGGTATCCACTTATCCTCCCATATGCTCACCTGCTCTCCATTCCCCACCCTCCAAACCAATCCTTCCTTTAGTAAACCAAGAGATCCCCACATGCTTCTCCATAATTTTGAAGGCCCACACCCTAGCTTAGCATTTAGCAAGTCAGTATGCCTAGAGTACTTATCTTTTAGTACCTTAGCAGCAACTGAGTATGACATGGTCAAAACCCTCCAACATTGCTTAGCAAGAGGGGCAGTATTAAAACTTTGAAGCTCTCTAAATCTCATTCCCCCTCTGATTTTGCAACCTCCATATTCGCCCAGCTCTTCCATTGGATTCTTCTTTCATTTTGTTGGAAGCCCTACTAGAATTTAGCCATAATAGCAGATATTTCTTTACACAGTTTCACTGGGAGTTTAAATACATTCATATGGTAAGTTGGGACAGATTGTACAATAGCCTTCAATAATACTTCTTTACCAAAAGGTGAGAGGAAATGGTTTTTCCAGTTGCTTATTTTGTTCCACACCTTATCTTTTATATATCTAAATGTGTTATATTGAGATTTCCCCACCATCACAGGCAAACCCAAATATTTTTCACAATTGTTTTGGATCCTTACTCCCATATCAAGCCTGATCATTTTCCTTATATCTTCCTTAATATTTGAGCTGAAAAACAATAATGTTTTCTGCCTATTTAAACATTGCCCCGAAGTTTTCTCATAGGTCTCAAGCAATTCTTTCATTTTCAACCATTCTTGCCAAGAGGCTTGCCCAAACACTAAACAATCATCTGCAAAGAGTATATGTGTTACTCGAATCACACCTCAGCAACTGAAAGTTCTCTCAATTCCCCTTTCTTTCAGCTTGGTTTATAAGGGTACTTAATCTCTCTGCACACAGGAGGAAAATGTAAAGGGATAAGGGGTCTCATTGCCTTAAACCTTGAGTTGGAACAAAAGAATTGCCAGGTTTACCATTTACTACTATGGCATAGGAAACTGATTATACACAATGCATAATTAGGCCCACCCATTTTTCACCAAAACCCATTTTAACCATCACTGCCTTTAAGAAACCCCACTCAACTCTATCATATGCTTTTGAGATATCAAGTTTTAAGGCCATACTCCCCTTATTTTCCATTTTCTTCAACTTCATGGAATGTAGTATCTCATAAGCTGCAATTATAATGTCTATAACAAGCCTCCTAGGTAAAAATGCACTCTGATTCAAAGATATCACATGGTTTAGTACACCCTTAAGTCTATTGGCTAATATCTTTGCAATGATTTTGTACAAAACATTGCAAAGACTAATTGGCCTAAAATCCCCCACAATTTTTGGTTCTTTAATCTTTGGAATCAAAACCACATGAGTTTGGTTCAATGACATCGAACTTCCATCTCCTCTGAGAAAACTGAGCACTGCCTCTATCACCGCTTCCCCCACTACCTTCCAATAGGTTTGATAAAAGGAGGCCCCAAAACCATCTGGGCCTGGGGATTTCAAAGGCCTAATCTGGTGCACAGCAGCTTCCACCTCTTCTCTAGTAAACTCTCTATGCAGATCATCATTCATGTCAGTTGTAATACTGTTTTCCATTGCAAACATAAAAGTTTCAATAGCCTCACTCGATGGGCATGTGGACTGGTATACTTGTTGAAAGTGATTATAAAAGGCCTCTTCTACTTCCTCATGTTCCTCTTGTAGCCTGCCACCCACCACTTGTTTAATCTGGTTCCTCTTCCTTCTCTAAGATGCACATGCATGGAATAACTGGGTGTTTTTTGTCACCAAGTTTATACCAGTTTTTCTTGGCCCTTTGTCTCCATTTCAAATCCTTCTGAGCTAACAAAGTTTCCACCTATTTTTGAAGCCCTCTAATCACCTCAGTATTGCTTGACCCCTCATTATCTTGCAACTACTTAACAGATACTTTGTCTATTTCCTTCCCTCTATCTTTTTTCTTATCTCTAGCCCACTCCTTTAATTTCCCACTACATGATTTTAAAAAGCCTTGAACCTTACTCATAGGCTCAAAATTACACCCCTATATATCCCATCCCCCCCCCCCCTCACCACCTCCCCACACTCTTCATCTTTCATCCATGAAGCTTCAAAAAAGAATCTCCTCTCCCTCCTTCCAACCACAAAAGGTGTTTCCCTTGCCTCAAGCAAAATGGGTCAATGGTCAGAGCGTATAGCTATAAGTTCATCACCTTCACCCTTTTAAACATATTCCTCCATTCATGATTGGCTACATATCTATCTAATCTTTCCTTAGTGAAGGTGTGGTCCCCATGCTTATTACTCCAGGTAAAAGGGCATTCTACAAACCTTAAATCAGTGAGATTTTTTTTTTTTGCCAACACCTCTCTGAATTGCCTCATCCCTTTTTCATCTCTTAGCCTACCCCTACATTTCTCCTCTTGTATTAATATCTCATTAAAGTCCCCAGCAATACACCATGCCTCACCTTTCTTAGGCTCCAAATAAGCTAATAACTCCCATGACATATTCCTCTTCGAGGCACAAGATGCCCATAAAAATAAGTAAAATTCTAGCTATTTTTACCCCCCTCACCCCTAACAATACTGCTTATATGCCATTGAGAATAGTGTACTATATTCAGATTAATGCCTTCACCCCAAAATAGTGTTAATCCACCTCTTTTCCCAATAGGCTCCACTACTAGACAACCCTCCATCTCCAGTCTTCTTTTTAAAACTTCCAACCTCCCTGCCTTGATCATAACTTCCATTCGAAACACAATACTGGACTTATTTACCTTTACTAAACTGCAAAGGTCCTGAATTGTCCGAAAGTTACTCAATCCTCGGTAGTTCCAGTTTAGGCAATTCATAATAATTGGCGGGGCTAACTAGCAACCTCCGCCATAATCTCGATATCAATCAATTCCATACTCTTCATCCTCTTCATTTTTTTTTTGCTCCCATTCTCGAGGCCATTTCCTTCCAT
Organism: Cyclocarya paliurus; assembly: GCA_029856935.1. Classification (NCBI taxonomy): domain Eukaryota; kingdom Viridiplantae; phylum Streptophyta; class Magnoliopsida; order Fagales; family Juglandaceae; genus Cyclocarya; species Cyclocarya paliurus. The sequence goes on along the minus strand of CM056946.1, from coordinate 28,670,709 downwards.
CCCTCCATCCCTCCTTTCATTCTTCTTTAGAGTACTGATTTGTGATCACCTCTAATACCCTCCCCTTTAGCTCTCTTTTTCCAACTTCTTCCCCTACCTCTTCCCCTTACCACCTGCCCTCCATCGTTTCCTCTTGTTTCTTGCACCAACAGAATCTCCTCAGTAGACCCCTCATAGCTAAGTAGCTTGTCTTTAGCTATAGCTGTATTAACAGAATCCTGTAACTCAATTCCCCCATTACCCAGTATCCCTTCCTCCCTCCGTAATTTATGACCCCATCCTCTATCCTCATTTGTCACCCTCTCCACCTCACTTTGAATTTTCTCTAGCCCAGTAGCTTGAACTCCCTCACTTTCCTTACTTTTTTCAGAAATAGAGCTCTCCTCCTCCTCTTCCTCCACCTCTTCTCTCACCTTTTCAGTTCGACCCCTCCCTACCATTTTTGCTCTCAACCAGGGACCATATTGGCCTAACCCCCCTTTATCATTCAAACACCCCTTTGTCCCATGCACAATGCACTCACATTTCAGGCAAATCCTCGGTAGCTTCTCATATTGAAAAGGAATCCACATAGTTTTTCCCTGTAGGTTGATTGTTCTCCCTCTCCCTAAACTCCTTCTAATATCCAATGCCACCTTAACCCCCTCAGGCACTTCCCCCATGCTACATCCCCCTCCTAGACTTCCACCTCTGCTACTTACCCCATGGACTCTCCCAGTTTCTCTCCCATTCCATGATTCATACAATCTAACGGTAAATTGTGCATTTGAATCCAAAAACTCTGTTTAAAGAAGTCCATCGAGTGAATTTGGGCCTTCCCCTCATATGGCATTAATGCAAACAGATGGTTGTCAAACAACCATGGACACCCCCTCAACACCTTCACTTTATCTCTCCGATTTGTGAAAGAAATAACAAAGCAATTATTACCCAGCTCTCGAAAGGTCAGAGGTGTACATACCTTCCAAATCTTCTCTATAGTAGTTCTAATGACCTCTTTTCCAATCTTGCGTTCAGCAAAGACCTTCCCCAGTAGGCTACTCTCTCCCAAATTCTTCAGCTCATCATTATCACTCGAAAGAATTCCAATGGGCTCACTCTCCTCATCGACCAGCTTCAACTTCTCCCACATATTCTCCAACCCGTCCATAACACCACCCTCTGTGTACCTCAGTAAACAGAGACTCTAGCAGTTTCCCCACTAGAGTGAGGAAAAATTAACCTCCTCCACCTAGGCCGTTAGCTCCCTAATTGCTTCTAGGAAGACGACGAGAGAGAAATCGGTTAGAGGAGACTTTCCCGCGGCTACACGATCACTTAAATGATCTTATATTAATGTATGAATAGATAGGTTTGAAAGGAATTGAAAAAATTACGCTTCATACCCATCTTTTTTTATTTTATTTTATTTTGCATTCATAAAATATGAATTTTGTAGAAAGAAATATGATTCGTTTAAAGAATTTAATGGAAGTATGAATTTTGTATAAGCTAATAAGAGAGAGCTGAAAGATACGGAGTTCAATTTTTTTGAACAATTAGATCCTCTCACATTACATTAATTTCTTAAGAAAAGTACAATTTCTTCGAGTCCAAAGATACAGAAACTACAATAAAAGAATAAGAATAGTAATACTCGAAAAAAGCAGAAACAATATGGGAATAAATCTAATTAATGCTATGGCCTTCCCAATCCTTTGCTCTCACCACAACCCATAATGGAAGAAGGCAACTTTCCGACCCTATCTATCCCTTCCTCAAACACCAGCCCCATCCCCATGAAGAAATGAGACTCTATATGGCAATGGAAAGCCCAAACGCCTGGATTATCTGCTCGGAACCTCAGTGCAGTCCAACCATATGGATGAACAGGCACTGTGTTCTTCATTATTGGGTTCACCAAGTTATATTGCTTTGGGTGGATCGAGATGTTAAACCTGCCACTTCCGTGGCCAAGGACCCAGAAATCGTGACCGTGGAGATGCCATGGATGCGTCTCACTGTTGTTAGCGTTCATGGTGTTTGCGTTTTGAAGTATAATATCTACTGTGCTATTGAACTTTAGCCTGTAAATGGCATTGCTAGAAATCGCATTTGAGTTATTGGCTACGCTGTAGATGTCGTAGTTCAAAAACTCGTGCCCATCAGATAACGGGGTCTGTTGGAACACATGGTGCAGGTTCTGCTTGAGTGCAATAAGGTAAGGGGTGTGGGGCAGGTTGAAAGAGACATTGTTCACTGACCAACGGCGATAACCATCTATTGAATTTTGAGTGTTGAGCATCAAAATGACTCTATCCGATGTTGGAGGAGGGGTGTGGATGTAACCACTGTGAGACTTGATGGCTTGACTTTGTGCCAACCGGGCGGTCGTGTCATTCCAAATGGGGCCGGCCGGTGGTATCGTTGGAGGTGATCGCCGTGGATGGTTAGGGTAATAATTGAGATATGCGACGCCCACGGTGGTATTAGGTGGCCGGCCAACCACATTAGTTGTGATCCAATGATTTCTTGAAGGGTCTTGATCGGCCTTTATAAGGACAGAGTATGTCTCTCCAGAATATAGGTAAAGGTTTTTCACAACAAATGGTTCCACATAGTGCCCATCTGCCTCAACCACAGTCATATTGTGACCCTGCTTGTAAAGGAAAAGAAGCATGTCATTAGCAGGTTACAGAACTGTTAGGTGTATCACATTAAGAAATTATGAGCAATGGTATATACTAACCCTTTTTACAGAGGAAATCTATTTGAAATAGAAGGAAATTATGTAATATTTTTTAAAATTAATTTTCTGCAAAACAAAACTCTGATATTTTTAATGAAGGGACACTATAACTTTCGTTGATAGTAAAATAGTTGTGAAAATATCATTATTCAACCACTATTGTCTATGAAAGACTGATGGCTGTTGAAAAATAAAAAAATCTCTCTACTTTGATGTAGTTGGCTTTCTTGTTGTTTGCTCATCTTTATTTTGTATAGTTCATTAATGTCGAATCCTTTAGTGTATTATCCATATATACTCAAAGAAAGACAAGAAATATCTTTGAAATTGATGATACTCATGATGAAAATTACCTCTATTTGAAAACTAAGAGCGGACAGAGCAGTTAAGCTAGCAACCCTTAGTCGATATGTTTTTCCTGGGATTACAGTAATCACATATGGAGAGCATTCTGGGTTTGATGCATTACAAACCCCGGCTGGACTTAGTACACTAGAGCAGCTGAACTTTCCTTTTCCTTGGATCAGAAGTGACTGAAAAAAAAATGACAAAATACATAGCCATTAGGCAAAGCAAAGAACAATTATATGGCAGTAATACCAAATCCATTTTGTTCTAAATAATAATACCTGAGGCTCCCCAACCCAGACAAAAGGTTTGGAGGACAATCCAGTGGCTTGTTCGTAAGTACTTTTGTGGTACCAATCGTTAAGGATGATGCTGCGATCATAATCATAGGCAAAAGGTTCTGACTTTCCATCAGGAAGTGATACTCGGATTGATCCATATAGCCCTGCTTCTCTTTGCATTCCATAGTGCGCGTGGTATAAGTAAGTCCCAGGCTGTACATAAAGTAAAACTTCTGCATTATAGGACATTTTGAAGAAGGAATTCTTGCTAATAGGATTGTATTGTGAAATCACCAATTGTCTCAAAAATTTAAACTAATGGGAAGAGATAAATTTTATTATTTTATATCTTAATACTCTCCCTCACTTATGGGTCAAACTTTCTTTCAATGAGTAGGCCCAACAAGTGAAATATTTAATTAAATGAAATAGAGTGTAGAGTTAGGGTTCGAACTCAGGACCTGACTCTTATACTATAAAGAAATTCATGAGCCTAATTTATCTCATAAAACAGGTTTTATAAGAAAATATTACTTATTTATTATAAATATGCCGAAGATGTTGTTCATATAATCATTTTCACTACTTTTTAAGGCATTGAAAGGAACAGAGGAAGATGGAAATAGAGGCAATTGCATGCACAGAGGGTTTAGGACACCAACACTTACCCTATCAACCTTAAACTGGTACTTGAATGTTTCCCCAGGTAAAATTGGACATTGAGTTACTCCCTCTGTTCCATCACTCCATGGCGTTCCAATCTGCAGTAAGTTTAGCCGATGAATATTCATAATAAAGAGAAAACAAAGTATTCACTATTCATATGCAAGTTTATACAGATATTAATTACCTGTCGGATTCCATGCCAATGAATTGAAAGGTTTTCTGTTATTAGACTGTTCGTAACCTCAACAATGATGGTGTCATCTTGCTGGGCTAATATTGTTGGTCCTGGAGTTCTACCATTGATGGTGATAACCAGCTTCTTATAGCAATCAGGGGACTTGAACTCATACTTGACGTTCCATTTGTAATGCCGAATTCTTGCCTCTGCAACTTGTGCATGCTGCAAGTAGATGATAAAACACAAAGCCAGCAACTTCAACATTATTCTCCGGCATTGCAAAAGGCCGCCAGCCATGTCTTTAATGTTGAATCTACTTATTGAGATATCGGGACAATGTCCAAGAATAGTAAGCAGAAATGGGTATTGTTTGATCCTCCCAAGGGCGGTTATTTTGAAGAAGGATCGTTGTTGGATTGAGATTATCTGTGATTATGTATACACCAATGCAATATATATATATATATATATATATATATATATATATATATATATATATATATATATATAAATATATGATTGTCTCTGGTCAACTCTTCCTGAAAAAAAAAAAAAAAGTGGTCAGATTAGTGGGGCGAAATTGTCAGAGCTAGTCATAGTTGAATTTCGTTTAAAAAAAAAAAGTTTTGTTGCCGATCATTCTCGCATGTTATATATTTATAATTTTTTATTTAATTTGATTTTTTTAAAACTTATTAAAATTTTCTCCTCATTATCTATATACTACATATTTGATAAAAAAAAATTAAATATAATATGTGGGATGATACATAAAAATTTTCAAAGAAAAGAACAAAAAAAAGATATTTTAATCACAAAATTTTTTATAAAAATAAACTTACAAAATAACATTTAAAAACTAAATAGAAAAGACTTTAATTTAAATAATTTAAGGTAAATTCATATCAAATACAACTCATAATTTAGGACACGACAAACCACTTGGACCATTAACGGTAAATAAGTAATATGTTGAGTGTCTGATCAATACAAAAAACCTCATATATAGATTTTTTTTCTGAATTAAAAAAAAAAAAACTCAATTTGTGTGATGTGGGTCGTTTTCGATAAACAAAGTCATATATTAACTTGTATCATTACATGTTCCTATTTTGTATTATTCAATTTCTCGGTATTACAGGTTGCTTAGTTGCTAGGTAAACTTACGTACACGTATAATTCGACAGAAAAGTATTCATTATGTCCTGTTCAATATTCTTTGATTGCTTCCGATGAAGGTATATGTACTCGAGTACGCGTGATTTGACGTACTCAAACTGAATTTAGAAAAGAGTTATAGCACTACGCAACCTTTTCAACTTTTTTATATTAGATTTTTTTAAAATTTTAAATATTTTTTTAAATTTATTTTTTTAAATTTAATTTAATTTTTTTATTCATTATTCATATATAAAATATTTAACAAAAAATAATAAAAAATTTTAAAAAAATATAGTACGTAGAAATTATATAAATAATAAAAAGTTACGTAGATTTGTTCTTAAGAAAAAGAAAGTCGTAAAGAAGGGACGTACTGTTCCAAAACCGTGTTGATGTACTTAATAATGATATATTTGGTTTGACTGGTCCAACCTCTCCGTAATATTTGACCTCATGATTTTTTTCGAGAAGGGACACAGCAGCTCCAAGGAAAATTCGTACTGCTTCAGTTTTTGACTTCTCTTTAAAAAGAAAAATGATTCACATCCGTTCCTGTTGAATATCACCCAACCTACATTCTTGTAAAAAAAATTAAAATACCCTCTATAATAAAATCAAATTTTTTATCCTTTTTACATTTCAAATTGTGAATTTTGAAATGGATGAGAGAGAATGAGAAGAGAGAGATGATGAGAGAAAGGGAGAGACGGTGAGGGATGAGAGAGAGAGTCGAGGAGAGAGAAAGTATCGAGGATGAGAGAGAGACCGAAAGGATGAGAGAGAGACGGTGAGGGAGGAGAGAGAGCTGATGAGAGAGAGAAACCGAGAGGAGAGAGGATGAGAGAGCGTCAAGGAGAGAGAGATCGAGAGGATGAGAGAGAGACGGTGAGGGAGGAGAGAGAGCTGATGAGAGAGAGAAACCGAGAGGAGAGAGGATGAGAGAGCGTCAAGGAGAGAGAGACCGAGAGGATGAGAGAGAGAGCTCGCGTTGAGAAGAGAGAGACCGAGAGGATGAGAGAGAGAGCTCGCGTTGAGGAGAGAGAGAGTTTCGAGGAGAGAGAGAGACCGAGAGGATGAGAGAGAGAGCTCGCGTCGAGGAGAGAGAGAGCTTCGAGGAGAGAGAGAGACCGAGAGGATGAGAGAGAGCTCGCGTCGAGGAGAGAGAGAGACCGAGAGGATGAGAGAGAGAGATCGAGAGGATGAGAGATAGAGACTGTGAGGGAGGAGAGAGAGAGACGGAGATGAGTGAGAGAGAGCAAGGATGAGAGAGAGAGAGAGATGAGAGAGAAGGTCTGTTGAGAGAGACGAGAGGATGAGTGATAATAAAAGAAAAAAAAATCAACTGCCACGTAGGGTGTGCGAAAATGCACACCGCTACAGTGGCGGATGTGTATCATAGCTCCTTTAAAAAACTCTCAAAGTCAAGTTTTCTACAAGAGAAAATCTTTGAATTTTTCACTGTGCAGCATCAGCCAGCGCACACCTGATGTGTCCAAACGGTACGTTTTGTTGAGTGAGTAATAGATCACGTTTTATTCACTACTTTATTCTTTTGTAGTTTGCATCAAAACAAATGAATACCTCTTGCAAGCTCAACTCCAACAAGCTCTTCCTCATCTTCCTCCACTTGTTCTTCCTCATCTTCCTCCACTCAACCCATAACCCCAGCTCTGTTGCGCCCACAACGCCATCCCATTCTTCTCATTCAAAGAATTTGCCTCCTTGTCTTTTTCTTTTTGTTCTTGTTCTTCTTCAAACCTGAACATGAAAACAACACGCTCATCTTCGTTGTCTTTCTCAAACAACCAATTGTAGACGTCCCAAGAGATATGTACGGGCACTCCATCGAATTCAATTCTCTCATTTTCTCTGAATTTCCACTTTAGGCGCTTTACTTGCAAGACCTTTTTGTTATTCACATTGATACAGAGTCTGGTATCATTGTCGTAGCTGCAGTCTATTTTTATATCCCTCATTCTGCCTCAAAATCTTGCTCTCGTGGTTTATATTTTGTTGGCAACGACATGCTCTCTTTTCAAGACGAGAACTTGGGCATTGTTAGGCTTTTGGGCTTTGGTTTTGGTTTTGGCATAGGCTTCTTTGGTGCAGTCGCCAACAAGGAGGGTCATTTTATTCACAACAACTACGGTGATATAAAATCCAGAACGGGGTTTGGATCCGGACCTGAACTTGGATTTGGACAGGTCCCAAAAGATTTGGGTGTTGGAGTTGAGCTTCTTGGTGCCATGCTTTTTCCAAAAGATGAAAGGTTTGAGGTGGAGATGGAAAGAGAATTAGGAAGGAAGAGAAGGATCAAGAGAGTCAAAAGGGTGGTGATGGTGGTGGAGGAGATCGTGGAGCTGCTTCTTGCGTCACTCGTACTCTTTCGGGATCCTCTTCCTTTGCTCCCTGTGGTAGTTATTCCATAGCCATCACATCGGAAGCAAGAGGGTAAGGAGGAGGAGTTGTGAGAGAGAGAGAGAGACGATGAGAGAGAGAGAGTTGAGACGATGAGAGAGAGACCGAAATGGGTCTTTATGTTTTGTGCGGAAAAAAAAAATGGGACACGTAACGTGTGCTGCGGATTAGCCGTGAACAGTGGCTAATCCGAGCACATCTCTTGATATAAATACCAAATATGAATTTAGAAGTATTAGAGTATTGGCATTCATGATTTAGTCATTGTCAAATCTAAAATTTGATTAATTGAAGTTTTTGACTAAAATCAAAGTTATTGGAGATATTAATTCACATTGAACTATTTTATTTTAAATTCAAAATAATAATATAATATTATATATTTTAATAATATTTTATTTTATTTTATTTTAATATTTTGCAATTATACTCTATATATTAATTAATAATTTAATTTTTACTTAAAATGATTGTTTTCTAACTATTTTTTTTCTTAACCTAATTATCCAACAAATATACTCTAACTAAAGAAAGAGAAAAAAAATGAAGGAAAATGAGAACAGAAGAACAGTAGAATTTGGAGAATATTTTTAGACTAAAAAACTATTTGGGAGATGAACTGTAGAACTCCAAATTTAGATAATAGTTTGACTTTATTGTAACTTAAAAGTTGAGTATTAAAGTTTGAGAGACCCTTCTAGTCGGTCGGTCTGGTTTTCTCTCAAAAACAGCCCTCCAATCTCAACATGACACGTAAGAAAAAATACATATTCTGAAATGTGATAGACCACAGAGAATCCTTTCTCATTTGCCGCCCAAATTTTATTCTATTGAGTGTGTTGATTAGAAAAAAAAAATTGTGAGTTTATCCGGATCAAGTGCAGAACAAACAGATTCCAATATATCACAAGATAAGTATTTTTAGATGCAGAATAAAAAAATAAACAAGTTACAGATCAAGTGGGTTCCAAATCGATGGGTTTGACGAAGATGGGTTCGACGGAGATGAAAATGGCCTCTGTTGAAGCTCCGAAAATGGCCTGGGTTTGAGGGAGACGAAAAATGGCCTCTGTTGAATCTCCGAAAATGGCCTGGGTTTGAGGGAGACGAAATGGCCTCTGTTGAAGCTCCGAAAATGGCCTGGGTTTGAGGGAGACGAAAATGCTTGAAAATTCGATTTGTAGCTGTTGCTGCTGTTCGTGGTGAAGATCAAGCAACTCTATCTCTTTCTGGCATAGAAGCAGGGACATTCTCTCATTCTCGAGCCTTTTCCTCTCGTTCTCAAGCTTAGCTCTCTCCATTTCCCTCTCCTTCTTGCTGCTAAACTTGAGCAACTTCAAACTTGAGCAAGGATTTCCTTCGGGTTGAGCTTCAACGAAGGGGGAGCCGACGCCGATTCGGGGTTGCGAGTGCGAGGTGGGGTTGCGATTTTGTATGGTGGTGAGGGACGAGGACGAAGACGAAGGGGGGTGTGAGGGACGAAGGGGGTGTGAGCTGAGGTTGCGATTTGGCTGGTGTGAGGGACGAAGGGGATACGATGAGTTTTTGTTTAACTTGATTTTCTCATGTTTGCTGGTTTAGGATAAATAGGATGGAAGGCGTATGTGGAACATGATAAGTGGCGGGCTGTTTTTGGGAGAAAAGCAGCCGAACCGGCTGTAAGGATTTCTCTTAAAGTTTTGACTACTCTAATGCAGATCACCTTAATAAAAATTAGACAAAATTTGATTAGGCATTGACATTTGTGCTCTTACAATTTTTAAAATATTTTTAGAGGAGATAGACCTACGAAATTAAGGGATACTAAATAACGAGTCCTTTTGATGGATTTTTTTTTAAAAAAGTTCTAAAATAAGTTTCATTCACTCTTTTTAAAAAATCGATAAGTTTCAAATTTATACAAAAATAGTTATTTTTAGCAAACTCTCATTTATTTTTCTAGATAAAGTGTACAAAGACTTCCAGAAATAGCTGTCCTCTCTGGTTATTTTGTTTTTTTTTTTTTTTTTATGTCAAAAAGACTTTTTCTCTTTTATGGAAGAATTGAAAGAAGAAACATTACTATAATATTTCATCCAACCTAAAAATTCATAATAATTCGTCCTTGTAGTGCTCAAGGACCGATAAACAAACGATGAATTCAAACTGATAAGTGTAAATGCATTTTTATATTTTTGTCTTCTTTTTTTAATTACTTTTTATATATCTTTAAAATTTTTTTAAAAATAGAAAAAAAATATCAATTCATTAATATTCACTTTTTTAATTTTTAAGTAAAACAAAAATAAAAATAAAAAAGTCAATCGATAACTTTTATTGGCCACTTTATAGGTTCAACTAGCATTTTTCAAATTATGAAATACTATGGGATATATTCATCGACTTTGAGCCTGTTTGAGATTGATTATTTGTATACAGCAATGCAATATATATATATATATATATATATATATATATATATATATATATATATATATATATATATATATATATATATATATATATATATATATATATATATAAACACAGATATATATGATTGGGATTTTCAATTGCATGTGATGGCTTCTTTTGGTTTCTCCCAACGTGTCTGTGAGGTAATTAGAAAATGTATCTCGACTCCTTGGTTTTCAATAGTTATGAATGGGATAGCAAAAGGCTTTTTTCCAAGTGGTCGTGGGTTACGCCAAGGGGATCCTCTTTCCCCATATTTATTTATCTTGGTGGAAGAAATGTTGTCTAGATTGTTGAAGCACAATTTTGCGATTGGTAAAATTGCTCCTTTCACTCATCCGTGTGGCACCCCTCTCATATCACATTTGTTGTATGCTGATGATGTTATAATTTTTGCTAATGGTGGTTGGTCTTCTCTCAAAGCAATCAGAGACATTTTTTCACAATATGAGGATTGGTCTGGTCAGATGGTGAGTAAGGAGAAGTCGGCTATTCTTTTCTCCAAATATACTACTGTGGCCATGAGGCGAAACTCTTTGCGATTGATGTCGTTCACGGAAGGGGTGTTCCTTATGAAGTATCTGGGGTTCCAATGTCCACTAGTAGGTTAAAGTTGCTGGATTTTGATGACTTGCTGAGTCGTATTTGAGGAAGGCTGGGGGGGTGGCAAACCAAGCTACTGTTCATTGGTGCTCGTTTGATTCTACTGCGTCATGTTGTGGCTAGTATTCCTGTCCATTTACTTTCTATGATGCATGCTCCTAAGGTTGTGTTTAGTGCCTTAAATCGTCTCATGAGTGGTTTCTTTTGGGGATCATCACATGGGAAACCAAAACGAAAATGGGTTGCATGGCAACAACTTTGCAGGCTGATTTAGGAGGGAGGTATGGGCTTACGAAATTTGGAGGAAGTTCAATCTTCTTTGTTTATGAAATTTTCTTGAAAATTATTGACTCAATCCTCTTCATGGGCCAATTTTTTCAAAGCTAAGTATATTAAAGATAAGCATGTTACGTTGGTTTGTTGTCGGAATGGCTCTATTTTTTGGTGTCGTGTGGTGGCCATGATTCCGAAAGTATTAAATCAATCTACCTGGAGGTTATAGGAAGGGTAGGTATCATTTTGGAGGGATCCATGGTTGAAGTCGGGTGCTCTGGTGGAGTCATGTACGATAACTGCATAGCCTGAGTTGAAGGTTAGGGAGTGCAGGCTTGAAGACGGTTGGGATGTGGAATTGATCAGAGCGTTGGTGGGAGAGAGCAAAATGTAAGAAATATTGGGCTGTCTTGGTGCGCACAAGGAAGGAATGGATTTACTTATCTGGAAATCGAACCTGAGTGGTGATTTTACGTCTAAATAGGCTTGGGATTGTATTTGAATCCAAGCCCCGAAAAGTAGTTGGTCTAATTGGATATGGCACTCGACATTGCCTAAGAAATATTCGGTTAATTTGTGGAAGACAATGCATTTGCTCTTAGTGTTGATGCCTGTGTGAGTTCTTTGGAGATTCCAATAGTTTCTAAATGTCAATGTTGTTTTCTGGGGAGCTTAGAGGACCAAGACCATGCACTTGCTAAAGGTATGGTTGTAGTTGAAATTTGGCATCATGTGTCCTCTTACCTGGGCGTTCCATTTGATCCACATAGACCATGGAAAGACATAATGGAATGTTGGTTCCGAAAAGCTAGTCACTCCACTCAAAGAGGTAGTTTATTCAGCCTTGTTTTTATCATTTTAACATGGTCGCTGTGGGTTTGGAGATGCAAGGCGCGTATGGAAGGTAGAGCGAACTCGGTGGAGTCCTTATGGTTGTCTATAAAGGCAGCCATTGCTTGGGTGGGTTTGCGGCTTAAAGTTGGTAAGAAATTTCATGTTGGTGAGGAACAAGTTTTAATGGCATTTTCAATCCCAGTAAAGGGGCTAAAAAATAATCGCGTTTGTCTTGTGAATTGGCAAAAACTAAAGGAGGGTTGGTTTAAACTAAATGTAAATGGGAGTTGTTTGGGAAATGCTGGACGTATGGGGGTCGGTGGTCTTATTTGGGATGATCAAGGGAGATTAAAATTGGTTTTTGTTGATAGATTGGACCATGGGACGAATAATATGGCGGAACTTTTAGGCCTCTATTATGGTTTGCAGCACTGTCTGGAGTTGGGATTACAACAAATAGAAGTGGAGTTTGATTCTCTCTTAATTTTTAATTGGCTAGAGAAGAAGCGCTATGGTATTTGGTACCTGGAAGATTTTTGGGAGAAAATAATACAGATGCTTTCATTCTTGTGGCATAAGATCAGGCATGTATATCGTGAGTGTAATGTAGGGGTAGATTTCTTAGCGAGATTGGCGTCCGAGCATGAGTCTAGGATGTGGGTGTCTTCAACGATATTCCTCATCGACTAAAAGGGATTTTAAAGGTTGATCGGTTGGGACTTCCTGCTTTGCGTCGTTAGTGCATTAGACATAGTTGGTGGTCCTTGTGTTAGTCTAGGTTGGTGTTTTGAGTTATGTTTTACGGATTGGTTTTATTGGTTTGGTTTGGTTTGGTTTTGGCTTTGTCTAGCATATTGATGTAACTATGGTATTCCTCCATCATAAGTGAGGATTTTTTAATAAATTTAGGATGAGACTACTATGTGTGTGACTACTGGCTCTTTATATATATATAATAAAATAAAAAACTTTAAAAGTGCTTTAGATATATGTTTATCAAACAGTAAATAGTTTTTGAAGTATAGAGCTTATTTTTTAAGTTATAAGTTATAAGTTATATTTCCTACTATAATTCCAAACATGCACTTAATTTGTTAGAGATAAATTAGAAATTAGAGTATATTCTTATAACTAAAAGTCAACCTCCCAATTTAGTATATGTTATATATATTCCCGTACATTTTTTTTCTAAGCAGTTTCATTACTGATAAATAAGATAGAGAAGGAAAAACTAGAAATCAACCTTCCATTAATGACATTGTATTAGAGAAAAAACAATATCGTTCATGATTAATGATTTTCAGATGTAAAATAATAAAATATTTTAAAAACCTAGATTTTTAGTATGTACGGATTTGGTGTATAAGAATTTTTATATTAGAAGGAGATTAATATTTAATGTGAATTAGCAAGGAGGGGTGCCGATATGATTTTTTCTATAGAAAAACCTAAGTGCATGGCCAGTCCGAGCAGCACATATGATTCAAGATAACATTATCAAGAATAAAGAATAACATCTCTTGACGAAATAGATGACATGAACGAAAAATATAATATTTAACGATATATAGAGGGAGGGAAATAACTCAGGTGAAATACATGCCAATTGGGTAGGCATGCAGGATGAGTTATAATAAATTAAGATCTGCATGCGTGCTTGAATTTATCGAAGCAGGCCGGGTGCGACCAAATTGTTTTGGCCTTCACAGAATAGTACCACGCTTTGGATTGTTTGTATGTGTTAGAAAAACTAGATCAAAGTACACAGCATTAGCAATATTACTTCGTTATTAAATCATAGATCTAGTGCAACTATTTCATAGATTCTTAGTCGTCGTTCATCCATAATCCTCCTGGCAATAGTAGAATGTGCTATGTGATAATATATCATAGCAATACTCACATATTGGCAAATAGTGGCTCATCATTATCTTGTAGTGGCCTGCATGTGGTTTCAATCTTATATCTCCCACTCGCACACAGTGGGCATGACCCCAATTCTGCATCTCTCCAATGTTCACAATCTTATTCATATTGGCAAATAGACTGTGTGACCATCGAGCACATCTGTAAAAGATAAATAGGAGAACTATACCAAATCTCTCAGAGAGAAGATCAGCATAGTGACATCCCTAAAAGTGTCTCGTTATGCCTCAACTCTTTTGGTCACATCAATCTAAGTATCCATAATCCCTCTCGAGAATAAATGATTCAGAACAATGTTCAATCTTCCATAAAACATAATGTACTCACAGCTATGTCGTAACTCAAAAGAAACAACACTACTTGCCGGCAATGAGTACACACATTTGTCGATGTGTTACCAAATAGTCTTCCTTTCGCCCTCATGATATTCTGTTTCAGTCCAGTTGCTTTTCTTGCAATGTCTATTTAGACCGTATCATTCATGACCATAAATAGCATGCCAATATAGCAGACACTAAAACATCAATCTCATGACATAGTCAAAGGTCTCATAAGGGCATAAATAAATTAAGGTCATCAATTATGACCTACAGGACTCACACGGTGAGGAAGCAGTGAACCATTCACTCACCTCTACTGTTGGTCGCACATATAGTATGAAGTGCATGTTATGGTGGAGTTTTCTTTTTTAAAATAAATAGCATATATCTAGTCTTAATACACCGTACAGATTTTAGTCTAGTCGTTATCTCAGCGCCTAACCCGAGTCCTTCCATTTGCTCACTATCTAAAGCACCAAAGAGGATATTGCATCTGGCTAAACCACAGGTTACATAGATTGTGGGTAACCATGCACGGTCCTTAAATATGAGGAATCTCATCTTAGCTCCCACTAAGGCGATATATTTTTTGTGTCTTACAACTTATCCCTCTTTGGACAAATACCGAGTGACACATTGTCTCATTTTTGCTCGCTACTCCTTTGTAGCAACAAAGGCAATCGCACGTGTGAGTGAGCCGATCTATGCCTATCGACATACATTTTTCACCATAACTCTCAAATTTATGGTGAATGTATGTACTTACTAAAAACAAATGCTCCTAGTCACACCACATGATCATAGAACACATCAGTGTTATGTACACAATGAGCAAAACCATAACGGAGAGAAATTACACTCTCAAGTGAAGTTTTAGGACCATTTCTCTCCTTGTGCATTATTATGTGTAGTAACTTTCTAAAACATGCTCTTATCAAGAGATTTTATTTTCACATATAAAAGCCCTTTGCACAACCAAGAAGTCAGCGATAACCAATGTTTTGAATACCGTACCGGATGTCGTACCGGTCGAGCTACTGGAACGAAATATTTCGGTACAGTACCGTTTCGTGTACCGTTTCGGGATAACATTTCGGTATATGAATAAATTATATATATAAATTATATTTCAAAATAATAGTCTATATATAAATAAATTATATATAAATACATAGATATATAAATTATAAATAACCTAGTCTGAATTAGGGGTCAAAAAATGAACTTGTAGTTTGAAAATATGAATAATAATAATAATAAGGCCGAAATATCGGCAGGTACAGACCGATACACAGGCCAGTACAGGCCGAAATATCGGCCGGTATTTCGGCCGGTACGAAACATATGGTGTACCTATACTGGTCTAGTGGTCGGTACGAAAAATACCGGTGGGTACGGTACGGTATTCATAACAGTGGTGATAAACCATCGAGAATCTCATTTAGGGTCAAACTCACTATATAAACCTTAGATTCTAGTCAACAAGTCCAATCGTGATTTTTTTAAGAATTTACAAGGTGGTCACAAATGTCATTTAGCAAATTTAATTTGCGATTTCAAAGTTTTATATAAGTTTCTTGTACTCAACAAAAACATGTGAGATAAAAATTTATATTTTATTAAGGTTAAAGCAATTAGGGCCTTTGCCCTCAAAGACAACCATAATAGTCTAGTCATTACTTTTAAAGACAATCGCATCACAAATTCACTTTCAAGTAAGCCATATTAGCCCTCAACAAAATCTCAACCTCTGACTCCCATGAGCAAACTGTAATGGAAATACAAAATATATAGGTAAAACTAGATTCTTTAGTATTATCCATCTCATTAATTGTTTATGAATTTTGAACAAGAGCTCATAGAAACTGTTTTTCTTATACACAGTCTCACAAAACGTGAAGTCTTAGTTACTTTTCACAAACACATGTCCATCACCTCATAGTATGAAAAACCTATTATCAGGCGACAATTATTTATCCAAAACGGCTAGTTCGCAATATTTCTTCGGATGACATTTTTCTAAGATTATCAACTGTGTTCAAAGAATCCCATTTTATTCAATATGTAAATAACTAAATTCATTTGGTATCTTTGAATAGATGGTTCGTTTAGGCTGCACATAAACAGTACCAACAACATTCATTTGCTTTTTGTATCAAAATAGTATTAGCAACAATCATGCACTTAAAACACTTCATGCCTAAACATTACAAAAGCTAACCATCTAATTCTCCTATGCGAATTAGCTATTTAACTTCTTCAAGAAAAATTTCAATAAATATGCGATCAACAGCTATCTAAAGGCAACTGAATTAGTGCTAATAGATAGATCTTTTCCTATATTAACTTCACTTTTTTTGTATCAATTAGATCAACAACCCCAGGTTGGATTATATAAATGAAGCGAATCTAAGATTTTATGTTGAGATTCCTACATGTGAATTCAATACCTTTAGCGGAGCCATATTACAAATTTTTTTTTCTAATCTCTAAAAGACGAGATAATATTAATATATTGCTTCCATGTTATTTATGAGGATCTTTATATTCTTTAACTTTTTAGAAGTCACTCAAATGTATAATCACAATAGTTGTTGAATTACTCCCACTACTTTCGGCGATTTTTAAAAAATTTGAAAAAATTAAGGTTAAGGTACTGTAGAATGCAACGTGAAATTAAACTTCCAAATGTTACAAAAAAAATCCACAATTCCCCACCCTCGCCAAAAATACGGGTAATTTTCTTGACTCAACAAAAAAACAATCAAGTTTAGATCCTCTTGATTTTTAATAGAATTCACGTTTGCACAAATATTCACTTAACCTTTCTCAAAGACTAATGAACTTGATCTAAGGACAAAAAATAAGAATTAAGGCCGCAACTCCATATTACTTCAACCCAAGTGTAATATAACAATTTTTTTGCGCCATAATTTATTTCTTTGCAAGTCATTAAACTGCGAGATAATTGTTCTCATCATACAACTTATACGATTGCACTTTTGAAAAAATATTTTAACTGAAAAATATATTTTCCTAAAAAAAAAATTGAATCGCATTTATATGATGAAACAATATTTTATTATCCTATGTCCTTAGTGTGCATGTCTAGGAACTTTCTCAAAGAAAATGCTCATATTGTCTTTTCTCTTTGACTCTTATAAACAAAGGAGAGGGATCTCATTAGTGAGAAAAACTTCAATTTTTCAAACTTCACATTCACTCATCAGCCTATGCCTCCATGACACATTTTAGTATACCATTTCTCTACCCAAGAAATAATATTACCTAGTCAAAGAGTGACCATCCAATTTCAAAACCTCTAGGAACTAACACCACTGTTTTCAATGAATCTTAAATCAAATTAGGTACAGACTTCATTAATATCGCATTAATAGCGTTTATTAAAAACATCGATTGCAACAAATGTAGTATTTGACATTTTAGATGCTAACTAGCGATATATCACAATTTATTGCTTCTAATATTTTTCATATTCTCCAATTCACTATAGAAGAAAAAAAAATTTTTGCAAGAAATTATTTTAGTCTAAAACCTATCTTGCATCAGTGCAACCACGTTAGGCTTAGATAAATCATACCTAATTATTCAGATTTTTGCCATAGTTATCATGTAAACCTTCAAGGTGCTTGGTATTACATTACTCTCAAGGAGTGCTCCAAAGTTTATATATCTGCAAGAACCTATTTGTTCTCGCTAGAAAGAAGTAAAACTTTTGAGCAACATTACCATTGTTTATACCTCAGAAAGATGCACTCGATAAAACCTTTAAAAAATTAATGTGTTGATCAAGAATGTCCTCAACACTCTTGGACACTCAAATTTTAATATACTTACTTGCCAGACATACTAGCAAATAGAGAGAAGCTTTAAGTTGTTTTAAAATTATAATGCTCAACCTTAAGTATAGGAGCAATTAATTTTTACCTTACAAAAAACAACACGCAATTTTGTTATTACCCACAAGATTCAAAGGCAAAATAGTGGTTTAGCTCTTTCTAGAAATTGATCCTATCAACTTCTATAAAATCATAATGCATGCGTTCCACGTGTACTTGTACTTTACTTTAGACCTTTCAGAGGTTTCATAATAATAATGATCTAAGACTATTTGACACTTACAATAATCTTCATTTGTTTCCAATTACTGTTCATGGAGGAGATTAATATGACAACTAAGTCGCATACGTAATCTCTAGGCTTTATTCTGAGTTATCTCAAAATTACTAACCTATGCGCATCTAATTATGCAAATATATAAGAAATTTGCCGCGTTAATCTAAGTCAAAATAAAAATAATTAATATATGTCGCAAGATAAAAAATTCGCTAAGTTTCCTAATCATCGCTTGCGCCTCAATGCCTAATTATTAATTTCTAACTTAATTTTTGCGCAAATTTATATCGTATAGGAGATTGATTCAATCTCAACCGTACTCCCACTATATTAAGCAATCTGCCGAATTAGTCACATGCAAAAATAATTTTTTCTAGGATCGAAGAAATTCATTTGGGCTAATCGTAAACATGAACTAATCAAACTCGGATTACTTAATCCTCTATTTTATTGCATCTTAAAACTTGAAGACTAATTCTTAAAAAATAGCCTAACAATATAAGTGACAAAATAAGCTTATACTTTGACATATAAACATAATACATGTACAAAAAAATTCATCACATTTCACCCAAACAATTATTATTCATCCCAAAATAATAATCTAGGCAATTTATAACATAAAATAAAATGCCTAACAAATGTGATAAGATATTTCATAATATCATGACATTCAATAAGCATATGCAAAAAATAAATATATTCCAAAAAAATAAATATTTTATGCCACAATTACATGCTGAACTACTAAATAAAATCAACATACACATTAACAATAAACTCTAATCCAATGGTTGAGCTTATAATTCTTGTGTGTAAGGTTTTTTGTGTTCAAAAATACCACTCAATCATTTTGTCAAAAGTCATTGTTCTTAGACAGCTAATGCCCCCTGGGAGCCCAACTGCAGAGTGGGCCGAGGTCTTCCAAGCTCACAGCCCAAACTGGCCAGTGGCCCCTTTAAAAAAAATAATAGACTGCTGCATTTTAAATATAAAAACATAGATAGACGGATTTAAAAAATCTGTTTATTGACCAAAACATTTCAGTCCAAGCAAAAAACAAATTTCAAACCAAAAGGTGATTTTAAAACAGACCCAAGTCAAGCCCACTAGTTTTTAGCTCAGACCCAACTAAATAAAATTTAACAGCCCAATTTTTTTTTCTGAAACAAGCCCATAGCCCAAGCCCGTATAGATGAAACACAAGATAAAACAATGAAGAACTATTCATCTGCTTCCTCAAACCGCAACCTACATTCGGTTACTATTCATCATGAAAAAAAAAAACTTTCACCCGCCGCCACCCTCTTAGCCAGCGCACGGAGCTCTGCCATTCATGGCAGACAGCAGCTTGTGGCTGCCCCTCTTCATCACCGCCACATTCTGGCATTTAGAAGTGCCGCAGCCGCTTGTTGGGGAGTCGCGGAGTTGCCGTGCTTCTCTGCGTGCAGCAGAGTTGGCAGCACCCTGCTCTTGGTGCGCGCAGTAACACAGCAAAAATCGTGGTGCTCCTCTGCAAGCAGCAGAGCCTCCAGCTCGCCACCACCCAACGCTGCCCCTTGTGGCAGCGTGCTGTGCTTGGCCGCGGCTCTTCCCACAGCTGGGCTTGGATATGCACACGGAAGTCAGCACTTTATCGGCCTGGCGTCCGCTGCTCATCGCAGCTCAGGAAAATGGAGCTGCCGTGCTCTATGCCCAGCAGAGCTTCGCAGCACCACCATGGTGCGCGTTGCTCTGCACGCAGCAGAGGACAGCGCCTCCGTCGAGGAGCCAGCCACCTTCTTGCGGCAGGGAACGCCGCTCTCCATGGTGCAAGCCATTGCAGTGCAGCATCACGCAGCAGTGTGCAGCAATGTTCCTCCTTCAACTGTGCTGCGGACGGCGGTGCCAACATTGTCTACATGGCTGCGCACGCAGCTGAGATCGTCCTACCTCCAGGTGAGTGGCAGCAGGGTGTTCCTCGCACCGCTGCCAAAGCTAGGTGTTTGCGATGCTGCTGGTAGAGCAGCTTTGCTCCTCTGTGAGCACGCCACCCTCTAACGCTGCCCCTTGTGGCAGCGTGCTTCGCTGTCGTGTGCCTCGTATATAGATCCAGTGATCCATAAGCGAAGCTGCACCTAACTGATGATGTGCTACTCTCAGCCGTGCCGTGCCGCATCTTGCAGCAGAGCACATAGCTCTGCGTGCGGCCCCGCACGAGGATCTGCTCGCTGCAGATCAGCCTTTGGCATCACCATGGTGCATGGCTCCGCGCGAGGCAGATCTTTACATGCCTTGGTGAGCAGCGATTGCTATCACTCAGTACCATTTGTGGTGTTGTGTATCATGCAGCACCAAGTGCAGCGGTCGTTGCGGCTCGTTGGTCGAAGCGATCTCGTTGGTCAAAAAATTCTCATCGTGCATAAGTATTTCAATAAATGAAATTATAAATCGCACGTCAAAGAAATACAAATTGAGAACAATCGATTAGGCTCTAAAACTAATATTAGAAAAATTAGATTAAAATATACAGTAGAAATGATTTTACCTCGTTGATAGATCAAAGATCTAGTGCAGTAGTTTGATAAATTCTTCGTCGTCGTTGTTCTTCTGTAATCCTTCTAGCAATAATGAAGTGTGCTATGTGATAATATATCCGAACAATACCTACATATTTCAACGCCTGAATACCATGATTAGAGATAATCAGAGAGTTTGTAATTCGAGTTCCTTGACAGAGGAGGAGAGGAGGCTCTAAATAGCCCTCTATCGTCCATCATTCTGCCCATGTGGGCGTCCCTTCACTTACTTCAGAAGTGGTGTCCACGTGCTGATCACCAAGTTAGTGGGCATCATTATGTTGTAGTGGTCTGCACGTGGTTGCAATCTTACAGTATGATACTGGACTCACCACATCGATCATGTTTGACTCATTTTGTTTATGCTTTCCTTTCTTGGGATGGAACCTATGCTCATCCGTCCGCAAATCCGCAAGCAAGAGATTAGACTACAAGGACATAATTAGATAATGAGATGACATTATAATTTTATAAATAATAATGAAATATTTTGAGTTAAAAATTTAAGATATTTTATTAAATTTTGGGAGAATAGAAAAAAAATTAAATAAAAATATTATAAAGTTAAAATATTATTATAATATAGTTTTTTAATATTATTTTTATTTTAAAATTTTAAAAAGTTATATTGTCTTTTGTGTTTTATTTTAAAATTTGAAAAATTGTATTGAATTTTGTATTTATTTAATAATTAAGTAATGATTAGATTAAAAAAATTAAAAATTAAAAAATATTTTACATTTGAGTAATATTTAAGAATGAAACTTTTAAAATTATTAAAAATATTTTATTACACAGTTAACACCTAAGATCTGGATGCATGCATGAAATGGAGCTGGCCGGGTGCGACCAAATTGTTTTGACCTTTACCGGATAGGTACAGTACCACGCTGTAGACTGTTTATATGATACTGTTGACTCAAATTGTTTATGTTTTCCTTTTTTTTTAAATAAATTTAACTTTCCTTGGGATGGAACAACATTATGCATCCGTCCGCTCACCCACATGCAAGAGATTAGATTATAAGTTATCCCGGTGAAACGGCACAAATATTAATATTGACTTTGGGATGTTATCCTCCAATTCTAGGCAAATAATCTAGCCATAAATAGATTTATAATCCTGCAAACGGATGTGATTTTATGTGGTTTATCATATTGTAAATTTATTTTTATTAAAAAATAAATTTAATAAATCAGATGAAACCACATCAATTTGTGAGATTATCTTGTGTAATTATTTTGAGGATATAATAATACTCATTAAAATCTTAAGTCAACTTCAATAGTTTCGAATTTAAGCAAATGCCTTACAGACTCTCGATGCAACACACTGCTCGCTATTCCAATTTGAAAAATACTTTATTCACAAAAAGAATATAGTATAAAAATAAATTCACAAATTATCGTGACTTAATATAATATGATTAAATTGTAAAACTATTTTTATCATAAAATAAATCTAACTTATTATATAAAATTATATTAGTTTGGTGATTTTCTTTTGTTGAATCTCTTTGTGTCTGTAGTACTCGTCTTTCAATTTTTTGAGATATCCTGTTATAGTAATCAAATAATGATACATACACATCACATTTCATAATATATTTCATAATAATATTTTAAGATAAGGATATTTTTATAAAGTGATGTTACTTTTATAAATTATTTTACAAAAATACCTCTAATATAATTAATAATTGTACAAAGTGTTGTAAAAAAGTATTGTCTGTAAATCATTTTTCATAGTTAATTAGATGCTGGTTGTTATATTGGGATATGCTTTTTCAGTGTAGACTAGATCCAGCATATTATATCTAGCCCTGCTAATTTGTGATGTTTATTTTTATAAGAATTCTTTGCAACCTAATATAATAATATTCCTTTATTTATTAACTCGGATAGGATCAATTTCTGCAACAATACATATATTATCATTTCAATCTGCTGGGAGAAAAAGCAGAGTCAATTAACTGTTTAGAGTAATTTTGATCGAAAATAGAAATGTATATATAGAGAGCAAGTATTTGTTGCACACACTATTGGTGGAAGATATATAGAGAATATATTGAAAATTTGTTTCCAGTCGTGGATTGAGATGTTATGATAATGGTTTAATAACTCTTTTAGTTAGGACTGTTCATCTAGATTCTAGCCTAAGTACTTGGAGATAATTGGAGTTAGGTTTGATTAACCAGAGTTATGACCGGGCCGAAACTAGCCCGGATGAAATTGGGATTTTTGAAACCCAAGAATCCGGGTACCGGATTGCATTTGGATTTTTTTTTTTTAAATAAAAACCTATATATATTAAATTTTTTTAAGGATAAAAGAATGTTGAAAATCATAATACTAATATATTAAAAATTATCCATAATAATAAAAATATATCAAAATGGAAAACTTAAATTTCACATAAAAAATAACTAAAACTAGAAACAGCTAATTACCTTGTAAAAAAGAAAAGAAATCCAATATTCATTATATAAAATGCATGCACCACACAATGCAACTCACTACAAAATAATTATGGTATTTATAAATTACATTACAAAACACAATTATAAGATATGAATTACAAAATTAGTAGTATGGTTGCATATCAACATTCTGGCGTCTAACATGGTTGAAGGAACTTAAGAGCACATTATATATTGTGAGCTATATTTTCTGCGTTTAGATTAATGCACTGGAAGGGTCACGAACTATGCTACAAGGCTGGAAGAAATTGCTTTCAATGGATCTTTGGCATAATTTGATCCCCCGCCGTTTCTAATTTTGTATGTGTGAAAATATAAAAGAGAAATGACATTTATAATCATAAGTGCACAAGTGCGGCACAATCAATTTGAAAAAAAATAAGTAAATATGAGATTTACTTAAAAAATATTAATTTTTTAATAATAGATTTCACTCTTTTTCAAAATGATTATACGACGTTTACGCACTCTACGACTATATCTAATATTACTTAACATAAAAATATAAGAATTATAGTGTTTCGATCATTGATTAGTTTAGAAAATCACGGGGACCATATATCTATATGGCCTCGAGAGTGACTTGATCAATATCAACATTTAAAATGAAAGTGGTGAAAGTGGGATGCCATAAATACAAGGCAATCTATATTTAATGCTGCATCATCAGCCATTAGCATGCAGCAACTTGTGCAAATAGCAGGTGTGCTACTTCAAAATAGCATTAATTGTGCAAAGTCAGCAACCACTACCATCTACTAAGGCCTGGCTTAGGGAGTCGATCACTCCTCAAACTATCTATTATGAGATGGGATAAAAATTTTATAAATAATAATAAGATAATTTTTAAATAATAATAAGATAGTTTGATTTGAGTATTTTTTAAATTTTGAAAAAAAGAGAAAAAGTTAAATAAAAAATATTATAAAATTAAAAATATTATAAGAATATAGTTTTATAATATTATTTTTATTTAAAAATTTAAAAAATTTGAAATTATTTTTTATATAAAAATTTGAAAAAATTATAATTATTAGTTTAAAAATTTTATATTTAAATTATGTTTAAAAATAAGATAAAATCAAATAAAATAAAAATTTTATGTCTCATCTAATATCACAAGCAAGCCCTAAAGATCAATTTGTGTAGAGTATCAAACAAGGAAAATGCTACCCCCACAGATATTTTTTACCGAAATCCTTCACAGACTGACCTGGCTTCTGCCACCTGGAAATAGAAATAAAAAAAGCAAATTGATAATGTCTAACCCTTATCTACCTGAACACTCGTCTCCCTCAACATGTTGAAAGTTTGAACTGTTGAACCCAAACTCGTCTCCCTCGTCTTCCTGAAAGTGTCAAACCCAAATTGAAAATCGAGAAAAGGAACCCTCATCTCCCTTGTCTTCCTGAAAATGTCGAACCCATCTCGTAAAAAACTCAACCTGATGAACAAGTGACTCCTGAGCAAGGTTTTAGTTTCGGAGTTGTTTTTTCCCTTTTCTTCATTTGCTAATTACCAAAAGAAAGTTTTAGTATTCTTGATGTGGAATTCAAATTAATGTTTTGGAGAACAAACGTGCTGCATTGACATTTATGGTTTCTATTTCAAATAAAGTCTCTTAATTATTTGATTTCTCAAAAAAAAAAAAAAGTCTCTTACTTGATATTCTGGGTACTTCAAAAATCGCATAGTATTATTCTCACAGTTAGATCCCATCCGAAGGTAGTTATGAACTATGCATCTTTATGCTAATTACTTCTGTTTATTTCGTGATGGAAATTTTTGGTCTGCAGAAACATTTTTGAGTCATCCTTAAGGAAAATTTTTGCACTACAACTAGGGTGGTTTTGGCCAGTGGGAGGCGTTCCAAATCCAGATGACAGGGCTGGATCTCGAGGTCTGCTGGTGAGGACTTCTTAGGACGGCGGGACAATCACGATGGGTCTGTTTTCCCTTTTTTTTTTTTAATTTTTTTTAAGCCAGAGTCTGTTTTGGAGGAGAGGTACGAATAAATAACGATGGGATGGGTGTGTTTTCATTTTTTTCTTCAGTTCATCTGGCATGCCACGTAAGCGTCCAACTCAGTCGGTAAAAAGTTTCTGTAGAAAGTTTCTGTGGCTATAGCATGACCCATCAAACAAACCCAAGCTAGGGGCTTTGAGTAAAATCTACTAAAAGATCAGCCATGAGGATAATAACCAACCAGTTTAAAAAGTCAACACTAGGCCTGTTGCCCGCCCAATATGAGCAGGCAGAAGCCTTTCTTGTACCCTGCCCCCTCTTGGGGCGGCGGCAATATGGCCCCCGTCCCCATTCCCTTATTTGGTCCATTTGTCCCTGTTGGTCAGGTGGACAAATTTTTTCTTTTTCCATCTACCTGTAGATTTGACCAAAATTAACACCAAAACAAAGATATAACTAAAATCCACATCAAAAAAATGAAAATCGAACCACAAACTATAAATCTAGCTTGAAAATGCAGATCTAGATCGAGACAACAAAAAAAAAACCAATGAAAACTTAAATCTGGCTTAAGCAACCCGCTGCCATGGCCACATATAAGAAGAAGAGAACGGAGGAGGAAAAGAATGTCCGTATATTGTACGGGGGAGAGTGGCACTGGGAGAAAGAGAATAGATGAAGAGTCAAAAAGTTAGTGTTTTTTGGTTTAAATATTAAACATACGAGCATGTGGGTACCCTATTCAACTTGCCCGCCCACAATACGGTTTGGATATGAGATGAAATGTTTCATCTCAACTTATTTATACGGAGAGTTGGTTTCGTATCCAAACGGCCTGTCGTGAAACTTGAGAGTGTGAGAAAATTCAAAGAGAGTTTGAGAAAATTTTCAAATAAAGACAAAGCAAGTTATTCGCCCCATCCAACCTTGTCCAAAAATCACGGATTCACGTGCCCAAACCCACCTGCCTCAGCGTTTTGACAGATTTAGCAAAGCAATTCTTTTCAATTATTTAATTATTTAATAAATAAAAAATATTTTTATTTGATATTTTATAAAAATATTATCATTTTATAATATTATTATGACATATATTATAAAAAATGAAATGTGGGTAGTAATTTATAGATTACTATTACTTATTTATAAATATATTTATAGATAAAACAAAATCATTATAAATATTATACAATAATTGGTGAGATCGTGAAATCCACACTATTAAATTTTTAAAAAGTTAAAATTATATCATCTCACTTCTAAATTAAAATGCACAAAATTTTTAGAAACCATCTCATTTCATCTCAACTTAACAATCTATTTATAAATCATTTCGACTCATCTCATCCTATCTCACTATCTAAATGGAGCTGCCTTATTTGTTTTTTAAGATAAGATGAGATAAATTGAGATAAAAATTGAAAGTTAAATAAAATATTATTAGAATATATATTTTAATATTTTTTTATTTTAATTTTTTTATTTTATTTTATATAAAAATTAAAAAATTAAAATAATAAGATAAAATTAAAATAATTATAAAAACAAACGACGCTATCTCATAGTCTTAAAAGCCGCCAAGAGAAAGAGAGAGAGAGCTCGCGTTAAAAACTCTGTTCGCCGTCCCGACAACACGCGTCCTGTGAAAGGACACTCTTGGTCTTATAGTCATAGAAGCCGCCGAGAGAGAGAGAGCGAGCGTTAAAAACTCTGTTTGCCTTCCCGACAACACGTGTCTCGATTTCTGAAGGGATACTCTTGTTTGTGGCGTTGATTATCATTACAAATTACAAATTACAAATCTTTGTCCGCTTCCGGTGACCACCTCTCCGAAAATAGAAATCAGACGCCATTCTTGCCCCAGAAATATCTTTTGCAGATCAAATACTTCCCCACGAAGAAAAAATTACAGACGAAAAAAATTTTCAATCCATTACTAACGTCACATTCTCATGATCCCGGCCATCTCCCTAATATGAACTGGTCTTTTACGTAGTGTCCTGTCCTCCCTTTTCCATACAACCACCCAACTCACAGCCTAGCTCTTTTCTCTCTGCCATCTAGCTCTACCTCTATTATGCGAAGTGGGTCAGGAACAGGAATAGCCTCATTCGAAGCCGTTCTGGAAGGCTGGCTTGTCCGCCAAGAACACTTCCTCGAAGAGCTTCTCTTGGCTCGGCAACATTGCCACGAAATCAGAGACGAAGACCTCAAAGATTTGGTTTGCCGCATCCTCGCACACTACTAAGAATATTATGCAGAAAAATCGATGGTCCCTTAGAGGGACGTCTTCCTCATGTTCTCTCTCACATGGTTCACCTCCTTCGAGCGCACCTTCCTCTGGATCGTCGGTTTCAAACCCGGTTTGGCATTCTGCCTCATCAGCAACTCGATGGATGACTTGTCTGAGGACCAACACCAGAGAATGAATAGCCTGATGGGGGAGATGAAGGTGGAGGAACGGGCGCTCAACCATGACCAGGCAAAGATTCAAGAGAGAGTGGCGGCACCACCGTTGTTGGACATTCTGAGGCTTGGGGGGCGGTCAATCGATGGGGAAATAAGGGAGGAGGACAATGTGTTCGCTGCATGGAGGTCGGCATTGGAGTTGGTGGTGGCCAATGCTGATGCGCTGAGGATGAACACGGCGGTGAAAGTGGTGGAGATACTCAGTCCAGTTCAAAGCGTCAGGTTCTTAGTGGCAGTTTTTGAGCTTCAGCTCAGGATTAGGAGTTGCGGCTTGCAGAGAGAAGCTGAAGCACAAGAATAAATTGGGAATGAATGAGTTATGGCTTTATAGTTTAGTGAGAACCTGAAATCTCTCTCTCTCTCTCTCTCCTAAGCAGTATTGCTAATTACCTACTTTTATGAATTTATGTTTGTCAGGTTGATATGGATGGATCTTTTAAGTGGTCACTATACTGTCAATAGAAATAATCCTTCGCCCTTCCAATTAAATGGATTCGAGTCAGTCTCTGTAAGTATGGATTCAAGTCAGTCCTGTAAATATTGAGTGGATTAATATATATCTTACATATCCCACTTTTGTTACTTGTTGCTACCTATACCATCAATAGAACAGAAGCTAAACTGTCGCCTTTATCTTACTGATCAATATTGTATGGTATAACGATACAAAAAAAGTATATGCTATTGAACTGCTCAAATACAAAAAGAACGAAAATACCAAGTCCTGCCTAGTTTGCTTTATTATTCTAATTTTCAAATGTAAGAAATCCATTCAGTTGCATTTTGAAGTTCTCTGACTACACGTTTTGTGGACAAACCCAAAAACTGCAATTTCTCCCAGTTGCATGATCAGCTTTGTTAATTGGAGGTCTGACTCAGACATCCTTCGATCATACTTCACCAAGGTATCCTTTCTCTCATACTTAGTTCTATGCATTAAGGGAGAAAAAGAAAATCCATCCTAAAGGGTATTCACTGAGAATTTCAAGCATATTGTCTAGTCTGTCATCTGAAGCTGGGCAAAATGCGTAGCAGTATGTGATTTCTGTATTATGGGCTGGAGTTATGACAATGGTGAAAGCTAATGGAAGGATGGAAGGATCACTCGATTGTGTGGCCTTCTGTAACGAAGCCTACTTTGTCCATTTTATTTTTGGGAAAATTGTGCATAATTTATTCTTACTTTCTATGTTTTAAACCACGTATTGTTATAGGATCAACTAATGCTGAATATTTTTGTAAGAGTTTTATTTAAATTATATGTCCCACACACCCATATCTTGATGGGTTTATAATCGCTCAATACTTATCACTTAATTGATGAGTCACAATGGGATAAGATTAACTATATATCTAATCACATTGGGACGCAAAGTCTCTAAATTTTTTGATGGCCATAAATCTATAAATAGTATTGAAGGATTAAGGGTTTTCATCTACAACATCACTGTGCCTCTAGCAATCGGGAAACACTCGGAGGTAAAATTATTAGGGTGATCATTCTCTCATAGTCAGGTTAGATTCTCTATCAAACTATAATTAAGGGAGGTACTTTTTTTAACTGTTATTATTTTATTATTGTGGATCATAAAATATCGAAGATACAATTATTAGTGTTCATGTTAAAATATTTAATATGTGGTATCAAAGTTTTAGATTATAGATTTTTTATAGTCTCGATAAAATAGAGATTTGGTATTATCGTATATTAATTTAACATCATAATATCGTGTACTTTTCCCATTTTATGTTAATATATTTTTGTAAAAGAAAAACTCTTATGTGATTGTTCACGATTCCACAAAGTATTGATGCATCTGCTTCAATCTTTGCTTGGGTTCTATTTTATTTTCTCCCTCATTGTTTGCACTGTATTGGTAGTTGAGGAGTCACTATATGTGTTGAAAGTATACGGTGTAAGGTGGCCAAAGTCCCTTGCCAGTGACTTGGGATGTATGACAGCTTGAAAAGGCAGCATAAAGGAGCTCCCTGATCAGCTGATAAGAAATTTCAATAGATTTCTGTTGATACAAAAGAAAAACCAGAGAGATAGAGCCACTGAGTGGGGACTGGAGGGGGTGGAGCAAGGTGGTCAGAGTACCATGTTGGCACCCCGGGATGGGAAATCGCTGCCACCACCGTATAAACTCTCTGTATGGTGGCTTGATCCATTTCTGAGATGGGTTTTTTGGAAAAAAATACTATAAAGTACAACGTTTGGTGCCAAGAGGAGGGTGAGAACCTCCTTTGCCGGCACCTCTGTAACGGTGGTAGAGGGCTTTAAAGCCCACTAGCCGCGGCGGTATTCTGGTAAAAAAAAGGGAGGGGGGGAGGCAGTGAGTTTGACATCGACAATAGTCTCCCACGTCATCCTTTCCTCTCCAACGATGCCTGCAGTTGTGGCAGCCCAGAGTTGGAAGAACTTTAGTGCAGTGGCTGCTGAAGGAAGAAGAAAGAGCCTAGGGTTTTTTCTTTCAAAACAGAAGGGTCGGGCTGTAGGGTCGAGCAGTATAAATGGGCCATTGTTATGGTCAAGCCCAATAAAAGAAAGATTTTTTATTTTTTATTTTCTTTTATGTGCATGTTATTATTGTTAAATTCATGTGTTAAATTTTATTTTATGTGCATGTTATTATTATTAAATACATGGATGAATTCTTTAATGTTTATTTTGGCTCTTTTTTGAATTATTATGCCATATATAGTTGTTTATCTAATATGGAACAAATAATTTACACCAAAATTAAAGAAAATATTGGTTGCCTAAAGGTACAAGATTTTCTTAAACTTTGGTGAAAAATCATTAAACTTCATAGTAAGGTAGTTATGTTGGAGTGAACAATTTTGTATGTCAAGATCTACTCCTAAAGGAGGATTTTGATGACACTACTAGTTCATTCATTAAAGGAAAGTTAGAGTGAATAATTTGTGTGTCAAGATCTACTCCTAAAGGAGGATTTTGATGACACTACTAGTTCATCCATCAAAGTAAAGTTAGAGTGAACAATTTGTGTTAAGATCTACTCCCAAATGAAGATTTTAATGATACTACTAGTTCATTCATTAAAGTAAAGTTTGAGTAAACAATTTGTGTGTCAAGATTTACTCCCAAAGGAGGATTTTGATGAGACTACTAGTTCATCCATCAAAATAAAGTTGGGATGAACAATTTGTATGCCAGAGTTTACTCCCAAAGGAGAATTATGGTGATACAACTAGTTTATCCACATAATTTAATGTTGGATGAAACATTTTGTGTGGCAAAATTTACTCCCAAAGGAGAATTCTGATGATACAACTAGTTTATCCATAGAATTTAAAATTAGAGAGAACATTTTATGTGTTGGGGTTCACTCCTAAAAGAGAAATCTCGATGACACTATTAGTCCTTCTATAATGGCTTAAATTATGTTATTATTTGTGAGTGTCGAACTCAAAGCATTAATGTGATTAAAATGCTTTTCTTGCAGTAAGTATATAAATATTTTTACAAAGTTTCCTATACAAAATAGACTCTAGTTTAGAGAAACATGAGTATGCCAAATTTACGCTAAGAGTTTTAGACCCTGGTTTCTCTATTTTAAGTTTAACATCAATTATCATTGAAAATAGTGATAAGGTTCAGAAAAGTATAATGTTTATGAAGATTGAATTAATTACAATGTTTATCAAACTATAGGAATTTTTAATTTTGTATATAATAGTTTACTTCAGAAGCATTATTATTTTATTAAAGTAATGAGATATGAACAAATTGGTAGCATGTTGTTAGCTAGATGCAAATTTATTTTGCTAATTTGTATGAAAAATCATTTGTATCTTTTGAGAAATGAAGGATATGATGATGATGAAAATATAATAATTGTGTCAATTGAAGTTTGAAAGAAACAAAGACATAATGATTTAAGTGCCCTAAATATAAGATATGATTCGAAGGGAAGGGTAAACTTTTTTTTTTTTTTTGTATAGCTTTCGAATTAGATCTTATACATGTTTATACATTCTTATTAGATTAAACTTAAGTGCAAATGTTCATATGAATTTTGTCTGTATAAGTTTAAATCAAACTTTATAAATATTGATACTTATTTTAGTGGTTAAACTCGAGCACAAATGTTTAAATTTTAAATTGTTTCAAAGTGCCATTTATGTATGTTCTATTTTTCCTTTCAATAAAATTTTTATTCATTATGCCTTCATAATAGTACTTTTGTTCAAAGTTTTCCTTTTCACTCATGAGGCATGTATTGGAACCAAATGAAAAATTATTTATGAAAATTTTTTACAATTTGTGACATAGAGTTTGAAATATAATTGGTGACATAAAAATTTGGAGAATATCTCTAATAAAAGTTATAGACATTAGTAAATAAAATATTTTCCACTTTTAGATTTTTTAATATCAGGATGTGTGTTGATTTATATAAAAGAAAAGCAAATCAAACATATAAAGAAAAGATGGTATGAGGAATAGAAAGTTTCTTGAGATAATACATATAAACGCATGTAAACCCTTTTATTTATAATATTTGATAGATAGAAGTATTTTATTACTTTTATAGATGATTTTCATGATATGAATGTATCTATATGCTGCATGAGAAGTCTTAAATTATTAGCAATTCTTGAGGTAATTCTCATGGGGAGTCATTACAGTTAGATAGAAATGTGAAAATCATTGAATTGGATTAAAGTAGTGAATGCTAGGAAAAGTATTCTGAGTCAAGTCATAACTGTGATCTATTTTCTTAACTTCTTGAAAATATATGCAGTAAAATTATTAAAGATAATGACATATATCTTAAATTGTGCTTCTGATAAGTAGTCTCAAAGACTATTTTTGAGTTGTGGAGTGATAGTAGGGGTGGGCAGTGGGTACCCACCCCCGCTACCCCGCCTCGCTTCCGCCCCGCCCTAGCATGGGCGGTTGGGCTACCCCGCACCACCCGGCAGGGGGCCCCCCGCCCCGCATGGAACACCCCATGCGAGGGCGGGGGGCGGATTGATATATACATAATCCAATTCAATATATAAAAAATCCACATTGCTTAACTATATTTATATTTATATATATAAATATATATATAAAAAATTATAATTTTTAATATTTATATAAATAATTTATATAAATATATTGTATATAGATATGTACAATTTGTAAAAAACTTGAATTCAACTTTAAGTTAATGGATTGCCTTGGCCTCCTAAGCCAATCATTATATAGGAGGCCAATGCAATATAATAGTGATAGTTAAGCAATGTGGGACTTAACACTAATTCCCATATTGCTTAACTATCACTATTATATTGCCTTAAGTCTCATATTGCTTAACTATCACTATTATATTGCCTTGACCTCTTATATAATGATTGGCTTAGGAGGCCAAGACAATCCAAAATAAACTCTACTGAGTTTATATTTTTTTAAATGTATAAATTTTAATTTATATTTTAAATTATATTATAATTTTGATTTAAAAAATATTTTTAGACTAAAATTTTTTTTAGACAATGGTGCGGGGCAGGGTGTGGTTTCAACCGCACCCCCCGGTAGCGGGGCGAGGGGTGGGGTATTAAAGCCCTCCACCCGCATAGTGCGGGGTAGGGGGCAGGGAGGGGGTGCCCCCGCCCTGCACCATGCGGGTAGCACCCCTAAGTGATAGGATACTTGATTAGGCTAAGTTTGGGTACTCAGAGTACGTTAAATACTCTCAAACACTCTCACTACTATTTTTTACTTTATTATTATTTTTCACTTACTTTTACTCTTATTAATTACTTTTCACATATTTTTTACTACTATTCAATATTCTATTATTACTTTTTCATTACTTTTTCACTACTATTTACAAACATTCTCAAACACTTTTACTATCTAAACCAACATGTAATAGTTAATCTAAAATAAGACTTTACAATTCAAATGAAATAAAGTTGAATCGTATAATAGTTAATGGGTATATTATTGATTACACATGGAGATCCAAATGATTTAGATTTTATTATCTCTATTCATAATTTGAATTTTAAGGAAATTAAAATGTCAAATTCTTTATGGTTGGCAAAATCAGTGGGAGTATAGAAACTAGAGATGTGATTTTTGTGAAGTGCATTCTTGTACTTCGAAAATGCCTGTAATTCATTTTTATGATGATCTCAATAATAACATGGAATAACAAACAAATGATCATCTATTTCATCAGATAAACATCACTGAAGAATTGGTCATGGAGACATAAGAACATATAATCTCATGTGATTTTCTTGATTTGATTTTTGGTTAAGTTACATGGTATATTTTCAAAATTTGAATTTGATATGAAAATAGATGAAGGTTTGCGTATGTTTTCACAAGTTATAGAAATATGTGATTTTATAAAAGACTAATGTATAAAAGAGTGATTGAAATCTATGAATTAATGTAAAGTATGTAATTTTGTCTAAATTGTCTGAAATGTATAAAAAGTCGACTGTACATGGAATTGGAGACAAAATCCTGACTTTAAAGGTAATGTTGAACGATATAAAGTCAGACTTGTAATTAAGGATTTCACTCATAAATGATCATTGATTAGAAAGAAATTTCTAATAAACTCGAAAGAACTCATCAATGATCACTTTGGCATTAGTTGCCCATTATGGTTTAGAGTTACATCAAATAGATGTGAAAATAATTACAGAGTAAAAGTTTGAAGTCTACAAAAAACAAATAAAATGATTACTTAGAAAATGTAATAGATTTTTTAAAAATTGGTATCTGAAATTTGATAATACCAATAGTATTTTTGGATTTAAGAAAAATATTTATTGTTAATGTACATACCCTAAGATCAATGAGAGTATATTTGTATTTTTGGTCATGTATGTATATGACTTTTTGGCCAGTATAAATCATGGTTTATAGTATGACATTAAAGTTATGTCTCTAAATAACTTTAAAAATGAAATTTATGAATGAAACATCATTCATAATTGGAATTGAATTTTAATACCAAAACGATGACTGCTAGGATTGTCTCAGTATAATTGTATAGAGTTTTGGAAGGTTTTACAAGAAGAATTGTTGTTGAATAGATGTTTTAAAAATAAAATATGACATGCTCAATATTTTGTAGTGTCTTCAAATTGATTAGGTTGCTAAGGAAACTCTATATATGATTGTTATAATAAATATGATAATTGCACAAACTTGTAAAATGTTGAGTATCAGTTTTTTAGTTGGCATTCTTAGTTGTTACGAAAATAACTTAAGGTTATTTGACCCAAAAGCCGTGAAAAGAGTGCAAGATTATTTGCAAGAAATTAAAGACTATATTGTTACCTTAAGAAGAACTGATACTCTTAAGGTAACTGGATATTCAGACCTTATTTTATGGGATTATTCTAATGATGAAAATTACAATTATAGTTATATATTTTGCTACCTAGTAGAATTATTTTATGTAAAAGTATGAGATAAATCTCTTACTGTTCCATGTGCAATAGGAACTGAGTTTGTGGTATGCTTTAAGGCCACAATGTATGGTATGATTGAGGAGATTTAGATTGCGTTTGGATGTTGAACTGAGATGAGCTGAGTTGAGTTTTTTATGAATAGTAGTGAATTGAGATTGTTGAATAAGTTTGGTGGGGTCCACTAAAATGAGTTTTTATTGTGTTTTGGATGTTGAGATGAGTTTAGATATATTTTTATAGGAAATTGTGAAATAATTGGAACCACCATAAATACTGTTTATGTGTCAGTTCTGTCCTACACAGTCAACTATAATTTCAAACTTGCACGTTGCTAAAACCGGCAATTCACAGTCAGTACCATTCTTACCAGCCCACCGCCCAAATAATCATATTTATGAATGACAAGTTCTCACAAAACAATAAATACTTTCTCATTTCAATTGATTTTTTTTTCAAAACAGGCAGTCATATTTATCTACAGTATGAAATGAGTTGAAACGTACGAAAACTCAGCTGAAAGGTTGTTTGGATGGCAGACTTGGTTCGAATTTGAAGTGAACTGAACTGCTTTTATCATCCAAACGAGCCCTTATTTTAAGACTTGAAATTGTCGACTTATAGCTATGCCGCTAAGAAAGTATTGCAAGAATTCCTCAGAATATTTTTCTCCGAATGATAAGTATTTATGAAATTTTAAATATCAAGTGTTAAGGAGAAATTACAGAAACATATATGTCCATAATAATAGTGTTAATGATTATACTTTTAAGGACATGTTGAAAAGATGGGTCGCATGCTTATACCCATGATGTGAACATGTTAAAGAAATCATTGATATGCTGAGTATTTTGTTACTAGACATTGAACGATAACCACTATGATTGTTTTTGTTTTCTTTTATTTCCACTTTATATGTATATTAAATGGTGTGGATGAATGATGACAAGATAATGTCTGTAATAGACATTACTTAGAACCCAAGACATCACAATATTAGCCTTAATTGTACGAATGAAAGATTTTGTTAAATTCAGTTATTGGTGTTGTGGTACATGGAGGAAATTTGTTGGTTATATAATAGTAGATCGCCATAACTCGCATTGATAAATGGTTTGACATTGATATTACGGAAGTCATGTAATATATTCTGAGTTATGAAAGTTTTCTAGAAATGAATTTGCCCAGTATGGTTAATTTTCTGTAATAAACCTATGAACATAAAATATTATTTTATAGGCGTAAGAGTGAAGTGAGAGAATGTAAAATTTTTATTTAAACTCTATGTCTCGCACATCCATATCCTGATGGGTTTAGAATAGTTCAATACTTATCACTTAATTGATGAGGCATGCAGTGAGTTTGAGCACATGAATCTATGATTTTTGCTATTCATAAGCCCCACACATCATACCTTTTTTTTTTTTTTAAAGAAAAATTCTATTATAAGTTTCATACATCACACACCACTCTTTTTGTTATTTTTTTTCTCTTACTAAATGTGTAGTATATGAATGATGAGTAAAAGAATTCAATTATTTTAAAAAGAATAAAACTAAAAAAAAAATAAAAAAAATATGGTATACAGATCTTATGAATAATAAAACTCTTTTTAAAAAGGCGGATTGAAAAGCAATAGCAACGATCACGTTGTTTTGTCCTTATTTGAAAACTTTCTTAAACATTTTGTTTTCATGATAGGCCATTTGATACGAAGCCAACACTCTGTATAAATAGAGTTGAGATGAAATCATCTCAATTTTGTATCCAAACACAACTTTCCGCATGAACCCATGCTTGGAGAGGCGGGTTGCCCATCCTTCCCGTGATGGGATGAGCGGATTGCACCCGGGGGGAGGGGGGGGAGGGGGCTAGTCAGTAATGATGTTCCCTTGCTGCTGAAGTCACTCGATGTGCTGGCAGTTGAGTTTGCTGAACAAGATATCTCACATGGAATTTTGGATCAGGACAAATATGCATGCATGTTTTGCTGAACAAGATATCACATGCGTGTAACTAACCTCAACTTTTTCGGTGCATGTTTTGACATTTGTGAAATTTCACTTCAATTCCTATGAAATAGTAATCTTTTGTCATCAAATAAAAGAATAAATATAGGCATCCTAGTCTAAAGCATTGGGAATAAGAATTCTCATTCCTTTAAAGAGAGAAATTCTCATTCTGCAAACCAAACATGTCTCTACTTATAGGGTCACCATGGTCACTACTTACCGTTGGCATTAGGATTTGATAAGTTACGATACCTTGCAATGAACCAAAAGGAGTTTTAATTTGATCATTCATTAAGCCAAAAGTTTCTTTCTTGATGATTTTAATTAACAAAAAGTTTTGGCTTTATCCAATTGGATTTAAGAGTAATGTTGGCACCGCATGTTTTTATTAAATTATAAACAAATATATGCAAGAAAGTGTTTTCTTTTTTTATTGAAAATTATAGTGGTGCAATTTGATTCAAGATCTTGGCATTATATATCCCACGCACCCTAACAAAATTAAAAAATGGTTCTATTATTGAATGAAAACATGACTGTCAACAATATTATTGAGACTGACTTGCCTTTTTTTTTTTTTTTTTTTTTAATTTAATGCCAACTTTAATCATCCCTCAACGTTTTGGGATGCTGCTTTTTATATTATAATTATTGCATATAATTTAGTTATTCACATGCTGATCAGTCCATCTCTTAAAAATTGCTCGCCACTTGGGCTGTTGGTTCAAAACACAATTTGAGGACTTTTTCGTTGCGGTAATTGTTGCCTCAAAATTATGTCTGTATGCTTTTTATAAATTGTGCTATTACTGTGGTTATTTTCTACATATGGTGAAGACATTCTTGTTACAAATTCAAATGTATATATATATGCCCTTGATAAATTTTTGTTAAATGTTTTGCATCATAATTTGATTTAGGCTTGGTTTGGATTGTGAAAGTATCTGAGAATGTTTGTGAATAGTAATAAAAAGTAGGTAAAAAGTAATAATAGAATATTAAATAGTAGTAAAAAGTAGGTAAAAAGTAATAAATAGTAATAAAAGTAGATGAAAAGTAATAATAAAGTAGAGAATAGTAGTGAGAGTACCTCAGAATACCTCAGAGTACTTCATTGTCCAATCACAACCTTAAAAAAAAAAAAAAAAACAAGTGGGTCGACATTATTTCTTTCTTCTAACTTGGAGCAGAATTTTAACACCCGCTCAGATCAATTTTTGAATCCCAAAGCCTGGTCTCAATGGAGTCTTCCAAAGTCTTATAATCCTATTTAAATGGACTGGATGGGATGGTCGATCCGCTCGGCCCATAAGCATATATAACTCCGTCCTACAGATTGCTTGTCACGGTACAGAAGAATAAGGGACAATACTTATTCCCGGCAATCGCAGTTTCACCAATCCCCGATCCGATCTCCCTGTCGCAATGGAAGCGGATGCACCATCCGACCCGCTGACGAACCATTTCGGCACCATCGATGACCTTGCGCACGACCTGGGTTCCATCCAGGACCTGGCGGCCCGCGGCTCTTGGAGAGCTATTCTCGACAAGGTCGCACGCGCGCGAGCCCTCTCGCTCCTCCGCAACCCCCACGAGCACCTCACTTACCTCTCCTTCCAAGTCCTCGCCCTCGCCAAACTACGACGTTTCAACGACGCCTCCGCGGAGCTCGACTCCCTCCAGGACCTCGACGGTCCACTCTACCGGTACCAATCTTACCCCACCGTGTACCCCAACCGCTCTGGTTCCATGGTGCCTTTCTGCCTCCGCTGGCTCCAAGCCCTCATCCCCGTCAAACTCGGCCAACGCCAACTAGGCCTCGACCGCTTCTACATCCTTCTCGACTTCGTTCGCTCCAAACTGATGACAAAAGAGAAGGAGGGAATTTCTGTGAATATCTGGAAGAAGAGGGAGATTTTCGTGATTAACGCGATTATCGGGCACCATTTGAGCAACAAGGAGTTTTCCGTGTGCCTGGATCTCATCCAACATTTGCTCGGCCCCGATTCTTCAAACCCTATTCTGTGGTCGAAGCTCGGGTACATTCAAATGCAAACTGGGGACCTGGAAAGCGCGAAGAGCTCGTTTAATCGCGTCGAGGCGTTGATGAAAGAGGGTAAGAGTGATGAGCTGTTGAGCGAGATTGAGTTGAAGAACCTCGTGAATAGGAACAAGGCGATGGTGTATATGGTGGGGAAGGACTACGTCTCGGCGGTGAGGGAGTTGGAGGAGTGCATTGAGAGGGACCCTATGGACGTGGTGGCGATCAACAACAAGGCGCTTTGCTTGATGTACTTGAGGGACTTGCCGGATTCGATTAAGGTGCTGGAGAATGCTCTCGAGAGGGTGCCAACCGTGGCGCTCAACGAGACGGTCGTGGTGAATTTGTGTAGTATGTATGAATTGGCTTATGTCAATCATTCCGATATCAAGAGGACGCTCAGTAGTTGGATTGCTCGGGTTGCTCCCGATGACTTTGACTCTTCTTGTACTCGGATTTGAGGTAGTTTCCCTCATTTAAATGCCTTTACTGTTTGACTAGTTTATAAACATTCGATTCGCTTACATTGTTTCGAAAATTGATACGAAATTGTTATTGATGTCTGCGCTCGAACGACTAGAATAGTTTGTTAATGTAATTAGATTTCATCTGGTGCATCTGAAATGAACATTTTTTTTTTGCTTATCAATCTCTTCTAGACTATGCTGTGCAACATTGCACAGAGTGCTGAAGTGGCTAATTTATAGTCCTTTTTATATGGGCTTTGATTACCAATGCATAGTCTTTACAAATAAAGCCTGAGGATTGGCACTCTATTGCTGTCATTTTTATGTATATGGTCCCAATTATCTACGTTTCCAGTGTCCCCATGGACTGTTAGCTAGTGTGTATCAGCATACAAGAATAGCTTTTAGTATAGATCAAGTGGAAGAGGTATGTATAAAAGCATTTGCCCCAAGACGGAATCCTAAAATTGCAGGTTTGGAAAAGGGCGGATTTTTTAGAAAGGGGATCTTTTGATATTTTGGGAATCTTTCATCTAATATTACTTATAAAAAAAAAAAAAATCTTTCATCTAATATTGATCCATATGACCTTTTGAATTCTTCTATCCTTAGAGCAGTAGGATTGGTTTCTCTATATGCATATGCAAAATCGAATCTTTTGAAGATTGATTTTGCATATCAAGAAAAATTCACATTGGATTATGTATCTTTAAGCCAAATAATAAAGAAATATTATTATTTTATTATTATTATTATTATTTTTTAAGCGACCAAACTCAATGTCATTAACATAGAACTGAATGAGGTGGCTCAACAGAAGGAAAGCTCCTGCTTTGAAAATTTATAGGTTGTATTTTAGACTAATTTTCTCATGAACATGCTTTAGATGAATATGATTTATAGTAAAAGATAGTTTCATCGATCCTGTCTGTATCATATAGATTATCATATGAAACACTTGAGTACTCCTGTCATCAGGATCTTTTGTTTGGAGGAAAAAAAAACGTTTAGGGTGAACTGGTAGTGCAGTGCTTTATAAGTCAATGGATCAAGTTGTCTGCTGCATTAGGCTTAGGTTTATTGTTATGTGGGAGGGTTTGACACATCTATAGAATTATATAAAATCTTCAAATTTTCTCCATTGTTATTGTATTTGGCCTCAAATACAGTTGGCAAGGTGTTTAGCAAACAATTGCAGTGACCCTGCTTGTTATGGAGGTACAAAATAGATGTTTAGACAGTTAAATAATGTCTGTCATAGCAATATTTATATGCTGTAATCTGTTGCATTTTTTTTGTTGGATTTTTGCTGTTTCCTTTCTCTTCTTATGTTCATAATTTTAGATACATACACACGGACATTCATACATACAATACATACATACATACATGCATGCATATACATACATATATATATATATATTTATATAATAGAAGATCTCTGTGTGGGTGTGTGGGGTGATGTTCCATGTATTGCATATAATGGTGATACAGAAGCTGTTATAGGCATCAAGGTATTCTCCTGTCCTGCAAAACCTATGGCCCTTTTGGAGGCATCCATTTTATAGATGAGTGTTTACCAGGTTGATCTTCCACCTCAACATATTTGTCAATTGAATATATTGGGCAGCAAAAGTGTTCTGCTTATAATGTAGCCATATATGCACTTGATTGCTGTAGTGACTGACGTGGAAGCACAAACAATCGAGATCTGTCTGATACGAAGCTTGTTTGGATGGGGCTGTTGATATTCAGAATGCTATAATATGAGATATTGGGTTCCACTTCCCCTTGCTCTGTTGCTCATTGATATCCAGCAGTCACACAAGATGGAAATGTCAGAGGATCAAGTGTCCTGCTGGGTTAGCCTTGGCAGAGGATCATGCAACTTTCTCTATACTTTTTTAATTTGAAATGAGTCTTCACCATCAACATGCTTTAGAAACATTGGCCGTAACCTAACTCTCCAAAATGTGAAGAGAGTTCTTCCACTTGCACAGTAAGTGTGGAGAATTAATAAATGGGTTTTGCTATTCATCTTCCCCACACTCCACACTTCACATTTTTTAATATTTTTTAAAATTTTTTTTTGAATTTATTTTTTTTTAAACTATTTATAATTTTTTATTCACTATTCATATAAAAATATATTTGATAAAAAAAATTAAAAAAAAAATTAAAAAAAAAGATGGAGTGTGGAGTGTGGTGTGAATAGTAGGAGGTTGAGTAGAATTTTTGTTAATAAATAGTTGGTTGTTTGGGTCCATCTTCATTTCCTTTATATTTTTTGGATTGCGCTCTCTCTCTCTCTCTATGTCTGTGTGTGTGCCTGCGCGCATATTAACCATTCCACCAATGCTTTGCAACCGTTCAGCTTCCCACCATGACATCAAACCAATAAATAATAATTCTCTCTTTTGTAAGACTTTCTGGGCTCATCCATCCCTGTGGGATCTTACTTCCTTTCCCTATCCCCGACAAACAAGTGGGAGTTAGGTGGATAGGCAACTCAACTTCAAGCTCACCAACTTACTCCTACGCCAAATCAATTTTCAAAATACCCTTTTGATAAATTTAAAAAATAATATATATATATTTATAAATATATATATATTAATTAGAGAACTTCACCAACCATAGCAATTTGGAAAAAACCATAAAAACTAAAAAAGAAAACAGGGTTCGAGGTAAAAAGACTCCCGAATCCCGTTGTTCTTCAATTTAAAAGTCAATCACCACCGTGCGATTTCCATCCTCACACGGTGTCTTTATATCAAACAATCAGCCGGGGCAACATATTCGCGGGCTCGTGATGACGTGGACGGCAGAGATGCATGCCTTTTTCTTTTTTCTTTTCTTTTTTCCTGCTAAGTAAGAAAGCAGCCTTCTTTCACCAAACCCAACTTCAAGTTGGTTGTTTCATTCCCACCAACCCATTCAACCAACTACCCCCAAGCTAGCTCCTCCAAGACACTCACCGGCACTTGTTCGTACGCACACCTTACTCCCTCTTCTTTTCAAAAATTTTGCAGGCTTTTCTTCTTTCGAGCTCCCAATAGAATCCAACACATTCCAAATACAATCAAACTCGCTCCGTAAGTAGATGGCTAACTCGCTACACACTTCATCCACCGTTCCACGTCTCGCTCTCGGAGAACGATTCCTCGGCCTCAACTCGGCTTCGGATCCCAGTTTCAGATCTCTCTCTTTCACCTCTCAGTTCCGCTCCATGTCTCTCAAGTATATTACTGAACTATTTCTCTGTTTCTTCAACCGACTCAACATCGTTTCTTTTCATTCTCTGATTCTCGTTTTTTGTTAGGTCTTTGGAGAGTACTAGAAAGCTCAAATCCCAAGGAGAAATCAGTGCGGTTGTGAGGGCGCAGAGTGGGCTTGACCCAATGCAAGTTGATATCTCTCTTAGCCCCAGAGTTAATTCCGTGAAGCCTTCAAAAACGGTGGCCATAACCGACCAGGCCACTGCTCTAGCACTTGCTGGTGTCCCTGTTATTCGTTTAGCCGCCGGAGAACCCGATTTCGATACCCCAGCCCCCATAGCAGAGGTATTAAAGAAAATCTAATCCATTTCTAAGCTAATTTTTCCTTTAAAATAGAGTTTTTAAATTACTGTCTCTGTTCTGTCTTGAACGCTAGGCGGGGATAAATGCGATTCGAGAGGGTTACACGAGATATACTCCAAATGCGGGGAATCTGGATATTCGCCAAGCAATTTGTCACAAGTTGAAGGGTTAGTGCTTGTAATACTAAAAGTTTGGCTCAGTCAAGTTTGTGGTTTTGGCTTTAATTTCTGAGATGGGAATCTGACAGATTTTTTTTCCCCCTTTTTGGCAGAGGAAAATGGGATCTCTTACACGCCTGATCAGATTTTAGTTAGCAACGGGGCCAAGCAGAGCATTGTTCAAGCCGTGCTTGCAGTTTGTTCTCCAGGAGATGAGGTGAAGTACTGCCTTGTCAGTTGTATATTGAAGTTTGTGTATGCCATTTAACTTGTTACGTAATTGTATTGAACGTTTCATGTTATACTCACTTTGTTGCAAGATTGCATTTGGGAATATTTACTTCTTATTTGCTTATTCAGTTTTCACTTTCCCGTTTGGATTCAGAGATGAGTTAAAATGGTTTTAGATGAGTTATATAAAATATTATTAGAATATTATCTTTTAATATTATTATTGTTTTGAGATTTGAAAATGTTGAATTGTTTATTATATTTTGTGTGAAATTTGGAAAAACTGTAATGATGAAATGAGATGAGTTGAGATGAGTTTCTAATCCAAACTGGGGCGTAGATCAAATTACTAGTTGAAAATTTGCTTCAAAGGATGTTTTGAAACTGTGTGCTTGTATCATATAAAACTTTGTTGGGGTCCTAATTCTCCTAAATGTAGACAATTGTAAAGATCACAGTGTAACAACACAAAGAAAGTTCAAGCCGCGTTTGGATTTATACTTCAAAAGGCCAAGTCAATGTTACAACTAGAGTCTATTGAAATCATTACTGGCTGCAATAATTTCTTCTTCCCAAACAATATGGGATCTCATTTACCACCCTCTTATTCTCAATCCAGGTTATTACAATTTCGCCCTCTTAAATCTCAAACATTAAACCCTGAGGGGTAACTCAGCTGGTTCGGCCTTGGGTTTGCTCCCCAGTGGTCACCAGTTTGAGTTCCTTTAGGATCA
This sequence comes from Cyclocarya paliurus, assembly GCA_029856935.1. NCBI lineage: Eukaryota > Viridiplantae > Streptophyta > Magnoliopsida > Fagales > Juglandaceae > Cyclocarya > Cyclocarya paliurus. The sequence goes on along the minus strand of CM056946.1, from coordinate 28,626,234 downwards.
CTGGAGGTTTACCTGGTTGTTAACTTCAGGGTCCCGTGGGATTAGTCGAGGTGCGCAAGTTGGCCTGGACACCCTCGGTTATCAAAAAAAAAAAAAAAAAAAAAAAAACAAAAATCTTGAACATTATCTTTAGACCATTCTGTTCTAGGTAAGCATTATTCAAATCCCACACTTACTATTGAAGATTGACTCCCATAGCATTTGTAAAGACCCAAGAAAAGCCAAAACTACATTTGGACTCCAAAACCATTAGTCAATGATACGATTGGTGCTTGTTAGAATCATTATAAATTGTAAGAACTTCTCTCTACCAAATAATATGGGATCCTACTCACTAGCCTCTAATCATAGCTATGTTGGATGTTTTGCTATAGTTGAGTGGTTGTATTGTGGGCTTTTCTTCCTCTTTCCCTTCCCAGGATGCCTTGAAGTTTGGTCTTTTGTCATTGTCTATACATGTTGAATACAATGTTTCAAAATATTGAAAGACCTTTTACATGTGAAGGTTGCATGCATTTACCAAACAGTGCTAATTTTTCAGGTTATAATTCCAGCTCCATTTTGGGTGAGTTACCCAGAAATGGCAAGGTTGGCTGATGCAACACCTGTGATTCTTCCGACAAGCATCTCGAAAAACTTTCTTTTGGATCCAAAACTCCTTGAATCCAAACTCACTGAAAAGTCGAGACTGCTGATTCTTTGTTCTCCATCCAACCCAACTGGATCTGTTATCCCCAAAAGATTGCTGGAAGAGATTGCTCAAGTTGTAGCAAAACATCCCCGGCTTCTGGTACTATTCATGAGGACCTGCAATTGAATAGGTTCAGAGTTGCTAAAATTTCGATTTTGATATTTCTATTTCTCTTCCTTTTCTTTTATTTTTAATTTGCAGGTACTTTCTGATGAAATATATGAACACATAATCTATGCTCCCGCAACTCATACAAGCTTTGCTTCCTTGCCCGGCATGTGGGAGAGGACTCTGACTGTCAATGGATTTTCAAAGGCAAGTAATACCACTGCTTTTGGTTTTGTTGATTGAATTTTCATGTAATCTCTCTTCTATTTAATGGATCCACCATATTTTACCTTGTCACTGTTGTATTTTAATACATGATGTGGTAGGCCTTACTCTGAGAATTGACATTTAGATCGTGCGACTTTGTAGGCCTTTGCAATGACTGGTTGGCGACTTGGATATCTTGCTGGTCCAAAACACTTTGTTGCGGCATGCGGAAAGATCCAGAGTCAGGTAGATCATATTTTTAGTAATCTGTATCAGTCTACCGACTAAACTCTTTGCATCATGTCTTTTCTTGATTTCTTTCCCACTTTTACTTCAGGAATCATTTCACTGAACAACTGTACTTGTGATATTGTAGAAAAAGAATGTGTTACATGTTTAACTTTTTCTGACTTATAACAAATGGGTATTAAGAAGTCCTTTGTCCCATTATCGACAGTTGTTTCTAACATTCCATGGGATATTCTGAGCCAAATAAGGCTCCCATCCTTCTCGTTTTTACTAGGTGTTTTGTGTTGAGAGTTTGATCCATGTTAATGTCAGAAATTATGGCAAGACAGTTTCTGTAGACCATTTATTAAGGACTGCTTGTTTCAGCATATTGATCTTGTGCAAAGGTTGGTGAGAACACTTGCAATGTGTGCCACATCAAAGTCTTTGTGATTGTTTTAAGATCATGGACTAGTGAATCACATTGTACTAATGATCTGACTAGTTATTTTGTATACTTTTGACTTCGAGTTGGAATTTTGAAAGGAAGCTAATTTGAATCTGCTCAAGTTTGTTTATTCAAGTTTGTTCCTAGATTTACACTTGCAGAAGTTGTAGTGATAGAATTAATGAGCATGGGTGACACTAGCACTGAAATATTTTCTGAATGGTAGGCATGATTTGGCATGAAATTAACAATCTGTAGTTGTTCTTGACATCTAGATATATTATAGTTACTTAAATACAACTAAAGCTGAGGGGAACGTTGATATAGATCTTTTGTAAAAGATAGATCATAAAAGTCAATTGGCCTCAAAATTTATCCCACGTCAAGCATATTAAGGTGCATGGAAAAGCGACGTGATAAGGACCAAAAAGTTTGTTTTGGAGGGCATGATATGATATGCCCTGTTGTCGAGGAGACAGATAATGTAAGCACCATGAAACAAAGTCAGGAATGTCTACTAAGATAGTATAAACTTGTCAAAAAGAAAGGATAATACTCTTAAAGGTGTTGAGTTGTAGTTGAAACTGCTAAAGAAGTTACAAACAGAAATTACAGATCAGGGTTGTCAATTTCATGCATTTGAAATAATGATTCTAATTAGTTGGTTAATTTCTGTGAAAGTTTTGGAAGCAATTTTAAAAACTAATAAAGTTTGACCTATAATGGAGTAGATATTTCAACATTTCAACCTGCCTTGGCCATTTCCATCCCATGTTGCTTATAAATGCACTGAAAGCTCCAGCTGGTTTTATTGTTTTTTTATTCCAGTTCACTTCAGGTGCCAGTAGTATCGCACAGAAAGCTGCAGTTGCAGCACTAGGAATGGGATATGCTGGTGGGGAAGCCATTTCCACCATGGTAAAAGCATTCAGGGATAGACGAGATTTCTTGGTTAAAAGCTTTGGAGAACTGGAGGGTCTCAAGATATCCGAGCCCCAGGTATCAACCTGAATTATCAATTTGCTTTGCTTTGCTTTTTGGAGGAATAATTTTATGCTGTGTGAGATTGTACTCCTGTTTTCATCCCCCCCGCCCTGGCGCTGGATAATCATACTTTTCCACTCGCAGGGAGCTTTCTATCTCTTCATTGATTTCAGCTATTACTATGGAGCTGATGTTGAAGGATTTGGTAAAATTGAGAATTCAGAGTCTCTTTGTCGATATCTGCTGGACAAGGGTCAGGTATGTTCATGAACTGCTGTTTCAAGTTTTTATTTTCTCAATATTCTTATCTATTTTAGCGGTCCTCATTGAAGTAATTGGGAAGTTTTTGGTATTTTCTTTCATGACATTGAATTGAAAAGGTCTGGGTGGTTTCTTAGTTTGAGGGAGTGAAAAGCATGTGGAGCAGTTTGTTCTTCTTAATTGGGTAATGGCTCTCTGCTTACAGGTTGCGCTAGTCCCCGGGAGTGCATTTGGGGATGACAGCTGTGTCCGGATCTCTTATGCAGCGTCTCTCACAACCCTTCAGGCAGCTGTGGAGAGAATTAAGAAAGCTCTTATCTCACTCAGGCCTGCTGTCCCTGTTTGATGTGGATAATATATCTGCACTAGTAAGGCAACCTGTGTTTGATTTTTTGTTCCTTTTTTAGCTTCCAAAATATTTATGTAATAATTATTTTGGAATAGAAAGAATAAAATGATCTTGGTTTGTTTGGCTGTTTCTCGCCAGCATTGGCCCTATAATTTGTGCAGACTCGGATTAACTTCGACATTGTCTTTGTACAAGGTTCTGTGTGATGTATCAAATGGTTACAAGACACTTGAATTTGGGTTGTGTTTGCAAAAGCCATTGTTGGCATATCACTCGTTTCGTGCACAATTTCTTAACAGCAACGAACAAGTTAAAGCGAACAAATTCAATTGTAATGTTGGGTTTGACTTTTGAACATAAAGTCCCAACATTTGTGGTGTTAAAAGTTAAAACCAACATACCAACCTTGTAGTTAGCGAAAGAAGGACCCGTCTTTAAGAGTAATTATATTGTCTCTTTGATCCATAAGAGATCATTCGATTACGGCCGCATGTCTCTAAATTGAAAAAGTTGCGTTTATGATTCACAATGATAATTTCTTATTTTTGGCGATCATTGACCAACATGCTTTAAAAAAAAAAAAAACAACGATTTTTTTTACATACTTGCATTATTCCATTTTCTTGCGTGCATATGTTTGTTTCTGTTTAAAATTTTTATTACTTGGTGCAGAAATTGATCCGATGATCTATATATGTTCAACAGTTCCGTGGTAGTAATCCCCAATATTTCCGTGCCTGTGCCTTGTTTTGATGGTTAACATATTCAGGTCACGTAAGCGCTGGTGGGGAATATTCTTTCCAAGGAGACTTTGCTTCCAATGTTTTAACATCTTCAGTAATATCCTAATAGATGAAGAAAGTACGGACTTTCCCAAAAGGTTTCGTGCGAAAGTTTCTCCATCAAACGCAAAAAACATTACAAGAGAGAGACAGATAGAGGGGCAAGGTCATCCCTCGATCTTCGTGATAATATTCCTCTCTACCTGGAATTGCTTTGCATAGAACATCATCAAGAAGCGAAGGACCCCTTCATCCAAAAGCCTAAACTCATAATAACTTGAACTACAAGGAAATCAATCTCAACAAGAATTCTCTTCTTCCTCTACCTATTTAAAACATGATGGAGATGATGTTGTACAACGACAAAAACCTCAAAGGTAGAAAAACAGATAGCAGCATTCAAAAGAAAACTGAAATTAATGGAGGCCTCTACGTCAGGAAAAGAAGGGACAGCAGAGATTGTGTTCTTCGACTTGGAAACAACCGTACCCAATAGAGCTGGAAAACGGTTCTGGGTGTTGGAGTTTGGTGCAATTGTGGTTTGCCCGAAGAAACTCGTTGAACTAGAGAGCTACAGCACGCTCGTGAGACCCAAGGATTTGTCTGTGGTGTCGTTGAGATCCGGACGATGTGATGGGATAACTAGGGAAGTTGTTGCAAATGCACCGGTTTTTGAAGATGTTGCTGACAAAATATTCAGTATTCTGAATGGTAGGGTGTGGGCAGGCCACAACATCCAAAGATTCGACTGTATTCGCATTAAGGAAGCCTTTTCTGACATTGGTAGGCCTGCTCCAGAGCCGGTTGGGATGATTGATTCTTTAGGGGTCTTAACGGAGAAGTTCGGCAGAAGAGCTGGAAATATGAAGGTATTATATATTTGTTTCAAACATGAGGTTTTGCAACAAATCTCTGTCAATCTTACAGTTAATCCATGAGGAACGTTTTCTCCATTTTAGTAGTTTGTTCATATTATTCCGTATTCTCGTACCATCAGGCATCAGAATAATCTTGAGTTCACCTATTTTTGTTAGATGGCAACATTGGCTTCTTACTTTGGGCTCGGGCAGCAAAAGCACAGGTATGAATCTAGTTCTTCATGATGTTGGATATATTGGTATAATAACAACTCAGAAAATCCTAATCATGGTCTATGCAACGCTGTTAAACAGGAGCCTCGACGATGTTCGCATGAACTTGGAGGTCCTCAAGCATTGTGCAACGGTGCTATTCTTGGTATGCATGCACTAAATTTCCAAACCATGTCTTGATCTCTCTGAGCTTTTTTAATTCATACAACAATGTGTGTCTGTTTAAACATAAATTTTAAGATCAGTTATATATGAGTTATGCATGCATGGCATTAGGAATCAAGTCTCCCAAGCGTATTGCTTGGCAAGTGGCAGGGCTCTCCCACGGTTATAACGAGAAGTAGAGCAAATGGAAAATTGCCATGCAGAGAAGAAACTAACAGAAAATCTCCCCCAACCTCTGCTGGATATCAGAGAGCAGTTCCCTACACAAGGGGAAGTCTGGGAAAGGTTTTAGTTATTCATTCATTGTCCCAAAAAGCTAATTAAGCTATTTGATTTATATTTTAATTTGTATCTTAATCAATATAGAATACGATAAACTAACAATGCAATGGATGTCTTGAAAAACAGATGACAGAAGGGGTGAGAAATTTGTTGTGTAAAGCCCAAGGAAAGCAATTACCTCTTAACAGCCTAGTACTCAAGCATTCTCGTATGCTACGACTACGTTGAGACAGAGCAAGCGGTTCCCAATTTCACATCTGCATGTATGTCCATCCTTGCTTGTGCCTTATTCGACATAAACAGACTACGTACATGCGGAAAGTACTGCCAGCATTGGAAAAGAAAATTAAGTTCATGTTGAAGCTGATCATCATCATATCCTTCGTTCGGTCAAAATGGAGATCATTCTACAGTACGTTTCATCGATGCTCGAAGGAGAATGACAAGCATGTCGAAGTGTGCGCCTCCCTGTTGGGATGCAGTTCCTGAGGATGCTGAATCCATCAAAAAGATGCACTACGTACAAAAAACACCATAATTAATTGACTTGCTCATCCATGTATTAATTGATTAACATATATTAGACAAAAAAAAACAATAGTTCTTGATCTGATCTGGAAGTACCCGTAGTTTCTGTATATATTATTAGAATACTTTTTCTATGAATGAACTTCATAATGATTGTAAATCTTGATTTTAGCAACATTATTTATGGTGCATGTTAGGGCACGTCAACGTACATAATGTGATGTTGAGGTGTGGTAATTGAATCTAGACATGGGACGACGTTGATTCCATCTTCCAATAAAGTCCATGAAGTTGTGAGGGATGACGTTAATTGATGGTCATGTCTAGCTTGCAACACAGTAAGGAAGGTAATCCCGATGGGATTCAAAGGGTGTCTCCAACAATCAAATTAATACATACTCTTCTACATAAGTTGATTAATTAGGAATTCCCTTTGCGATCTCAAGAGAATTAAAGGAGTATTAGAGATGTAAAAGTGTGAATATCCTTACTTAGGTTTGTTGCATATTCCCTTTCATACAAAGGGCAACCTCTTTGAGGGTTGATTCCATCTTCCAATATGGCTTGCTTTATAGTAAGCCATATGTCATCTGGGGTCCCGGCCTATAGATAGAAACTATCTGCTAGCCTTTTCCTCTATTGATCAGACTTTCTCTTTCACCACATGATCTCATCATATTCGATGTTATTAGATTGTAATGTAAACTCTTTACAGGTGTATGTTTACAAACCCTAGAATCATGCCTGAGAACGATTCATCCTCTTCTGTTGCCAATGTCGAAGCCGATCCTCACAATCCTTATTATCTAACGACTGCGGATCATCCTAGTGTGCTCCTCGTCAGTGAGAAGCTCCACACAAGCAATTACCATTCTTGGAGTCGATCTACGTTTCTCTCTTTGAAGGCGAGAAACAAGTTAGGTTTTATTGATGTATCTCTTGATCCTCCTGCTAAAACTAACTCTCTGTTTTCTCCATGGAGCAAATGCGACACTATTGTCTTTTCCTGGCTTCTCAATTCCTTGTCCCTTACAATCGCTTAAAATGTCATTTATGTTGACTCTTCTCGTGCAATGTGGCTCGAATTGAAGGAGAGATTTTCTCAGGGCAACGAACCTCTTGTTTTTAAGTTGCAGACTGCCATCTCTGCCCTACGGCAGGATCAAAGCGACGTAAATACTTACTTCACTGAATTCAAGGTACTTTGGGATGAATTGTTAAATTACCAACCCTTACTAGTATGCATCTATCGAGGGTGTACATATAATTCATCCAAGACCTTTGCTGCATATCATCACCAGAGTTATGTGATGACATTTCTCACGGGGCTTACTGATGCATTTGATGCCATGAGAGGCCAGATCTTAATGATGGAACCTCTGGCATCTATTAACAAAGCTTTTAGTCTTGTTATACAAGAAGAATGCCAAAGGCTAGTTAGTCAGAGGCATACTCTTCTGCATTTGTTGAGTCTGTTGCTTTAGCTGCCAAGCCAAACATTGTAGTTAGGAATTTCAAACCTTCTACCCGTAGCAAGGTCACCTATAGTCACTGTGGCATTTCTAGCCATACAGTTGACAAGTGCTGCAAAATCCATGGATATCCTCCTAACTATAAATTTCGAGATAAGACTAAAGGTGTCAATGCCTCTGCCAATGTTGTTCAGAACACTGATTCGTCTTCCTTGCCACTTACTGCGGATCAGTGTCAGCAATTACTAGCCTTACTCAAACCAGCTGCTTCCTCTCTACCTCCTTCGGTGAACATGGCTTTAATTCCTAATTTTTTAGGTAAATCTAACTCTGTTTGTGCCTCTGTTAATTCATTTCACTCAAATTTTTGGATAATTGACAGTGGTGCATCAGAACATATGGTTTACTCTCCATGTTTCTATACCAGCAAGCCTGCTGGTGATGTTGCTTTAAGTTCCTCTCTTATTCTCACCAATGTTTTATGTGTACCTAATTTTACTTTCAATCTCCTGTCAGGCAGCAAAATTACTCAAACATCACAATGTTGTTTGATCCTTAAACCTCATCATTGTTTCTTGTAGGGCCTAGTAACCTTGAAGATGATTGGGATGGGTGAGATGCAAGATGGCCTCTATAGGTTGACTTTTCCACATCCATCTACTATTTCCAGGGAATCTTCTACTCCTACATCCTGTTTTTCAATTCAATCTAATGTAGCGTTGTGACACTTTAGATTAGGTCATCCATCTTCTTCTAGACTGCATTTTTTACAACAGTTTATTCCTGTTTTGCATTCCAAATTTGATGCTTGTACCACTTGTCCAATTGCAAAATAGAAGCGATAATCTTTTCCTATTGGTAATCATAAATGTAATGCATCATTTGATTTGATACATTGTGATATTTGGGGACCAATGGCAACTTCTACTTATGACGGTTTTAGATATTTTCTCACCATAATAGATGATTATTCTCGGGCTACATGGGTACATCTAATGAAATCTAAGTCTGAAATTGCATCTTTGCTACATTATTTCTTTCTTCATGTTGAAACTCAATTCAATATCAAAATCAAAGCACTTAGGTCTGATAATGGTTCTGAATTGCTTTAAACTCTTTTTTTGCTTCCAAGGGAGTCTTCCACCAACTGAGTTGTGTTGCAACTCTACAACAAAATTCTGTTGTGGAGTGTAAATACCAGCATATCCTTAATGTGGTAAGATCCCTTCTTTTTCATGCTAAACTTCCTCTTTGTTATTGGGGAGATAGCATCCTTACTTCTGTTTATTTGATTAACAGAATTTCGAGTCATATTCTTTTGAATAATACTCCTTATGAATTTTTGTGTCACAAAATACCATCTTATACTCATCTTAAGGTGTTTGGATGTTTATGTTTTGGTTCAACACTCTCTCATGCTCGTTCTAAATTTTTTCCTAGAGCTGTAAAGTCTGTTTTTCTATGTTATCCTTTTGATGTTAAGGTTTACAAACTGTTAAACTTAGAAACTCAGATTTGCTATATCTCTAGAGATGTAGCATTCCATGAAGAAGTATTTCCTTTTGAATCTTCTTCTTCAACACCATCCTGTGCTACAGATTTGCTGTTTTCACATAATACTCAAAATCCTTCTCTTGGTCCTCTACCCAATCCTGCTCTTAATTCTGATTTTAATATTACTGCTCCTCCATAAACTAAGATTAGTAATATTAATTCCAATAATTTATTAGCTTCCTCAGCTCCTTCTCTTAAAAGGTCATCGAGGACTCGAAACCCTCCTTCATACATTCATTCATATCACCGTCAACAAGTTGTTGTTTTGCATTCACCTTTTCCTACTGATCAACGGGTTGCTGGTCTTACTTCCTCACATATTTCTCACCCAATCAGCAGGTATTTTAACTGTCTCCATCTCATAAATCTTTTGTTCTTACTACCTCTACCCTTGTATTCTCAAACTGTCAAGTATCCTGAATGGAGAGAAGCTATGCAAGCTGAAATCTCAGCTTTAGAACAGAATAGCACTTGGGATTTAGTCCCTTTACCTCTTGGTAAACACCTACTTGGATGTAAATGGGTGTACAAATTGAAGCTGAAATCTGATTAGAGTGTGGAAAGATGTAAGACTAGGTTAGTAGCCAAGGGATACACCCAATTAGAAGGACATGACTACTATGAGACTTTTAGTCCAGTAGCCAAACTCACTACTGTGAGAATTTTCCTTTCAATCACTGTTGCCAAACAATGGCCAATTTTTCAACTAGATGTAAACAATGTTTTCTTGAATGGTGAGCTTCAACAAGAGGTTTACATGTCATTGCCCTCTGGTTTTGACAACAATGGAGAGTCAAAACTTGTATGCAAATTTAAGAAATTCTTGTATGGCTTGAAACAAACATCAAGACAATGATTTGCAAAATTCTCATCGACTTTGTTGCTCAATGGGTTTACTCAATCAAGATCAGACTATTCGTTTTTCAGCAAGCAAGAAGATACTTCAGTTATCTTTCTTCTTGTGTATATAGATGATATTTTAGTCTCGAGTAATGATGCTATTGCTAAAGAAGCCTTGAAGTGACATTTGAACAACCATTTTAAGATGAAAGACCTAGGTCCTTTGAAGTACTTCTTAGGCCTTGAAGCAGCCAGGTTTGTTAAGGGAATTCACCTCTGTCAGAGAAAGTATTCTCTGAAAATTATTGAAGATTGTGACTTGGCTGGTTGTAAACCAGCACTTTCACCAATGGAACAAAATTTGATTTTGAATGTTGAAAGTGGGGATGAGTTAGAACATGCTTCTCAATTTAGGAGATTAATTGGTAGGGTGATTTACCTAACCATTATAAAGCCAGATATTGCCTTCTCAATGCAAAGATTAAGCCAGTTCATGCATAGGTCTCGGGTACCACACATGGCAGCTGCAAATAGGATGATTCAATATGTCAAAGCCACAATTGGCTTAGGATTATTTTTCTCATCTGCTTCCATTGATTTCCAGCTCAAAGCGTACACAAATTTAGATTAGGCAGCATGCCAAAAATTCAAGAAATTTGTCACTGGTTACAGTGTTTTTAGGGGATAATTTGGTCAGTTGGAAGTCAAAGAAGCAACAAACAATTTCTAGGTCTTTAGCTGAGTCAGAATATAGGGCAATGGTAGCTGGGATTTGTAAAATACTTTGGCTGAAAAACTTGGTAGCAGATTTTGGGATTTCACACTCATAGTCAGCTTTAATGTACTGTGATTCACAAGTTGCTATCCATATAGCTTCCAATTTGATATACCATGAGAGAACAAAACATATTGAGATAGATTGTCATCTTATGAGGGAGATGATGCAAGTTGGTGTTATCAAGTTATTTCATGTCAAGACAGGTTGTCAAATTGCTGATATCTTGACAAAGTCTCTCGAATTGTACCAGTTTAATTATCTCATTGGCAAGATGAGACTATTAAATATATATAGTCCATCTTGAGGGGGAGTATTAGATTGTAACATAAACTCTTTACAAGTGTATGTTTATTTTATTCTTTAATTAAAGTCGGTACATGGTGTATAGGGTACCTCAGTGAATATCAAATGTATAAATAGGACATTTTAGTCTTGTACAGTTACACATATTATTTTAATACAATGAATTTCTTACATTGGAAATTGGAGAGCTTGATAGATGTACATATCAAAATTTTCATTTACACATGCAATGTGAGATTTGAGGTCGTTGGAAACATGCCATGCATGAAAGTGGGAAAGGATCCTTTGCATCCTTGTCAAGAATGCTTGTTGATGGTACTGGCTTTGCAACAAAGTAAATGATTTAATTTTTGGGACAAAAAACATATATCGTCCAAAGAAAGCATTTATGTTGTAGTGATCATGGCACAGGCACAGGCACAGGCACAGGCACAGGCACATGCAAAGGCAATTCCGTATATATTTTAAGACAGTGGAAGGTTCGAATCCACCCTCTAATTATTAGTAATTACCACCAATAAACTGATCCCGAAAAGTTGCATGTCGTTCATTAATATTATTATATTCGCGTTAAGCTTCATATATTCAAAGTGGAATGAGAGGCTTTGGCACAAAATTAAGGTAACAAATGATCAAGTGGAGAAATGCCAGCTTTTACGCATGATGAACTTCCCCTCCATATGGGTTCACCTGCCCACTAATTAATTAGCACTAATTAAAGTGACAATGAGGTTTCAAATACAACGAATTTAGACGCGTTCTGATCAGATCGATGTTTCACTTTTAAAGAAAAAGTACTACTACTATTACCACTTTGCTATCTTTGCATATCATGTTGAATGAAGAATGGATCAGCTTAATCTCTGTTTCATGGTCCACCAACTCCGGAAGTGGTTTTGACGCATATATATATATATATATATATATATATATATATATATATATATATATATATATATATATTGTCTTCTTAGTTTGTTTCCAAAACATTGTAGCAAGTGTTTTGTCATTTGTTTGTTTGTAAAGATCAGCTAGCCATTAATATATATGCCATGCCACTAAGCTAGCCATTAATGACCACCCTGGCAAGAAGTACTAATGATTAGTTAAACTATTAATTCTTCTAATGATTAAAAAGATTTTGTGGCAAGTAATTAATTCATAAAAAAACTATATAAGTGATATATCCCTAGATTTGATTCCTCTGCAATTGATTGGAGATAGATATATATAACATGTGAGTCCTATACTATTTTAACAAATTATTACGTCTGATCGTAAGTTGTGTACTATTTACATGTTTTATTTATTTCTCCCCAAAATCTAGACCCTAAATTTTCCCTTGAATTATTGGGATATATAACCCTTCTTGATCTCCTAATAATTAACCTCTAAAATATAAAGGAATTGGAGGGAGTGCGTGCTAGCTAGCTAACTAGAGTTCCCTTATTTTTTCTTTCAAGGGCACATTTATTTTCACATGGATGAGATGAGATCAACTAATTAGTTTTTTTATAGATTTGGCATATATATATAGCACTACGTACTTCGTTTTCTATAAACTCCGATTTTCGTTAATTAATACAAAATTTATTAATTATTTTTGAAAGGTTTCAAAACTTGCAATCTATACACAGATTAATAGCTCCATTTAAGATTTCCCACACCATTATTTCCAAGTTCCAACAACATGTTGTATAGTAAACGATTAATGCTTAGAAATGAATAATTTTCTTGATGAAAAATTTATTACGCTCTTCCTAATTTTACCTTAGAAACGAGAAGCAGTTTTTTCGGGGTGATAAATACGAGCTATCGATCATAACCCTTTTGTCGACATGTAATACACGACAACCTATTCAAAGAACGAGCTTTAATTACGTTTCCATTCATTTAGATCAGCAGTACCCTCTCTCTCTCTCTCTCTCCCCTTCTGCATTCCCCCAACATTTTCTCCCTACTTTGCCCTTGACTCATTCGCATGCCATGCCACTACATTTGAGCTTATTGGGTAGGCGTACGTTGGTAAAGTGTACTTTTGATATTGAATATACTTTGGAGCACGAATTGATATATGGATGAGAAAAAACCAATTAAAGCAGCATCGATCGATGAAATGATTCGCAATGCCAGTTCTGTCGGGTCCGGTAAACATAGAGTTGACATTTTGGTAGTGGAAGAAACCGTTCGTGATCAGTCAATTTCACGACCTACATCGTTGTTTCAGATCAATGAATAGATCCGAACGAAATTACGCATATATATAACATAAGGGCACACTTTTATGTCACACATGATCATTAATATTTCAAAACGTACACAAGTTTTACACGTACATGATTACATATATATATCTCCATCACAGAAAACTCAGCAACAACAAATTCACAAACATTTGAACATTTTTTCCCCCATCCCTCCCTCCCCCCGTACGTTGGTGGTGTAATAGAAAGGAGGAGATCAAAGCCATCGTCTCATTATTGATATATTCGTCCCATTTTTTTATACAGTACAAGTATGGGACTCGGCCACACATGCAAGCTAGCTAGAGAAATTACTCAACAAAAGTAACATGACTTTAGCAATTTATTAATTTTCCAATTCCGTTCTCTTGACAGAGTCATTCACGCTTGAATGGTAGCCCTTTCTGCAATAGGAGCTGCTGTGTCCACAGCTTCTCCAACAGTCAAGTAGACCCTTCCTCCAATCTTGCTCACAAAGTTTGCTAACTTTAGCTTGTGAATGACTTGCCACCTTGGATTGGCAATGGCTAACTGTAGAGATCACAGAGAGAGAGAGAGAGAGAGAGAGAGAGAGAGAGAGAGAGAGAGAGAGAGAGTTAACAGTTACAAAAAAAAAAAAATCGACAATTCAAAATTAATTGGCATACCTCCTCCACCAGTAGTTCAAATAACAAAAAAAACAAATGTCATCAGTGCTGTACCTCGATTCCATGTGAAGTGAGATTCTTATGCAACTCCTGCAGACTAGCAATGCCTGATGTGTCGATGTCCATTAGGCCTACCATCACAAAACACGGAAAAGAAAAGAACATTCTCACAATAAGAGCCTTCCATAGTCTGGCAACCCATATTATTTATGTAATTTGTAATCATGATTAAATAATGGTAGCCCGTAACAGTACTTACCGGATGTGTCCAGAATTACGAGTTTATAATAATTAGGAACTTTTACATTTGCTTTTGTATCCTCCGCTTGATCTTCAGTAACCCATCTCATAATGCTTGACCAAACATAACATGAGTACCATGCATATAGTTATTGATCGATCTAGATAAGAAGTTCTGAACTTTTTTCGTGTATATATAAATAAATATATATATATATATATATATAATTTGTATATTTTGTCAATTAGTATATATGTACGTACCTTTCTTTAATGATATTAGCATTTGCAAAACAAAGCACGGCGGACTTGACACGGATTATTACGACCCCAGGAGTCTTTGAAGCCATGGGATATTGATTGATGTCGCAGAACATATCAGTTCCAGGAACTCGTCCTAGGGTTTCTGTGCCTGGTAGAATTGAGATGAGAATAATCTTTGCAAACGATATTGCTACCTGCAACGCGTCGACACCCCCCTTGTATTACACCACATGATGATGACCAGGATAATCAATCAATCCTATATATAATTATGAGATCACAAGATGATCATCACCAACAATATATTAATTATGAGTTTATCATGTAGCATTTTCCAACCTCTTTTTGGGAAATTTATTTGCGTGGTTTTTCCTAGCTAGCTTAATTACTTTTTCTTTCAAACCAAAGAATACCACACCTCCCAAAGTAACTAGCAGGATGCCACTTTCCACAGAAAGTTATTATATATTATATATCCACATATAAATTAAACGTCCTAATTAGTTAAAAGCACAATAGATTGAAGAATCAAATGAGACAAACTAGCTTGTATATATTATTTCAATACACGTAGTACTACTGGTGGTGAAGCTTAATGGACCACTATTTAGTTGTCAAATCCCGTTTCATGGTGCTCGGTGCAAGTCATTATAAAAATAAGGGTGGTCTCACATAATTCACCAATTACATCACACAATATTCCATCATGCGATATGCAATATTCATGCTTGGTGTCTCTAGATCTGGAATCTGATCTCCCATTGCAGTGAATTAGTCTTCTTGTAGCATCCCAGGCCATTAATTATTAGAATAATGGTGGGGTACTAAACTATAATTAAAATTGCTAAGTGATCTAGACAACCATTCACCCATTTTTTTAATCAATTGACTTCCAACTAAATATGATCATATGGTTGTTGACATATAATATACTTGTGTGCAGTTTCTGATCACTTTCTGCAAGATAAAACTTCGCCTTCTTTTGTTTTCTTGTGAAAAAAAAATGCCTTCCATTAATAAGGGATCGATGTAAAAAGCAAGGAAATAGTTCTGAAGCTGCCTCCGAGTATATATTCAATAGCCGGCCCCAAGAAAAAGGGTTCAGAAACCGCCTAAGTAGTGGACTATCTGTCTAGGAGTTGAAATGTTTATATATGTCGCAGGCTGTGAATCTTTCTTTCTTCCAATTCTTTGTTTAATATTTATTTCCACTCTCTTTTGGGCTCGGCATTGTTTATTGACACGGGCGGCCGACTGGCCTCCATGTTCTTTTAACATAAGCTGTTAATAAATACTATATAATCAGTTTTTATTTTTCTTGGGGGCTTCTACAGAAACATATATACCATTAAACTAATTAGACGACTAATTAACAGTAAACACATGCCTGTTTGGACAAAAACTATTAGGAAATTAAACATGTCTTAGCTTACCGCAACAAGAAGGCCAATCTCCACGGATACAAACAACACACCGAAGAATGCAGCGATGCAAGTAAGGAAATCTAGCTTATCAATCTTCCAAATATTGTAAGCTGCACTGAGGTCAATGAGTCCCGGAAGAGCGGAAAGAATTATTGAAGCAAGGATTGCTATTGGAGTGAAATATAAGAGCCTTGTGAATAATTGCAATGATATGATCACTGAAATTGCCATCACAATATTGGATACTAAAGTTTCACAACCAGCACTGAAATTTACGGCAGTGCGTGAGAATGAACCTGCGCGCATATTATAATTAATATTATATAAATTAAATCATGGATTAATATTCAATTAACAAAAGTATAATTAAGGCGCCGGCTCATGATCATCATGTGCGCTTGTTTATGAGATGAAATATGGTAGTAATTAAGGGGAAATATGTAATTAAAATTCTAAAATCAAAATGCTTGAATATGGTAATTTTGTTGGAAAAGAATAATTATTAACCAAAAGAAGCCTAATTACCGGTTGCAACATAGCAAGAAGTGAAAGAACCTATGACGTTCATGAAGCCCATGGCAACCATTTCTTTGTTTCCATCAAGGTTGTATCCTTTTATTGACGAGAAAGATCGCCCAACTGCAATCGCTTCCTGATCAGGTTGATATTTGGACATTAACATGATCAGGAATATTAGGTTAATTAAGGTTTTCATTAATTCAGTATATTCTTTGGAAATAGAATAGTTGGTCACCAACCGTGAGTGCAACAACGGCAACAACCAGTCCAGCTTTTGCCACTTCTCCGACCTGCGGGCCGTCTAGCTGTAACTGATGAAGTGAGCTTGGGTTGAGGCCTCCTTTGATGTGTTTCACAATTTTAATGCCATGTGTGTCCGCTCTTGTCAGAAAAACAATTAGAGTCGACAATATAACAGATAGAAGAGGTGCTATGGCTGGCAACCAGAAGAGTCGCTTTTTTCTTCTACCCTGTGAAAATTAAATGAGGATGAAACTCAAGAAAATTGATTGAGACTGACTTCAAATAGAGCATAGGTAAAAAAAAAAAAAAAAAAAAAAAGAAAAAAAGAAAAAAAGAAAGAAGGTTAAAATTTATCACTGCCAGTCTGCCACTAACCAGAAATCGAGTAAATAGGATGAAACTCAGGAATGAGCACCCAAGGATAAAATTGTAAGGACTCCACTGAAATCAAGAAAGCACAAAGAATAAGAATAAATTCTCACATTTCTTTCACTCATTGTGCTCTGTGAATATCTGCTTTTCAAAACACTACAAAGAAGGAAAAAAAAGGAAAACAACTATACATCATGATGATGAATTGATCTCCAAACTGCTTCCCCGACTGATATCATATCAGTCTTGTTGGTGAAGTGACTGATCCCAAGAAGTCCCTTCAGTTGTTGAAGACCAATTACTATGGCCGCTCCAGCCACAAACCCGACAATAGCAGCATGGGAGAGGAAATCCACAAGAAATCCTAATCTGTAATTTTTTTTTAAGAAATAAGAACGAAGGAAACGGCCAATGATTAAATAGTACTAGTCAGTCAGATGTTCTCTAGGTCCACATCAACAAGTAGAACACTCACCTGAAAAGTCCAAAGGCAGCTTGAAAGATTCCCGCAAAGAAAGTTGCTGTCAAAACAAGCTTTGTGTAGGAAACTGGATCAGCCACGGGATCTTGTAATTTTTGAATCATTGAGGGCAAAAGCAGTGAAACCACAGCTACGGGTCCAATAGCTATCTCTCTTGAAGTCCCCATTACAGCATAAATAAGAGGCGGTACCACACTTGTGTCTAGGAGGATTAGCGTACAACCAAATCATAAGTTAAACACCAAGCCATGCATTTATATAATGATCATGTATGTCAGCAAGAAGTTACCCAAATCATTTGTACTCAATATTCAATTAAGTCACTTACAGAGACCATATTGAGGATCAAGTTTTGCTAAAGTTGCATATCCAATACTCTGCATTGAAACCCACGTTAATACAATAGCTAGCAAAAACTAATTCTTATTCATGTTGTATTAATTAATGGTCATGATCTTCAGGTAGTATGTTGTTTACCTGGGGAATGCAGAGGCTAGCAATAGTTAGACCCGCCAGTAAATCGTTCTTAAATTTTGTCACCGTGTAGCTTCGACACCAAACAAGGATAGGAAATATCCCTTGCAAGAACAAGACAACTTGTTCCGGTCCGGGCTGATTCTTGAGGGCTAATAACTTGTTTCCACAAGGCCCTAAAAGGGTTTCCCTTACAGAATGAATCAGCTCGCGCCATGCACCCGGGGGCTCGGGTGCATTCAACACCCACTGAGCCCTTTCGGCTTGGCCACTACTCTTCTCAAGGTCTGGAATTTCCTCCGGTATGAAGGTCTCCATGGCTGGAGCAGCCATATATTTGAAGTGTTTGGGGGAACGTGAAAGAGCTGTTTCACTCTCAGAGCGAAGTATGCATGAAGATTATCACACTAGTTTGAGGCAAAAGTGCTAGGACCATTGCAGAACCTTATAAACACAAAGAAAAGGTTAAAAGCGATCGATGGTGGAGAATGTTTTCCTTAATACAATAAAATATGTACGGGCCCAGATTAATTTACAAATTAATTAGGTATAAAGTATACGTGGGTGCGGCGCTAGTTGTAGACTAAATTCCAAACTCTTTTCAAATAACATATATCAGAGTTGATCTTGAGGATACCGGAGTCGCTGGCTCCAAAAATGCTGCGCTTGGCAGCATCACAAGCCTTCTTGTGGTGGCGCGTGGAAGCCAAGTGTGCGTGATGACCCGCGTGTGTGTGCTACGCGCCGCTCCTTTTGATGCTGTATTCGGTGGTCTGGAAGATCGGTGACATGAGGAAACCTATGATGGGGTGCGTGTAGTATGTTGGTGTCAGGTACCTTCGATTTTGGAGATCCATGGAAGCTAAAGGAGTGAGGTTTAGGGTCAGTGCACTACAAGAAAAATTTGTGACCAATTTATTACAACCAAAAGATTATTTGCAACCAAATTTAGTTACAAATAGTCATTTTGCTGGAATTAACTGGTCGCAAATAGGCAATTTTCTTATAGTGGTAGTGAGAGACTTGAAGTGCAGAGGTGAAATCTGATGAGGAATCGAGAAGGAGATTTCGTATAAGGGCAGAGGGCAAAATGCACAGCAGCATTATCATATGGCGTCATTGGTTTAATAAGAAGAAACGACACAATTTGATGTTATTTCAATAATGGGTTTGTTGTTAGAAACACACTGTTTAGTATATTTAAACGGTTAGGTTTTAGTAGTTTTCTAGAAGAAAAGTAAAAGGGTCTTTTATGTAATTTTCTATTGAGTTTGTTAAGTCTCGTGCCAATGATGTGATTTGGGCATTCTAGAGCATTTTTCTCATTTTATTTAGTATTTTTCTAAGGAGGAAGTGGGGACCTCGAATCCCCCATTGCGTATGAACATTTGAGGTATTTTCTATCATTTTGTGTGCATCTCCTTCACTATGATTGCCTTATTTCATATATAGTTACCGTTCATCTTTGGGAATCATAATAATTGGTACCAAGAGCCTTCGATCCTACCCAATCCAAAAACAATTACAAAAAACCGAATCCTACCTACAAACCCAGAAATATTCCACCAACAGAGTACATACTTCATAACCCACCCAGAAAATACCCAACCATACCAGCAAAAAATTTACCAGAATACTATCCAAACAGAATACCAGCAGCATCCTCATTGTCCAAACCAAAATCCCATCCAAACAGATTCCATCCAACAGAGCCCATCTAAACAAATCCCATACACCACCATGGTAGAAAATACAAGGTCTAAACACCAACAAGATGAAGCTTTACAACGACAGGTTGACCATCATCAAATAGAGCTAATTGATCTAAAGACTGATGTTCAAGAAATCAAAGATATGTTACGAACATTTTTCAACCAACAACACAACCCTTCTCCTCCTTGATCTCCACCCCTACACCATGACCTGGAGCTTGAAATTCCAGACCTGGGAAGATTCAACCCAAGGGGGATCAGACTCAACTTCCCTCATCATTTCCATGGTGTTAATCCGACTGCTTGGCTGTTTAAGGCCAACCACTATTTCGAGTTCCACCAAACACAACTGCCTTAAAGGTTATTGATGGCCTCTTACCATATGGAAGGGGATGCATTGGTGTGGTTCCAAAATGCCTCTGATGGGGGCTTAATTTCGTGATTAGGAAGCTTTTTCCCATTCTTTACTTCTTCGCTTTGGGACCACGTCCTACGATGATCTGATGAAAGTGTTGATAAGGCTGAAACAAACCAATAATGTGGCTGCGTACATGGGTTAATTTGAGGCATTGTCCAACCGCTTGAGAGGTCTCTCAAACCCTCACAAGCTTAGTTCCTTCCTTAGTGGTTTAAAAGATGAAGTTCGTATCCCGGTCCGAATGCAAAACCCTGTGAATTAAATGAAGCATATGGGTTAGCAAAAATGCAAGAAGAATATCTTAACAGCACCAAAAAATAATTAAACCTATGGGAGAGAGAACACATTCTATTGGGGGAGGGGGCAATTATTCCCAAGGTTCTTACTCGAGTGATAATTACAACAAGTGGAGGAAGCCTATGTGGGGCACTAAACTAGTTTCTTTCGTGCAAATGGATGACAAGCGACGCAAGGGCTTGTGTTATCACTGTGATGAGAAGTGGAATCCTCAACACACTTGCAAAAATCCTTGCATCTACTTGATACAAGTGAATGAAGAAGAGGTGGATGAAGAAGAGGAGCAACCGGGTGAGGAAAAAGAGGAAAACCCACTACTAGAAACACTGCCTAGCAGCAAGGAGCAACTAAAAATTGCCTTAGTTGCCATAGCGGGAACTCCCACTGTGAGAACAATGCGTTTAATGGGAAGTATTCTTGGGGAACAAGTGGTAATATTAGTGGACTCAGAGAGTTCACATAACTTTATAGATTCAGCCCTAGTGTCAAAATTGAAGCTGTCGGTGGATTATTCATTTCATTTAAAGGTTTGAGTGTCCAATGGACAGGGCCTTAGCAGTGAGGGAATCTGCAAAACAGTCCAGTTGAAGGTGCAAGGTAATTTGCTAAACACTCCTCTTCATTTATTGGACCTTGTGGGGTGTGATATCGTGTTTGGTGTACAATGGCTAAAAACCTTGGGCCCTATAACTTGAGATTTTTCAAAGCTCCTAATAACTTTTGGGTGGGAAGGCCGAATCATTGAGTTGAGAGAGTTGAAGTTGAGTCCCTCGGTTGTGGAAGGTAGGTAATAGTTACTTAAAATAACTATGGCTAAGGGGAAGGGCATTCTCTTGTAGATTGTATGTGAAGGGGGAGGTGAAGAAAATTCTAAATTAATTGATAAGCAGTTTTCAGAACTGTTAGATGAGTTCAAAGAGGTATTCAATGAACCTCAAGAGCTATCCCCACCTCGTACTCATGACCACCAAATAGTACTCAAGAAAGGCACTCAACCCATAACAAATAGGCCATATAGATATCCTTGTTACCAGAAAATAGAAATAGAAAAGATTGTGGCTAAGTTGTTGAAATCTGGGGTGATTAGACCTAATTCTAGTCCCTTTTCCTCTCCTATTTTGCTGGTCCGTAAAGCCGTTGGCAGTTGCCAGTTTTGCGTGGATTATAGGGCACTTAATAAGGAAACTATAAAGGCAAAGTTTCCTATTCCAGTGATAGATGAGTTGCTGGATGAACTCCTTGGGTTGGTGATTTTTTCTAAGCTCGATTTACGATTAGGCTATCACCAAGTGAGAGTGGTGCCTAGTGACATTCCTAAAATAGCTTTCTGTACCCATGACGAACATTATGAGTTCTTGGTGATGCATTTTGACCTTACCAATGCTCCGACAACAATTTAAGGGTTAATGAACGATGTATTCAAATCCTTTTTGAAGAAGTTTGTGCTTGTCTTTTTTGACGACATCTTGGTGTACAGTAAGTCTTGAGAGGAGCATGTGGATCATTTAAGGGTTGTTTTAAGCATGCTGAAACAACACTGTTTATCCATGAAAAAAATCCAAGTGTCGATTTGTCATGGAGGAAGTTGATTACTTGGGCCATATCATAAGTGCTAAGGGTGTAATGGTTGATTCTTCAAAGATTACCTCTATGTTGGAATGGCCCGAGCCTAAGAATGTGAAGGCCTTACGAGGATTTCTACAGCTCACGAGGTACTACCTGAAGTTTATTAGAAATTTTGGGCTTATTATTGTCCCTCACACTTCCTTACTCAAGAAAAATTCTTTTTCTTGGGATTTAGAGGCTAGCAAGGCATTTGCAGCCCTAAAGCAAGCTGTTTCCAACCCACCAATACTCAAACTACCTGATTTTAGCAAGCCATTTGTAATTGAGTGTGATGCCAGTGGGAAGGGCATTGGGGTAGTCTTAATGCAGTCCGAACAACCTATTTACTACCTCAGCTAGGCCTTTAAGGGCAAGGCATTCTTGTTGTTGACATATGAGAAAGAGCTACTTACTCTAGTCACAATTGTGCAAAAGTGGAGGCCATACCTTCTTGGACAACCTTTTGTCATTAAAATAGACCAATAAGCACTTAAATTTCTACTAGAACAACGCATGGGGATTGAGGCGCAACAGAAGTGGATTACTTAGCTAATGGGATACGAATTTTTTATTTTGAGTACAAAAGGGGCAAAGAAAATGTAGTGGTAGACATTTTTTTAAGAAGGGAGAAAGCTTGGGGTTGTGTGCACAAATCTCATTCCCTACTGCTGATTGGGTGGGGGAATTAAAGTAAAGTTATCAAAACAGTGAAGAATACTCTGCCTTGATAGGGAAATTGTTTAATCATCAAGAGGTTCCTAAGGGAACAACACTACAACAAGGGCTGATTCTGAGGAAAGGGAGAATTCTCATTGTGCTCGATTCCCCCTTTAAACTAAAGGTACTACAATTTATGCACACCGACCCCATGGCTGGACACTTAAGTTATTTGAAAACATATCAAAGAACCAAGAGGGACTTCTACTGGACAAGTATGAAAAAAGACATAAAAAAATGGGTTAAGGAGTGTGAGACATGTCAAGTCTCCAAGTATGAAACATTACCCCTAGCTAAACTCCTACAGCCCCTCCTTATACCTCAACAGGCCTGGATGGATATTTCAATGGATTTCATCAAAGGGTTGCCGAAATCAAAAGGGTACTCAGTTATTTTTGTGGTGGTTGATCGGTTCACCAAATATGGGCACTTCATAACCTTAGCACACCCCTACACAGCCTTGGAGGTGGCCCAAGTGTTCATTGGCTCAGTGTTCAAGCTACATGGTTTCCCAAAAACCATAGTCTCGAATCAAGACCCCATGTTCCTAAGTGCATTATGGAAGGGTCTATTTACACTCTAGGGAACCTCCTTGAACTTTAGTTTTGCCTATCACCCCCAAAGTGATGGGCAGATCGATGCCGTGAATAAGGTGGTGGAGGGATACTTGCGTTGTTATGCAAGTCTTAAACCTATTAGATGGAGTTAGTGATTACCATTGGCTAAGTGGTGGTACAATAGCACGAACCATAGCTCAGCCAAAATGTCCCCTTTCGAGGCCCTCTATTGGTATGCTCCCCCAAGACTACTGGGTTATATTCCAGGAACTTCTAACAATGTGACAGTAGATCAATTACTACGAAACATGACACAAATTCTCAACATTTTGAAAGGGAACCTACAAGTAAGAATGAAAAGTTATGCAGATGAAAATAGAGCAGAGCAACAATTCATGGTAGGAGAGTGGGTATAGCTCGGACTCCAACCGTATCGTCAGAAGTCTGTGGCCGCTCGCGGGAACATGAAACTAGCACCGTGCTTCTACAGTCCCTTCAGGGTGGCTTAGAGGCTCGGTTTGGTCGCCTACAGACTGGAGTTGCCATCCACTTCACAGATCCACCCTATCTTCCACGTGTCGTGCTTGAAGAGGAAGATAGGGAATTGGATCCAAGCATTGGCCGCCCTTGCACCCACCAATGGTGACGACGAGGTGATATCAGAGCTGGAGGCTGTGCAAGACCGGTGTATGAGACAACAAGGGGGAAGAGCTGTGACCGAAGTGTTGATTAAATGGATGGGGCTTTTGGAAGAGGAAAACATTTGGAAAAATTTGTGAAAAATTAGGACTTTGTATCCACACCTTGTGGACAAGATTTTTTAAGGGAGGGAGAATGTTAGGTACCTTCGAGTTTGGAGATCCATGAAAGCTAAAGGAGTGAGCTTTAGGGTCGCTGGTGAGAGACTTGAAGTGCAAAGGTGATATCTGATGAGGAATCGAGAAGGAGACTTCATATAAGGGCATAAGGCAAAACGCATAGCATCATTATCATATGGGATCGTTGGTTTAATAAGAAGAAACGACACAATTTGATGTTATTTCAATAATGGGTTTGTTGTAAGAAACACACCGTTTAGTATATTTAAATGGTTGGGTTTCAGTAGCTTTCTAGAAGGAAAGTAAAAGCGACTTTTATGTAATTTTCTATTAGGTTTGTTAAGTCTCATGCCAGTGATTCGATCTGGACATTCTGGAGCATTTTTTTTCATTTGATTTAGTATTTGTCTAAGAAGGAAGTGGGGACCTCGAATCCCCCATTGCGTATAAACATTTGAGGTATTTTCTATTATTATGTGTACATCTTCTTCACTGTGATTGCCTTAATTCATATACAGTCATTGTTCATCTTTGTGAATCATAACAATTGGCCACCGGAAAATCAAGGATCGGTGCTTCTCCTTTATTTGACTTGAAAAAATAAATAAAAAAAGAAAAAACAAACATGAGAAGAGGAAGGGGAGGAGCAAATACTGGACTGGAAGGAGGGGGGGGGGGGAGGGGGGCAAGCCCCCTCTAGGCTGATTTCGGTTTGGGGTTAGAGAGAGGTTGAATGTTCTCTCTCTAGAAGAATGCTAGGGCCGGCGACAATTTTACTCAATTGCTTTCTAGCGTCTTTTTCTTCAAGTTTGTTTATTGCTAGCTATACTAGCTAGGTATATATATTATTAATGTGGAAGCTTAAGCATGCATGTCAGCGTATAATTA
Organism: Cyclocarya paliurus; assembly: GCA_029856935.1. NCBI lineage: Eukaryota > Viridiplantae > Streptophyta > Magnoliopsida > Fagales > Juglandaceae > Cyclocarya > Cyclocarya paliurus. The sequence goes on along the minus strand of CM056946.1, from coordinate 28,601,244 downwards.
AAATCAATAGTACCGTGTCATACACCAAATTTGTAAATAACATAACTCTTAAGAAAATGTTAAAATTAATGATCATATTGAAAACCATAACGAATAAAAATGCAGTACTGTAATCTAATCTAATAAGTTAATTAATCGTATAGGATTGCCAAACTTTTCAGTTTTGTAGTGATTCGGCCTCAAACATGCGCCTATAGGTAATAATTACTAACTAATTGCAATTAATCCGAAGTATAATCTTTGCAGTATTGTAACGATCAGACATCGTTACAATACAAAGATTCTAAGAGGGCTGTAGTAATGATTTGTACAAGATTTTAGTACGTACTTTTATAAAAAGAAGGATGAGATTTGCACGCCTCTAAATATTACTAGTATACAGCTAACCTTGTTCGGATTGTTCCGTGGGGGCCAAATTAAACAGTACTCCATCTTTACGTACGCAAAGCGCGCTGTTGACCAAGTTATAGTACTGGCCGGTGCCAGTATTCCATCAATGATCATGATAATTCCTGCTGGATATTGAGTATCGTGCTGGTTATTAAATAAATTAATATTCTATATATATAAATGTCGGAGAAAAGGAGATGTTTGGTTTAATACTTTTTTCAAGATTTTTTTTTATTTTTTATTTTTTTCAAGTTCAATTGATCAAGAGTAATTATGATGAGCGTTCATGATATGGTCCGTGCTCCCGGCTCATATTTTTGACATTCCATCCCTGATATATGGTAATTTCTGGTTATTGAATAATTAATGATCCCAAAGTACCAAGAGAAAAGAATCAAATATATTTTTCACCTTTGAATTAAAATCTTTTATTCTTTTCATTCCAAAATGACGCATTACAATATTATCAAAGAAATAATAATAATGTGATGTTCTTCGTTAATTAGATCTTCAAATCCAGCTCTCATGATGATCTGTTGATCATCAGTTTTAATAGTTGGAGGGCGCATGCTTTGGTTGTGATAATTTTGGATAAACTGTAGCTGGTGGATATGGGACATCAATATGTATTTCCCTTTAGTTTAGGAAGCAGTACTCCTCCAGATCCTAAAGTTTCCCAATATTGGACACATGCATGCCTTTCGTATGCTCACTTTTCATCACTGTTTTCAGCAACCTAAAGTACAGGTATCTAAGCTGTCATTTTAGGTATATATCACAGTATATATCACTACCCGCATTTTCCCTTTGACTTCTCCCCCATGTTTAATGCCTCATTTAATTAGGTATATCTCCAGCTTTCGCAACTCTTTTCAAAGAAAGAAGAAGAAAAGCTTAAAAGAACAACGGCATGCAACCAGTTGTCTGCGTCAATGCAGTTAATGATGCATGCTGATGCACTAAAGTTGGAAGCTGATTTCAGCTTCACTACCGTCTAAGCATTATTTCCACCTGCTTTGACTATCTCATAAATTACAACTATAATCAGAAGTCAGAACTCTTCTTGAAGAACAATCCTCCACTTAATTTGCATTAACGTATAGTGCACACTAAAAAGAACTTAACCTCAAGTGATCTGCGTAGTTTATTTATTACATATATGAGAGTTTAGAGAGATATTATATAACTCTTCATATATAATTAGCATTAAGGAAGTTTGGGAAACATTATAAGCTAGTACCCTTTTTCATGATCGATTCTTCATCATGCATATCATTTTCATGGATCCGATGAATATATATATATATATATATATATATATATATATATATATATATATAGATAAGTGCTATAACTATAAAGATATCCCATAATAAAAGTAGTTTTACAATCTAATTAACCACATTAAACCATGTCAATTTGTGAATTTACTTTTATATAATTTTTTTGTGGCTAATACATTTATCATATATATATATATATATATAGTATTCTTGGTATAGTAGAATCAAGTCTTCACAATGGATCAATTCACTTCGATTGATTTCCAGATTTCTCTCTAAGTCTACAAGATCCCAAAGCTCTAACTCTAAATATTAAAATATAATGATATGAAATGCTTGAAGGAAGTCAGCCTTTAGTATTAATATATAGAAAATAGTACAAGTGCTTAAAAATAAGTTTAAATATTCATGCATTAGTAAAAAGCCCAAAAGACAACTTTTTTAATCCAAACAAACACAAATGATGCAAATATCAACGTACCAAGATCAATCATTTGGAAAGACATTAATTTGCCTAAGGAATGGTGTTTAGAAAATGAAAACCCCCCACAAAAAATGAAAAATAAAGTCTCTAATTTAGACTTTATTCAACAATAACTTGATGGATATGTTAGGATTAGTTTTGATCAACCAAGACATAGGTCATCTAATTTAAAGATCAAAGGAGTATAATCAAGTAGGTTAAGTGATGTAGAAACGAGACATTTAGAGTCAAAGCCTCTAAGAAGAGATAAGAACCTTAAACTAAATGAATAAAAACTGAGTTTCATATAAATACTCCATGTTATGTAGTCAGGTTTGAAAACATGAAAAAATATGTGCAAAATTCTCCAACACAAACAAATCTAAAAAAACTTATAAATTCCCAACTGTTAACCATGAAAAGGAATTTAAGATCATGGAATAACTTAATGATAGCTTCATGTTTGAAGAGAATACACAGAAAAGTGAACAATACAGAAAAACATGTACTTTGAAACAGAAGAAAACACATGATACTTTGGAACATAATATGTAGAGTAGGTAAACAATAAATATAATATGTAGAACAAATAAACAATAAACATACTTTGAAATATAACTTTTCTTTAAAATAGTAAAATTACTTACAATCTTAAGCTTTTCTTGAATACATCACTTGACGTTTAAATTCGCGTTCAAATGAATAGGGATACATGAGGAAAATAAGGGTGGAGTTTCTCTATGATTTTCTCTCTTTATAATTCGCTCTTGGTTACTGAGATTTTTCGTTGTGCCTTCTTTCTTCATTGATTCTTCCTTTAATAGAGTTGAGGGTTGGGAATGCCGGCCTCCGGATTCCTCTAGCTATGAATTTTCTTCTTCTGTCAAATTATTTTCTTTTTAACTTGGGAGAATGCTATGAAGATTCCTGCGGTTGTCGTTTTGCTTTTTCTTTTGTCAAGTTTTTTTTTTTTTTTTGACTTGACAGCACCGAAAGTGTGTCTATTTTAGGAATATTCTAGTCTTGTATATTTACACTTTCCTAAGTAATGTATCTTATTCATTTAATTTACTATTTCTGGTATAGCAATTTATATATGAACAGCCCATTCATTTAGAGTTAGAGCTAGAGCTAGTCTTAGAACTACAAGAATTATATATGAACGTCCTACTCATTTTATAAATATAGTTAATTCTAAATTTTTTATAATCTTCTCTCAAGTACCGTCCTCTGCTTCTACAAATTTTCACTTAAAATAGTCAGTAAGTAACACATGATACCCTCTTACACCCATCCGGCCCCCAATCCTCTCTTGGGACTTACTGTTTAGATTCAGAATCTTACTGTTTAATTAGGTGGCACCAGTACTTCTCTAGATTCAAGATGTAGCATAGAATCTTCTTTAAAAGGAACAGATCACTTTGAAATACAATATATATACACATATACACACAAAGTGATCACTAACATATGCCATTATTAGGTAAAGTGGGGATTCGAACAAAGTGGAAGAGGAATGATCAATGACCTATTGCATGGAATAGCTTCTGCCACCAAGGACCAAGCAGAGCTCCAAAATCCAAATACAATGAACCTAGACGATTTCCCACTAGCAGCATTAACTCTTTTTTTTTTTTTCCTTCACTTTCCTGTTGATGAAAAGCCAATATTAGCTAAACTAATTAATACCTTGTCATAAAGATTCATGAAAAGGCAAAAGACCATTTTCGTCGCCTAGAAAAAAAGAAGAAGAAGAAGACCATTTTCGTCAGCCCAAGAATTAATAAAGTCAGCATAGTCATGATCATGATGGTGATTCCATCCAGACCACTCAACTTACCCTCCAAACTAGACCCCATGTTTTCAATTCCCCTTTTGTTCCTTAATTATAACTTTGATGGATTGGCTAGTTTGAATTTCAAATTTATCTCAACTTATTTCAATTAATTATTATAATTTTTTAAAATTTTAATATAAAATATAATAAATAATTTAAATTTTTTAAAATTTTAAATAATAATAATATTAAAAAATAATATTATAATAATATTTAATTATATCCATTCAAGTTAACTCAACTCAATTAAATGTACAAACGTAGCCTTAAATGATGTTTATAAAAACTAGACCCCATGTTTTCGATCTCTTCTTTTTGGCAAAAGAGCGGCCGATATTCTGTTGGCGGATGTGATCAGGGATAGTACTAGCTTGACCTCGTTTTAAGTGTTGCCAGATCGTAGTTACCTTGCTTTGGCCCTCCTCCATCCACTCGTGGGGGAAAAAGTGCATGAAGACCTGCTATTTACAACATGCATGAACTTTTGCCTTTGGAATTCACAAAATATGACATTTTTTGTTCACTTTACAAGATACCAAAAACTTCAGTTTCAATATTCTCAAATCTCAACTTGTTTTTTCCTGCTTGTACGTATGCTGGATTAAAATAAGACGTTAAGATAAAGTGCAAAGCGAATAACAAAGCAGTTTGTGAATGAAAAGCTAGGGTAATTTTATTTTATTGATCTTTTATTAATGTACGTTGAAGAATTATATGACACCATACGAGGCCAGATGAACAACTTTCATGAAAAAGAACGCCAGCATATATGAAATAGATCAGGTCTGTCTCAAATTTTGCAGGTCCTAAAACTACAATTTAAAATTACAAATTTTAAGAAAGTCTTTACACAAAGTACTATAAGAGGGTGCTTGTTGATCAAATATCCCATAAACATATACTAATCAGCCACATACAACTACATTATGCATATATATAATACATGCATATACTTTATATATAGTACTATTTGATCAACACATGACAAAATCATAGTACTACTGTCTTTCTAAACTAAAAACGCTCGACCCCTAGTTCGGAATACCAAGAATTCGAGGTCCTACACTTGCTCACAACTGCTTATTTAGTTTATATTATTGGTTACGCCCCCCATGGAACAATGGTCTAACCCCATAGACTAGTCGTTCAGTAATTTTACGAAGCAGTTATTCAATGGTCCAGTTGTTTAGCCTAGGGGGAGCCAAGAATTCATCGCAATGTTCGAGCTTGGCTAATTTCAAAATTGACGCCTTTCTTGTCGGAACGGACAGGATTACCTCGTTTCGGACAGAAATGATTATCTTCCATAAAGATACTAAATTATCTAGTATAAAATATTAAAAAATCATCACAAACCTCCCCTAATTTTCTTTTTTATTGCAATTTCTGGATTATCATATGATGAATTTTCAATTTTTCATATATATATATATAAATACAATAGATAGACTAGAAATAACATCTTTTTATCTCAATGACACCAAAAGAATATTAAGGCCTCGTTTGTTTTCGGAAAACTTCTCATCTCATCTCATTTTAATTTCATCATTATACTTTTTTCAATTTCAATACAAAATAAAATAAACAATTCAACTTTTTCAAATTCATCTTATATTCTTTCACCTAATCATTACAACTTTTTCAAATTTCAATACAAAATAAAATAAACAATTCATCTCATCTCAAAAGTTTTCATCTCATCTCATCTCCAAAAACAAACGAGGCCTAAATGAATGGAATTGAGACATGAATGGATATACATGCATATACTTTATACATTTTTTTTTTTAAATTGACTTCATTTCATTAATGAATCCCGAAGTTATAAATGTGACTTATCAATACAGGAAAAAAATCCAGACTACAAGTCAATCTACGCATCTGCTCTGAAGCATCCCATACATAAATTTCTTTATAACGAATTTTGTCTTAACTTCTATAAACTCTCTCTGACCAAACTAGGTTTGTCAGACCAAACTAGGTTTGTCAGAGAGAATCACACTCTGTAAAAAATCGAGCCTACACGACTTCTCTTCAAAAGAAGAGAAGTGATATCACCTCCCGTCCTCCCTAAGAGGAGGAGTCCTACCACACCGTCTCTCCCAAAGGAAGAACGGGACTCAATTGCTATGGACACCAAAAGGGTCCAATAGCCTATTTCTATTATTAATGCTGAAAAATAAATAAAAATAGAAAAGCAAATAAACCAACCCAACAAAAAAACACTGCTACAACCACTAAACATAGCTCAACGTTGGCGCTTGAACCAAAAACAACCACTAACCAAAACAAACACTAAACAAAACAGAACCAAAAAACAAACGGAACCAAACAGGATCGGGGGTGGCGCGTGGGGGTCACGCGCCACACTAGGGAGAAGCCAAACGGCCGGTCGAGACAGTGCCGGTATATTGGGCCCTGAGCTGCCGCACATGGCTTCGACGCGGTGTGGCGCCCCCAACTTTCATGTACTGACAAGTACGAAAATCGAGACACCCGGGATGATGACAACACGGTCACACACCCCAACGACACGTGTCGAGTGTGTGAAATGCAACACGTGTACAACAAATGATATGCAGCGGAAAGGTTAAGTCAAATAACTAAGTACCAGAGTTAATACAATACAAAAATAGTACTGAAATTTACAAGTCAACATAATACAATTTTGTTGTTCATAAAACGACATCAAATAAAATATAAATACCAAATAAAATATAACCAAATGTCCCTACTCCTCAGGCGGAGCCGCATCCTCAGGCTCAACCTCATCAAAACCTGCATCAAAATCTGTAATACCAATAAATGGTACCACAGGTAAGTAAAACTAAAAAATACTCCAAAATAACAAATATATAAATACAACAGTCACTATGTATGCACATAATGACCAACACCAAACCCGAGAAAAAATACCATTTCTCGAAAATCACAGTTTCCCACGCATGCCAAAAATCACCATTAGGCACAATTTAAAACACATGAATAAATACATTAATTCCAATTTTAATCCATATGAATCATGGCCTCCCCTAGGGAGCATCCACATACCCTGACTTCTTTATTCATTTCACGGGTAACGGTCATGCGAGTAATAAACATGAGCGATGCCTAGTTCCGCGCCCACCGCGTACATAGCCAAGCATCCTCTGATCTCCGCCAGCCCGAGAGATCACGGAGTCGGATCGAGAGCGCTACCATCCCGTCCAAGTCCCGAGCAACAGCTCCAGGGGATGACACTTAGTATATTCCGCTCTCGAGTGCCCAGAGGAGCTCCATCGAGATAATAACCCATCTCGGTTTGGGGGTGATACGCACACACCCGAAAAGCCTTTTTTACAATTACACACCCACGCATGCGTGCACAATGCCATGAAATAGACCAATTACCAACAACCAACAGTTATCAGTAATTTCCAATAACCAACACAGTATATCCAGATAACCAAAACACAGTTTATAAAATAGGTTATTGTAAAAATATATTTAAATCTTAAAAGTCTTTTGAAAAAATACTTACAGCGCTTTAAAATAATTTATGGAGGATCACGGAGGAACTGGAAGCACCAAAACAACAACTGTCACAGTGTAAAAACACTGTAGCTGAAACACAGTGAAACTCAAATTTCATCCGGGGTCAAATGAAAACTTGGGAACGATAAGGTAGGGCCTATGGGAGGTGGTGAAGCTGATGGTGTCGAAGATTGGCCGTGGGTGGCGGCCGAAACGGCGGTTTTAAGGCCGAGAATGTCAAATCGGAGAGGGCTTCGTATGGGCGGCTCCGGCGACGGATCGGAGCCGAAAATGGGTGGAAAAATTTGCTAGTGGGCCGGTGATGAAGTGGCTAGGAGATGGTGGCCGGAGGTGGCCGGATGGCGGCAGAACGGCGAGAAAACCACCGCGGGTTCAAACGACAACTGGCGGCTAACGGCGGCGAGGTTCAGTCGAAAATTGATGGGGCAAGGTCGCCGGTGGCTGAGGGACCGAACGGCACCGGCGGTGTCAACCACCGCCGGCCGACGGCGGCGTTGCGGTGGAGAGGCCGAAACACGCGGTAGAGAGGAGAGAGAGAGAGAGAGAGGTCCGGGTCGGGCACAGGGAGAGAGAAAAGAAAGAAGAAAAAGAAGAAAAGAAAAAGAAAAAGAGAAAAAGAAAAAGAGGAAGAAGAAAAAGGAGATCCAGTCTTTCAACTTGGGTCCCGAAAAAAATCCAACGAAGAGGATTTTAAAACTGAAAGCTAAATAAAATAATCCAAACGCAGTGAAATATTTAAATAAAACAATAACTATTTTTAAAACAGTTAAAATAAATAAAACAATTTAACTCAAAATTAGCTAAAGTAAAATATTAAACTCTGACAAAACATCCTTTAAAATAAAGAGGAATTAAATTGCAGATCACTAATTAAAATTAAACAAACGCAGTGAAATGCCTTAATAAAACAATAGAAATTTTAAAACCCACAAACAAACCAATTTAAATTAAAGATCAATTTAAATCCAAAACAATAATTAACAATAAGAAAGCCCAATAAAATAATTTTCACAATTTAAAATACTATAAAATAATATTTAAAAACTCTCATAATTTTAAAACAAAATAATTAATCACTAAATAAATTAAATAAATCATCCATTAAAATACACTAAAATCTGGGATGTTACAATCTCCCCCCTTAAAATAAATTTCGTCTTCGAAATTGTAGGGTCAAACATCAATGCTAAAAACAGGCATGAGATGCGACTAAAAGTAAGCTTAAGAGACATACCGCCGATCAATCATACGATTACGGATATCATTACATCATGTCTATTTCTCTTTTCCAAGAGAAATCTTAAGCCAGTAGATCATCCCAAACTACTTTCTCCAAAGTTATCGACTTAGATCTCAACCTTTATTCTTTCAATTCACAATCTGCATCGGGGCAACCTCATAAGTAAAGTCAGACTGAAGTTGGATGCGTCTTGGGTCGACAAGACGCGACTCTTGTTGACCAAAACTTTACTTCAACGAATACACGTAGAACCCAACAAGAACTTCACCAAGATAAGCTGGCAAAACAATTCTGTAAGCAACAGCCCCATTATTTTCCAAAATCTGAAAAGGTCCAACATACCTTGGGCTAAGTTTTCCTCTCTTACCAAAGTACTTAACAACTTTCATAGGAGAGACTTTGAGATAAACCCAATCACCTTACTCCGAAGACAAGTTTCCTTTTCCTTGAATCTGTATAATTTTTCTGACGACTTTGCGCTTCCGCCATTTATCTCTTATCACCCGAACTTGATCTAACATCTCTTTTATTAACTCGGCCCAATTAATATACTCTCACCAATTTCATCCCAACACAAAGGTGATCTGTACTTCCTCCCAAAGGCACATCATGATTATTACTCCTAGAGCGGCCATGTAATCCAAGATTTCTATATCCACAAAACCTTAATACAACACCTAAGGAATCCCAATGATTACTAGCTCCATTGATACACTGAACTAACCTCTATTAACTCCAACGGTAAAACTTCCAAACCTTCGTTTAATACTACACTTTGGTAATCTAGTGACCACTTCCAAAAATTAACCATCAATAACAAAATTGTATACACAATAATTAATCTTCAATTACAGGTATTCCTAAAAAATTCCAAGTCATCACTAATTTCTCAAAATCAACACAAAATTTTAAACCCCTAATTACAACCAAAGTATCATGCTCCTGCTGCGCACTCTGATAATCACCACATACCGAAAATTCATGTCCTCATAAAACAACACCATTGAGTACGAGGTAGCACCATACCTACTAACCAAGAAACTTTTACCACAATTGGTAGAAAATACCCTCTTCCAAAATCATGAATTATCACACATTCCAAAATCAATTCTCACTACCTTAAACAACATCAATATTAATCAACCTTAGCATCCCAAATTGGAAATAAGTAACATCACCCCATAAAACACCCGCTCATCTTAGATAAGACCTTATCTTAAAAGGCTCAAGTCCCTTCCAGCCAACCAGAAAGAGCATCTATAAAGGCTCAAGTCTCCATTATTCGGCCGAAATCTGAAAAATACCAAAAAACACTAAAATAAACAGTCGGAGACAACGGTAGAGAGGGAGGAGAGGAGGGGGGATGAGGAAGCCGAAACTTCCACTCCCCCCGCCACTATGAACGGCCGCTAGGATTTTTTTTAAGAAAGGTTTTCGTACGAGAGAGAAAGGGTTTTCGAGAGCCATATACTTTATACATGGTATTTCAACAGTACACACGTTTTAAAAATAATATATAATCATCAACCTAGAAATTACTAGTGTTCTGTTATATAGACTTAATAGTTTAATAACTGATCGATGTTTATATATATATATATATATGCCAGAGTCCATGACTAGTACTATATATGCTTGTTCTATAACGCGAGTATCGAAAAAGAACGGACCCAAAAACACTGAGAAAGTCAACACATTGGGTAATTTGAAAGTCTAGATTCTACGAGAATTAGCATCTTTCTTTAGTACTTCTAAAAATCACCCCTCTTTGAAGGTATATATCATGCATGGACCGCATAATGTGGGAGCCAGAGTTTTTTTTACATGATGAACTTTTTGAATATATATATATATATATATATTTTATTAGCTATTTAGATCCTTGTTTCCAACACACATTCAACTGCTATATAGATTGTATCTTCACTAATTACTTTTCGGAAGAATCGCATCCTTATAAAGTAATGAGAGACTACAAGTATAGCTTTGACACTTCTAGGATTGGATACGTCCTATATATTATAGCCTAATTAAGAAGCATATAATATATATGTTTCCTTCACATTGATGAAATCTAGTACTACTAGTACGCTTCCCGCTGAACTAAAGCCGAAAGAAAAAATTAAAAAAATTGAGAAAATTTAATGCTAATTAATCCATCTACACACACACAAAAAAAAAAAAAAAAAAAGAAGAAGAAGAAGAAAAAGGACAAAGCTTTTAGATACGATCGATATCGAGGAATATTGACTTTATTGTAAGAATATTTATCAATTTCCTAAGCATATATGTTATATTAATTGTCACTTTGAAATTTGTTGGGAGCTAGCTAGCTAGCTAGCCCAGCTAGTTGATAATTTACGTACCCAAAGTTTGGGACTTTTAAAATCACTACCTTGACCGTGTCGTTTACAGAAAAGCAAACTGCCTGTTCAAGGAGTCAAGGCCAGAGACATAACAATACAAGCATATATATTATATTAATGTTCCCTTCCCGCATGAAGTTTTTAGTCCAAAGAACATGTCCCGGATGAAAGAGTATGAATCATGTTGAGGAAGAATTAACTCAAATACATATATATATATATATATATATATATATAGATTTATATATTATATCCTTAGAACACGCATATCAAAATTACTATGTAATTTGACCCTTAAAATCTGAACCAAACTCATTTACTTTTATAATTAAGTCATAGTCCATTAAAAAAGTTCAAAGGAGTAACAACAATTAAAAAGATTTACGTCCCTGAGAAAAAAACCTTAATATTTTACGGCCTAATTGTCAATTGCGGGGACGGATCCGATTCTACCATGGAATTAATATTATCTTGTCAATTATGGGAATGTCATTTTTTTTATGTACTCAATGAAAATATGTAAAAGTCCATGATTAAAACTTTATATTTAAATACTAATTAATTATTAGGTACTAATATGTAGTAGATTCTTGAAATTACAAGGAGGAATACTTTGAGTTCTTGTGCTTGGATTATTGTGCATATATATATATATATATATATATATATATATATAAATGATGTTACCCTTTTTGGACAAATTAAGACGATGGAAGTATCAATTGCTTGCATTATTGTGCATATGATGTATTAAGGGTAACCACCGACTTTATTGGAGTTTAAATTTGAAATCTGACTTTGACTTGTGTAGGTTCTGATCTGACTCCGACTCCAACTTGTGTAGCAATTGTTTTTGAACTTCATATTTAGCCCATTTTAAAAAAAAAAAATTTTGTGGGCTTTGAAATTTCATTTTTTCCAAAAAAATAAAAGTTAAAACTAAATCATTCACAGTTAATTTACTTATACACTAATATCTAACTTATTTTTATACTAGACTTATACTATAGTATCTAATTACATATTATCATACTATAGTATTACATATCATTTTTAATCTATAATTACATATTATTATACTATAGTATTACATGTTATTATATTATATTAGTGTCTAACTTATTTATAACTTATTTTTATACTAGGCTTATTTTTAGTGTCTAATTACATGTTACTATACTTTAGTAAATTAGTATTATGTGTTATTAACATATTATACTAGACTTATTTAAATACTAGTGTCTAACTTATTTCTATACTTGATTATGTATGGTAGTAATACTATAATGTTTACCTATACTAAACTATCATCAGTCTATTTATATTATAGTGTAAGTATATTATTTTATAATAATTAGCTTATATTAGTGTATTATTGAATTTAACTATATAAGTTAATATATATGATAAATATATAGATAAATACATATTTTTATAACATATACAATATTGGACTCAAAATCAGAGCATAAAGTTGGAGTCGGAGTCGGAGTAGGTCCAACAACACCTCCGGCTCTGACTAAAAAATTAAAAAAAAAAAAATCTGACTTTGACACCATTTTGTCAGAGTCAGAGCGGAGTCATTGGATTCAAAGTTGGATTTTCAAATTTTTGCTAAGTCCTAATAGATCTCATATGTTCCTAATAGCTAATTAACAATATACAATCTAGTCATTGTTCACTATATGTAATTAGCAAAACCCTGAAATCATGATCATACGAGGAATTCACATGATTATTGATATTTTCTCCCATTCTTTGTGTGAACAATCCATATATTATATATATATATATATATATATATATATATATATATATATATATAAAGTTTGTTTTGGACAATCCATAGATATATATAAAGTTTTTCTCCCATTAGTTTATTTTTCGTGGGAAATACCTATTTTTTCCGAAATATGATAGCATTTAGTTGTGAGTCGTGGGAAAAAGTATTTCCCACAAAATACTTTCGAAGCAAATTATATTTCCGACAAGAATTTCTTCACAAAAGTCTATTTGTGAAGAAGTCTTATCGCCAAAAATAATCACTTCTAGTAAAAATGTAAGTATTTGCTGCAAGTGATATTCGTCGAAAATTCTAAAAGATTTCAGAAAAAATAAAATTTTAAAAGCAAGAAAATGAGATTGGGCCAAAAATATTCAAGAGAAATAGTCTAATATAAGCTAAAAATATATATACCAACCCTGGAGATCCAAATTCACACTCATATAATAATTTCCAAAAACATGTAAAATTGTGCTAACATGTTTGCCAACTCAACATCATCAAAATAATAACAAATAAGAGACCTAAATAACACATTAATTACATATATTAAAGACCATGATAGGAGAATAATCTTCTAAAACAATCTGAAGCTGCTTGTAATCTATATTCCCCTATCGATTGGTCATGCCTTAACCGTAAACAAATGAGCTTATCACAATAAAGAAGTAAGCAACCTTGAACAAATAAACTATGCAAATGGGAAGCTCTATACTAGGCTTCAAAAACACAATCTATACTAGGCGATACCAAATAGACGATACCACAATCTATACTAGCTAGGCTTCAAAAACACGAGAGAAACAATTATCAGCATATGGGAAGCTCTATGAGATTGATGATGAGTTTCTATGATTGTAAAAACATAGAAGAAAAAGAAAAAGAAGGGATTATCTTAAATACATTGTCGGGACGATGTTCAAGGATTCCCGAAGAATTGTTGTGAGACAAATCATGACAATGTATCTCAGGTGGATGATACAAATCGCTTTCGACCATCATGCCCACCTTTGCCAAGGTCAGGTCGATCCTCACCCTTATGCTTAGCCATCGTCACCGTCCACCATCACAAACTGATTTCCTCCACAAACTTGATGAAATCACCCTCCTTCATAACGAATACATCTAGGTCATCCACTTCTGGCTCCCTAAACCTATGATCTCAAAATCTTCATCTTTGATGGATTCCTTGTCAGAATGATTGTCAAGTTCTTTGAGTAATTGAGGTCTTCGTCGTCGTCATCGTCGTCTTTAGAGAGAGTCTGAAGGAGAACAGGAGGTGAAGGAGAAACAAAGAGGTGCAGCGAGAGAGAAGAGAAGTGAGAAAATTAGGGTTTCAAAATTTCTATTTGTTCACCATTAATTGTGACAAGATTAAAATCGACATAAATATTAAAGTGTTACTAATGCAATGAGTTTTTTTGCTGTAGAGTAATAATCGCCGCATATATTCACTATTTTGGTCACAAGTTTGTCATTCTTGTAAACCATTTTGCTGCGACTCATAAACTGTCAAAAAATTTATATTTGGGATGATTAAAACTTGTCAGAAAAACCATTCTTGTCACAACATGTATTTTTTTCCACAATTTCTCACTTGCCGCAAGTGCTTCTGGAAGGGATATTTGAGCCCCACAATTTTAGCTAAGAGATAAAGTCAACGAGATGACTCAAACTCTTGATAAGAGATGGACATAGACTCCTAACAAGAGATGGATTCAAACTCCTAAGAAGAGATGAACTCACACTCCTAAAAGGAAAAGGTTTTCCAATGCAAATTGGATTCTATCATTTCAATGAACTACCTCTATAAATAGCCTATAAGAGGTAACAAATGAGGGGACTTGAACTAAACTTGATTTACTTCTTCTTTACATATATTTATTATCTTATTGATATACTGACTTTGGCATCGGAGTGTCCCCAGAGCAACCAGTGTCGTCCCTTCATTTGTTGCAGGTGATCCCTGTGGTTGGTGGTGTGAAATACATCCTTTACAGCTTCTATTGCAAATTAAAATAACTATTTTTGGAAAAGTGTTGCGTGGCTATAACGACTATTTTCCACCATGGAAAGTCTTGGAAAAAGAACTTGTGGCAAAATGCAAATGGCTATATTTGTTGTGGACTTTCATAAAGCAATTAGCGCCTCTTTCACATAAAAAAAAAAAAAAATGGAGACGGGCTTGGGTACAATTTAACTAAAACGATTCTACGTGAAATGAATACAAAGATTAAAAAAGATTAAAAAATGAAGGTAAACTCTACTCTTAGTTTTTGTATTTATTATATATATTTATTGGGATCGCATGATGCCATTCACGATATCTCTCGGGTACAAGAAACTCCCAACATGGATAGTTAACAAGAAAGGGAAAAGTAGCAATGATAAAAACGTCTCATCTTCAGTCGATTGGGAGCCCTATTAATTTAACCCAAATGACAGGTCCATGTATCTATCTCAAAGACCAAAAGCTAGCTAGCAATGGTCCAAATTTATAAATAACATTGTAGTACTCGGCCTATAGATGGCAGCAATGTACACTTCGGGCCGATATCAGCCCACATTTTAAATCTCTCATTTATTTATTTATAATTGGTCTAACTAGCGGCTTCAATAAAAGATGTAAATAGAAGGATATATTGCCTTCCTTGGAAAATGGCACCAACATATTAATTTCTTGAACTATCGGCGTTGAAAATAATTGGTCAAATCTTGTGCTATCAATTATGTTTGTCGAATTTTATTGTTGAATCATATTCTCTTCTTATTTAGTGAGTTGGATTAACAATATTGCAACTCGGCCTTTTGGGAAATATTTTCAATTTTGGGATAACATTATATATGCAAATTCATACCCCTTTTCCACTCAACATTGTCTATAAATGTTTATAAAGAAAGAAATGCCTTGGCAAACAGTTTAGCTACATGATATATATGTTGCTCTTAGACAATCTTTGCGGTCACTCAACTTTTCAGTTGCCTAAGCCTATGGTGGGTATCTTTGCAATATATTGAGCTGGACTACCTTACTTTCGTTAATTATATACTAATCTCTGATCAATTTTCTTTTTCCGTAGCTTTTCCACTAATATTGGGTTGCTCCGTTTTATTCTAAACCTTTTGTAAATTAATATGTAGTTTACAAGTTATGGTTTTCAAAAGCTTGGTTTGGGGTTCTAATTGTAACCCCCAATTTTTTTAAAAAAGATTTTTTTATTTTTTTTTCAAAAACAACGAGGGTTATTAGTAAAATGAAGGTCTTAAAAATAAAAAGCTGAAATTTTAGTTCAATAATGTTTAAACCATTACGTTTAGATATGATAATTTTTTTTTTTTGAAACAAACGAACTCATTCTATTAAAGAACCGAAGTTACAAATGTGACATATTACAATTTGTAGAAAGGCTTACAAATTTCAGATAATAAGCAAACTATACATCAGCTATAAGGCTCACCCACACATAAATTTCTTTATGATAGTCATTGTCTTAACTTCGCACTGAGTTCACACCAAGCAGGGAAAAATCTGTAACCAGAAATTTCCATCCCCTCTAATCTCACGAGGAGATAGAGTTTGGGACACAGCCAAAACAAATTAAAAGAGACTGAAAAACAACCTAAAAAATTACAAGCGAAAACATCTACCAAACTGCTGATCCACTAGTTCGGTGTCACCCTGGGTTTCTCGCCCACTGCAGACATCGGCATCTCAAGCCTGGCACGAGCACCCAGTTTTCGCACGGACAACACAACCTCCATTGAGCAGGTAGTGCCTACTAGCAAGCACTGGCAGTACAGCTACCGGCCGTAACATAAAAAACCAGTCTCAAAATGCTTTGGCTCCAGTAACATTTGTCACAAAAATCAAAATCACCTCACACGGGTCAACAGTACACAAGAAGCAGAAAAACCAAACCAAACAACAGAAAAAGAGAACAGAAACGTAGGCCAAAAAACACAAAAGGAAGAACAGTGTAGAAATCGATGGTAAAGGTTCTAAAAGGTACTGTTCATGCTGGGGGACAGCCGACGGTCGATCCTGGAAGTCTCAGAGACAAGGAGTCCAAAGAAACCGAGTGTGGCACCGGCAGAGAGCTCCTTAGTGGCGCGTGATGACCACGCGCCGATGGGGTTAGAAACTTTGACCCGCGTGTGCGGGCTACGCGCCACTCCGATGGACGCCGGATTAGGTGGTCTTGAAGATCGGCAGCTGGGCTTCATCCCGGAGGTTCGCGTGTGGAAGAGCGACGGCGGGAAAGACGCGAACGACGGTCCACCCGTTTTTGGCCTGAAAAACACTACAAAGCTAATAACCGGAAGAGGAGAGAGAGGAGGAAAGGAAACAATAAAGAGAGGAGGGGAGGGAGGAGCCGAAGCCCCTCCCTCTAAAGGGGAAACTGAAGTTTTGATATAGCATTTATGCACATAATTTATAATAAACTATTGCATCGTTTGTCTCAATGATGGCCTTTTTATCTCATCTATATTCCAATTGAAGGTTGGGTACGTGTACCTACTTTTTAACATTACAATTTGGGCATGCATTTTAAAGAGATCCTAAATACCCAAATCAGATGTGGGTGGATTTCGAATTGTTTCCTTTTAAGATCGCGTAAGTTTCCTGGCGATGATTGAAGACAAATGATAGTTACAGGCCTCCAGATCAGTGCTTGTTGTTCAATTCTACATGTTGCTCTCATTTGAGAGGCCTATTGCCCTCTGTCAACTTGAACTTGCAAAGAAAATTGAAGAACGACCGACAATCACAGCAAATAAATTTTGGTTTTTTTTTTTCTGCTTTTGTTTTTTTGTCTACTTCCTATTGAATTTTATTAATAGTGACTTCTTTGCCTTATTACTCGGTAAATTTTTTTTATTGTTTTTGTTTTCCCTCTTTTGTATAATCATCATGTAAAATGTAAGCATTGGAATTAGCTATCACAAATTCATTACATTAATGTTTACTCTTTTGTCTATATATTTGATTGGTTTCATTTCTGAATTTGTTTGGGAACTTGGGACATGGGATGTTAACGCATTGTAATTTTTTTTTATGCGCTATGTAAGAGGTTTTGTTTTGGATTCACGTCCAAAATTGGATGATCAGAGTCATATGTAGAATATTAGTTTGAGTTGGGTAACCACGTTTTTGTTTTTGTTTTTTTTTGTTTTTTTTTTTTTTTGAGTTGGGTAAAAATTTAATTTCCATATCTTCACTTTGCATCTAAATTTGGATTTTTTGAAATGCATTCTTGGATTTTTGTTGCTCTAAGAGTGGGAACTACATTGGTCAAGGATTTAAATATAATCTCTTTATTACATCCTTTTCATGTAGATGCAAAACTATAGTAGTGGATTGTCTCAATTGCATGCAGCTTGAAAAAGCACTGTCACATTAATTTCTTATACAAAACCAATCATTCTGTAATGTCTCTCTCGATTCCCAACTTCCCTTTTAAGGATTATTTAACCACCATACTTTTAAACTAAAGTATTTATTTTCTAGATTTACGTTGAATATTTATGTTTAACCACCATCCTTTTAGCGTACTCAATTGTGGAATGATTTATATCTTTTTGTTTAGTAACTTTGCTGTAAAAACTCAGTTGAATTAGCAGGATGGACAAAGAGGAAGATGAAATGGCACCTACACCTTCTATATCGATTTCATCGACTCACGTATAAAACATATTGGTCATTTAAGTTAATGTGTCTTTTATTTATGTATTATAGGGATATTATCGTCTAGGAAACCCATACTACCCACCATTTATCATGCCTTAAAATGCATATCCAAATCCATATAAATACGCTTGAAGTAGCCAGGTAGATTCCTTTTAAACTTTTTTAGTTTTTTTCCTTATATGCATTTGAGATGTTTTAACACTATTCCTAACTACAGCCTACGTCGATGCCACCTTTTGGACCAAGGATGCCCTACCCTCTGTTGAGTAATCCGGACGAGTCCACACAAGTTCAACATACCTTACAGGTATATTCCTTTTAAACTTTTTTAGTTTCTTTTTTCTTATATGCATTGAATTTATTTGAACATCGTGCCACATTACAGCCTCCATCGATGCCACCTTTCAGATCAACTACTCCATACCCTCTGTCGAGTAATCCAGAGGAGTCAACACAATCCGAAAAGACTCCCCAACTAGCAAGTGAATCATCAATTATGCCATTACTATTGAGTATTGAAAGTGAAAAGAATTTTGGAGGTACATCATACATGACTGATCAAAGCTGTCACCTGACTCACGGTATGAGACATTTAACCTAATTAGTATATATTAAGTGTATATAATATAAATTCTAATACAAAACATACATTTTCATTTTTAGAAACTTCGTCGGACGTAAATAAAGAGGTAGAGGCCAAGGGGACTAATGAAGTATTGGATGATGATGAATGAGGTGAGGAGCCAAAACCTGGTATGGAGTTTGCCACTGATAAAAAGTTTCTGGCATATTATAAGCGATATGCCAAGTAATAGGATTTTGGTGTTATTACACAAACGACGAAGAGAGAGACATCTGGGAAAGCGAAGTATGTGACAATTGGGTGTCCATATGGCGGCAAGTACCATTCGAGTCAGAGTAATATCTCAAAGACACGACCAATAATTAAAATGGAATGTAAGGCAAAGGTAAATGCTCACTTGGAAAAAAAGGATGTATGGGTTTTGACCACTGCTTAGAATACTCACAATCATAGTACTGTCAGCCCACAAAAGTCTAGATTTTTTAGAAGTTACTAGTATTTAAATGAATACAGTCAAAGAATGCTCAATTTGAATGAAAAAGCAGGTATTCAAATGAACAAAATTTTTAGAGCACTTGTTGTTGATGTAGGGGGTTCGAGAACTTTGAATTTCAAAAAAAATATTGTCAGAATTTTATTGACAAAGTCAGACATTTGAGGTTGGGTAAAGGATGTGATGAAAGACTTGATTACTTTAAGAGGATGAGAAAGATGAATGATAGCTTTGTTTTTGTGATGGATGTGGATGACGAGTTGCGACTTAGAAGTATGTATCATCTTTGATACAACATACCTAACAAATAGGTACGGTATGCCTTTTGCTTCCTTTGTTGGGGTAAACCATCATGGGCAGTCCATATTGTTAGGGGATAACTTGATTTCAAGCGATGATACAAATGCTTTTGTGTGGTTGTTCCGAGCATGGTTGGGCTGCATGAATGGTCGGGCTCCAAAAAGATTCATAACAGACCAAGACCGGGTAATGAAGAGTACTATTATGATTGTATTCCCAGAAACTCATCATAGATATTGTCAATGGCATATTGTGTGGAAACTGCCCTAAAAATTGGGATCACACTCCCAATTCAATGCAAGGTTGAAGACTACCATTCAGAATGCCCTATATGATTCACATACCTGCGCAGAATTTAAGAACAAGTGGGGGAAACTAATTCAAAAGTATGAGCTTGGTGATAATGCATGACAGCAAGGTTTGTACACCGAGACATCATTTTGGGTACCAGTTTACTTGAAGGGTGTATTTTAGGCTGGTATTAGTACTACTAGCAGTTTGAAAGTATGAATGCTTTTTTCGATAGATTTGTTCATTCTGGTATGAAGTTGAAGAAATTTGTTGATCAATTTGACAATGCTCTGAGGAAGAAGGTGGAAGTAGAGATAACAATTGATTTCAATTTATGCAACCAAACCATCCCATGTGTATCCCCATTCTACATTGAGAAGCAGTTTCAAATGTTGTATACAAATGTGAAGTTTAAAGAGGTTTAGAGAGATGTAGGGGATGATTTGTTGTAATTGCATATTTGTTAGCAAACAAGGTTGTATTTTCACCCTCGATATTTTGGATGAAATTTCCACAAATGACCATGTCAAAACCATTTATTACTTAGTTTACTATAACGAAGAGGAATGTGATGTCAAAAGCACGTGTGCACAGTTTGAGATGACGAGCATTAGTTTTAGGTATGCATTTAAAGTTTTTCAAATAAAGAAGATTCAGGTATTGCTAGAGAGGAATGTCTTGAATCAGTAGAGGAAAGACTTAAATAGGAGATATAGACTTGTCAAAAGTAGCTATGACGACTTGCGGGATAATGCGGACGCACGAAGGTACGAGGTTGTTGTTAAAATGTGTCTGAAATTAGTGATGTGCGTATCCCCAGGTGATTACCATGTCAATGCATTCATACGGGTTTTGAATCAGTTTGAGCATAATTTTAAAGGATTACCACTTGAGTCTGGTTCAACCAAGGTCAAAGATAGCGACATCTTAGATAACGGTAAGAAAATATTAAACCCCTATGTTGTTCGAGGGAAAGAGAGACCCCCAACCATGCTGCAACCAAGACAAAGAAGAAACATGTACTAAGTTTTTTTCTATTAATTGTAGATATGTTGGACTAGTGTTTGTTTCCTTTCTAATAAATATGTATTTTTATTTTGAAAATTAGTGCTAACACTGAAGAAGTTATTGTTGGAACTAAATATAGTACTGTCACACAACAAACACTATCGGGCAATGATGAGATGTGAGGTTGAAAATCATTATTCTATTTTTGATGGAAGCTTTCTTTTAGAGGTTGTGGTTGTAAAGAATGTACAGATTTGTTGCTATTTTATTTGTATGAAAATCATTATTCTATTTTTTATGGCTTTCTTGAATTATTTTGTGAAAATCTGGAAGCTTTTTTTTAGAGGTTGTGGTTGTAAAGAATGTACAGATTTGTTGCTATTTTATTTGTATGAAAATCATTATTCTATTTTTTATGGCTTTCTTGAATTATTTTGTGAAAATCTAGAAGCTTTCTTTTGAAGGTTGTGATTGTAAAGAATGTACAGATTTGTGGCTATTATACTTGTATGAAAATCATTTTTCTATTTTTGATGGCTTTGTTGAAGTATTTTGTGAAAATTTGAAGGCTTTCTTTTGGAGGTTGTGGTTGTAAAGAATGTTTAGATTTGTGGGTATTCTACTTGTATGAAAATCATTATTCTATTTTTTATAGCTTTCTTGAAATATTTTGTGAAAAGCTGGAGGCTTTCTTTTGAAGGTTGTGGTTGTAAAAAATGTATAAATTTGTGGCTATTTATTACTTGGCTTTTATTTGTGTACACGTACAGGAAAATATTTTAATAGGTTGTTGCCCTTCCTCATTTAATTCCTGAAATATTTCTACTTGGTTAACGGAAGGGGGAAAAGATAAATTCGGAGAGAAATCTACTAGATTAGACTCCATAGACTACATAAACAGATAGATGCAAGTTGGTGTGAGATATCCAAATTGGTCAGAAGAGGGCAATGGCATTTGCTTGCCCTGTTGTTTCTTATTTGTTATAAACCATATCCACACCCTTCTAATCAACCACACATGAAAGTTGACATCTAACTTGGAAGAAAATAGTCATGGTCTAGTCTGGACTCTTTTAAAGCATCTTATGAGCACGATATCAAATTTTAGGGTGGTAATTATTAATAATAATAATATCAAAATGTGCATGTGAGTGCTGACATTGATGTTCATCCAAACTTGTTGATCAAATTCCATTTACATGCAACAAATCTCCACTCTTCCCATCAATATGATTCTCACAAAAACTAAACCAAGCACACGTATAGTACCAAACAAATATCCACTGTTCCCATCAATAAGTGGTACCCGTACAGTACCATTCTCACAAATAAAAAATGACGTTAACATTCATTACCATACTCAAATCTTACCACATTTACAAGATCCATTTACAATTAACAGTAACACAATACATCTATTATCCAAACCAACCAAAAAGTATTAGAATAGAACACACCCAGTACAAACACAAAAATATACGTGCACACCTATTCTCTATGATCCGTCTTTGAACTTCATTTTCTTGCTTATGCAGATCATTCTCTCTCTATATTAGTTTATCCCTTTTTTTTCTCTGAACCTCATATTCATGCAACAATAAATCATCTCTCTTTCTGAGTGCATTCTCTCTTGCTAGAAATTTTTTCTCTACTAGTTGAAGTATATCTGTCCATATGAAGAATTGACTACTTACCTCTCGTTGCATACAATTCAAGAATTTCAAACATTAATTATGACAAACTGAAAAGCAATAAAATTTATTTACAAAATAAAAATTTGGCTTACCGTCTTATACTTCGAGCAAGCATAAAAGTTTCTTCCTAGATTTTTGCTAGTTTGTGAGGTCTTTAATAGTGCTTTTAAGCCATATCAACAAGTTGGTGATTTTATTTGAAATGCATCAACTACATATGATGATGATTGACTCGATGCTATAGGTGAGAGAAAACAATGAAAATGTTCATGCTGAAAAAAAAAATCAATATAATTATAAACAATTTCTCTCCAAATTTGTAATAAAGAAAAGTTCTCGCATTCACGTGTTATTGAAAATGCATATTTACTTGAAGTGGGGAATTAAAGCATGCAATGAATGTGAGTTTGTTTCATCTACGTCATCTTGTTGATATGAAGATGAAATAAATAGTAAAATAGATTTTTTTGAATAACATTAACCATAAAGTAAAACTTGTTTGAAGCCATATGACATGGAATATATGAGATTGGCCATGATAAAACATGAAGATACTTTTTGTCAGATTTTTAAAGCAGTTAAAGCTTTAAAACATCATTAGCAAACTGAAGGTGCATTCTTTCAGTATGCAAAATGAGTGTACTCTAGTTCTAATGGATACTTTTCTCATGATTCTTTTGGTATGCAAAATGTTAGACCATGGTATTATTTCAATTGATTTGTAAACTTTCACCAACTAGACCTCTAAACTTTTGTGGGGCTTCGGGATCATCAAGTATATTGCTGCATCCTAATCAAGAAGGACACCAAAACTCCCATATATATACACTGAACCAAAACGTTGCATCAAAATCAAGGCTCAGGAAAACTGACACTTATGTTCATAGTTGTTTTAAAGAATCACAGATATAGTTTTCTGTGCTATATTTGAGATTAATTTTTCACCTAAGAATTTGAGGGTCATGTGCCATAAGGCCTTCCATTCATTTAACAAACAAAACCCCCTTTCTTTTTCTGCTAGTTGTAAATGTGATTCGTATACACTTCTACCCAAGCTTTCTTTAATTACTCTTTTCTTGAAGCATTGAAACCTCCCTATCTGTAACACCAAATTTGTTAGGTTTGCATATGTAATAGAGATTTGAATATGACTTTTCTAACACTAATTAGTTGGCCCCCTTTCTTGAACCCAGGAATTTTTCGTTGACGTGAAGAGGCAATTGATCTTCTAGAAAATTGTGGGAAGAAGGTCCAAGTAGTAGAAGCATGTGCATGCCGAACATAAGAGATAACCACAATGTTCCCTCCCCCTCTATCCATCCATCTATCGATCAAGTGGGCACATCTTAGGTAATAAATCATAAAATCGTGCAATAATAGCCTAGAAATAGATACCCACGTCAGAAATCATAGAAATCATAATCATGCAATAAAATAGATCTAAGGGTTCTAGTTGGTGATCATACCAAACGACGAAAAGGGAGAAGTAACCTGTAACAAGTGAAGCTGGAAATCTAGGGTTATTCTTCAATCGGCACAGATGAGAAGCATCAAGGGAAGTCTGAGTTCTTTGTTCTTTGGATGCTAAGTATCATTTGGTCTATTACATAACCAGACCGCTCAATGGCTGAGAATCGCATAGTGGTAGTGGGGGAACAGAATTTCTCAAATGGGATTTGCAACTAGATACTCACATGGGAGAGCAAGATCTGAGATGGGAGAAGATGAAACGCCATTACGGGGGAGAGGGATTCGAAGGGAGGGAGAGTCATTCATGAACGGGGGGAGAGGGATTTGGTGAGGGATTTCTCAAGGGGGAGAGGGAGAGGGATTTGGTGAAGGGAGAGTCAGATTTAGGTTGCGTTTGAATGTTGAATTGAGTTGAGATGATAAAATATTGTTAAAATATTATTTTTTAATATTATTATTATTTTGAGATTTGAAAAAGTAAAATTGTTTATTATATTTTCTATTGAAATTTGAAAAAATTGTAATGATAAGATGAAATAAATTGAGTTTGGTTTAGAATCCAAACGTACCAGAGAGGCACATGAGATAGGGAATGGATTTCGTTTTAGTGGACCAGATCTCAAGTTAGACCGGGTTTGCCACATATGCTTCATGTGGTGTGTGATCTGCAAACTAGATTAGGAGTAGATTTTCTCTTTGGCAAATAATGTATGCAGTATTCAGCGGGCTCTTCAGCTTTCAGCGAATAATGTTAAATACAGTTATGAATTATGTAAGTATTGTGTATTTCTTTTTAAAAAGAGTAGGGTATATTATTAAAAAAATTAATTTTTTTATGAAAGTCTCATATTCATTCATTTAAAAAAAATATACAGCACTTGCACATTCTATTACTATACATATTTAAAGAGTATTCTCCTTGATCCCTTGTGATGACAACGCACTTGCCCATATTAATCGGTTCTACCGGCCACCTTGCGGCCTCTAGCTACTTCAAAACGTACGTGCGTGTCTGCTTTTATTTTATTATTATTATTATTTTTCATATCGTGACTTTTCTTCTCTTCAATTCAACTTGTGCGCAGCTTATCAAATAAAAAGCAAAAAAATCTTTCTACCCTCTCTCTCTAGAAAAACTCAGACTCTCTCAAAAGCTCTTCTTGAATCAAGCAAGAGGGGGTGGGAGTTTCGGCTCCCTTCCCCTCCCTCCTCCCTCCTCTTGGTAGCTGTTTTTGTGTTTTGTTTTGTGTTTTTCAAGCCTTTTAAGGGAGAATCGCCGATCTAAGACTTCCAGGAGAGCACAAGCCAGAACGCGCCACGCCATGGTGTTGCCCAACCGCCGATCTACAAGACCACCAAACGTGGCGTCAAACGGAGCGGCGAGTGGCTTACACACACGGGTCAAAGTTCCCTGAGTCCTCTGGTGCATGGTTGTCACGCGTCACCAGGGAACCCTCTGACGTCGCCACGCGTGGTGTTTCTGGAGTCTACGAATTCGGTACTTCCAAGATCGTCCGACGGTTCTCCATCCAGTTGGGCGCTTGGGCTGCACGCGTCACAGCAGCCCCTTTTGTGCACTACTTATGTAGTCTGCTACTGTGTAGTACACGTGCCCTGTAGTGTTTTTGTTATCTTTTATGTTTGTAATTTTCTTTTATGTAATGTTGTTTTTAGGTTAATAAAAATTCAAAAAAGAAGTCCCCTCTCCTCGTTGTCGGATGGTGAGGTTTAGTGTACTCTACCCTGCTTAGTCGGGGTATGGGGATTGTGTAACTTCTGTCGTGTACAAATGTGGTATTTCTCTAAGACTTAAGTCTTTAGAGATTTGCCGTCTGGATTAGACCATGCCAGACACATATGTGTTCTGGAAAGCTATCAACGATTATAATTTGCTTGTTTTTAAGTCATATTTGTATGTCCTATCTTAATGAAAAGTGATGACCCGCTTTTATAAAAAAAAAATCAACGTGTGCGCTTGATGATGTACACCACCGCTTCTATATATATATAATGCTAAATGACCATCAATCTTTCGTTTATGTATTTTAATTTTTTTATTTTATTTTTTTATTTAATAATCAAGAAAGTGACTATTAATAAAATTATATATTTTTATTTTTTTTAATGGTTATGAATATTAAAAAATATTTAAAAAAATACAAAAAAAATACAAAATACAAAAATTTCAACTAACTGTACGTCCATCAATAAAGACTGGATGACTGCTAGGAGCATCCCCTCTCTCTCTCTGTCTCTCTCTATATATATATATACTCATGACCATCAACATGCACAAGTAGTCTAAAGTTACTTTATGATTAATTGTATATTAATTTTGACTGACTTTAGCCACCACACATGACCCAGCTAGCCTGGCCCTAGTTCCCACTTCGTACAATGATCTCCCTTGCTCGGAATTCAATTGGATCATAAGGTATAATGGAGATTCTCAGTTTCTGTCTAACTATATATCCAATTAGTATCATACCATTAATCAAGGAAAGGGGAGGAAGCAGGGAGCTCTGAATAAGCTCAATTTTGGTAAACAAATTATAAAAAGATGTTTGAATATATACTCATCAAAGAAAAAAACTCATGCTACAGAATCATCACTGCATATACACACACACACACACACACACATATATATAGTCGAGGATCGATTTAAAAATGAAGCTACATAATTTATTTTTCCATGCACGATCTAATTATAACCTATGATGAATAATATAGTAGCATTGTCAATCCGTAGACAAAATAAATTATAGAAAAAAAAATGTATGATCAGTACGTAGTACCCTGATCTCTACACGTATGCGTATTTCTTCCTCTCCATCCGGACCTGAGACCTCTTCTTTAGACCAGAGAGCTGGATTTCCCAAACTTCCTTGGAAAATCCTCCTCCCTCATCTCCAGACCCCATCGTTTTGACCAAACCCAATTGGTAATCGTACATCTTGCGTGAAATTGGATTAGAAAGTGTCTCGTAAGCCTTCTGAAGCTCAACAAAACGTCTTGTCGACTCTTCTTTTGCAGAGGGAGGACACACATCTGGGTGGCATTGAAGAGCCAAATTCCTGTAGGCTTTCTTTATCTCGTCGTGCCCAACATTCACTGAACCAAGACAAAGAACTTCATAAAAGTTAGTCATGTTCTTTTTCTTCATGGCTAACTCATTCGCTTTACACGATATTATAGTTTTGAAGTCATGATCATAAGCCTTTCTCCCAGACCTTGTTTTGTGTGGCTTTGGAACCAGTATTGTTGCAATCTTCGGATTCATTCTCAAGGAAATCTCCATAGCAGACTTTGCGTCCCCTCTTGTCTGTTGAGAAGAAGAAGAAGCAGCAGCCTAGTATGAATGAGTTGGCGGCCTATACCAATATATATATATATATATATAGTTGTATTATTACTCATGTATACCCTTAGTTATAATATTATATGCTTAAACCATGGACTGATGATGGAAGAACGTTATTTTGTCATGAAGTCGTCGTCCTTGTCTTTATCAATTAGGCCCTTCCTCGCTGTTGCTGTGTGCTAATTTCAACGACCCTAATTCGTTTGCATTGCCAGTTTGATTTTATTTTCCACGTCAAATAATAAATTCTGCAAAGAACTAATGCTGCAATAATCTAAGAATATTATGCCTCAATAAGATCGTATGTCTCATAATATGCCAAGTAAATCAAATGGTCTGAAAATTAGTACTTGTAAATATTAACAGCGATCCGATCAATCCACCTACAGGCCAGGTAATTAATTATTAAGTACTGTCGAGTAAATCATTATATATATATATATATATAGTCCGCATGATATTATATGTTATTTAATTAGATGCAAACCGCCCACACTTTTTCTAGTGATCACCACAACATGCATTTCCCACTCTTGTCCTATTGTTGCTGAACATGAATTTTATAGATATTAACCGGTTCTTCCCAGGAGATATTGATTTTAGTGTGGCTGATTTCCATTTTTTTGAAAGAAATTATCCCTCCTTAAAAGATTACCGATGTTAATGTTTTTAACTTGTTAGGCACCATCGATCATTGAAGAGAAAAAAATTAATCGAGGCCGTTAGTAATTGTTTTTGTTGGGATTAAAAACTATAATTAATTAGAAAAGTGGGTGGTCATACTAAAGTAAAAAGTAAAGAAAAAGAGACTGCAAAGTAGCTGTGGGTTGATAGAACAAGATGAAGGGCTTCTTTAAATTCAAAAAGTGACAAAATCATGTTGATCATGAAAAGATGACATGAAAGGGATAGCAAGAGGCAACCAAGGAGAGATGGGGGGTTACGAGGCCGATATTTGAGGGGCACCTCACTGGGGCTATTGAGCAACTATGGGGCATTGGCATTCAACCCCTCCTCCACCACCTCCATTGATATAAATACACACACACACACATATATAGTGAATTATCCTCCAAGGCCAAGAGATCTGTGAACTATAGATTTATTAAATTTAATAATTTAATAATTTTTTCTTTATGTAAATTATTAAATTTTTTCATTTTACATTCTCTGCAATTATTGACTATAAGCTATATATAGATGAGCGCTCCAATTAATCGTATCACCATCAAAGTCCCAGTACCATAGATCATGTAATTATATTGTTGGGCTTTGACATCTAGAAAAATGCATCAAAAATTTTATTTCAAATAAGAGAATGATCAAAGATGATCTTATCCATGCATGATCATGTGATCATTACCAAAAGTAATAGTAAGCAGCTAGCTAAAAATTAAAATACTTTAATATATATAACCTACCAAGCTTTTAAAGATAAAAAAACACATACGTTTATAATGGAAGACGTTGGTTTCCAAGTATTTAAGCTTTTCAGAAAGCATACATGCATCTATTTAATCGCCACTCACAAACATAATGATTAAATCAGAATTAGCTTTTGAAAATGAACTCAAATAAGTCCCGATCGATTACCGTTTTCCCCGTGATTTCACACATCTTTACAGGGACGTTAATCTATACAAATGTAATTTGAAACAGGCGGCCGCCATGATCGAGGTGAATCACATTTACGCGTGCATTCGCTCGAATTAATTCAGAGCTGGTGTTAATTAGTCAATGCTAATACATGAGACCGACCAAACTCAATTTATGTTGCTTTATTGTCGCATTCTCTAAACTTTATATATGTCCAAATAAGTCGAACCAGATCGAATTTTAAATATTAATGCACGTGTGATCGATCTCTGCCGGCAATGGTCCTTTTTTTGTCTGTATATTTGTACATTTTTCTATTCGTATTGTAAATTTCACTATGAACCAATCTACATTTAATAAACTTCTTTCTTCTTATTTTAATTAATTATTAGCCCCATTGATATCCCAAATAACATTGAATTTATTGTAAAGGAGATTCCATATAATGACAGAATTAGAATCAACTAAATAAGATTAAATTATAAGGCAATCTATATATATATATATATATATATATATATATTGTTAATGTCGTGTTTTGCAACCTGAGCAACTCCACTGTTCTGAGTTGGTCCATTCCATCAATGAAGGAGAGAGATGTAGGCTCAAGGGTGGTGGGAGATACTTCTGATGCCTTAGTCAGTTTGGATTTTGTGTGGGCTTATAATCAATGTGTATGCCAGAGTGTAGGGGATGATTTGCTGTAATTGCATACTTGTTAGCAAACAGGGTTGTATTTCCACTTTCGATGTCTTGGATGAAATTTTCACGGATGACCATGTCAAAACCGTCCATTACATAGTTTACTATATCGAGGAGGAATGTGATGTCAAATGCACGTGTGCACTGTTTGAGATGATGAGCATTATTTGTAGGCATGCATTTAAAGTTTTTCAAATGAAGAAGATTCATGTGTTGCCAGAGAGTTACGTCTTGGATTGGTGGAGGAAAGATTTAAAAAGGAGATACACACTTGTTAAAAGTAGTTATGATGACTTGCGGGATAATGCGAACGCACAAAGGTATGAGGTTGTGGTTAAAAGGTGTCTAAAATTATCGACGTGTGTATCCCCAAGTGATGACCATATCAATGCATGAATGCAGGTTTTAGATGAGTTTGAGCATAATTTTAAAGGATTAGTACTTGAATCCGGTTCAATCAAGATCAAAGATAGTGACATCGTGGATAAGAGTAAGAAAATATTAAACCCCTATGTTATTTGTAGGAAAGGGAGACCCAGAAAGAAAAGAAAGGTTCCACTTGTGAAAAAGACTGCAACCAAGAGAAAGAAGAAACGGGTACTAAGTTTTTTTCTATTAATTGTAGATATGTTGGACTAGTGTTTGTTTCCTTTCTAATATATGTGTATTTTCCTTTTGAAAATTAGACTTGCAGAAAAATATTTGATGACGAACAAGTTGACTAAAATATTTGGCGAACAAATGTTTCCCATACCACCAAGTTGGTGCTAACATTGAAGAAGTTGTTGTTGGAACCCAATATAGTATTGTCACACAACAAACACCATCGAGTAATGATGAGATGTGAGATTGAAAATCATTATTCTATTTGTGAAAATCTAGATGCTTTCTTTTGGAGGTTGTGGTTGTAAAGAATGTAAAAATTTGTGGTTGTTTTACTTGTATGAAAATCATTATTCTATTTTTTATGGCTTTCTTGAATTATTTTGTGAAATTTGGAGGCTTTCTTTTGGAGGTTGTGGTTGTAAAGAATGTATAGATTTGTAACTGTTCTACTTGTATGAAAATCATTTTTATATTTTTGATGGCTTTGTTCAAGTATTTTGTGAAAATTTGGAGGCTTTCTTTTGGAGGTTGTGGTTGTAAAGAAATTTTAGATTTGTGGGTGTTATACTTGTATGAAAATCATTATTTTATTTTTTATAGCTTTCTTGAGTATTTTGTGAAAATCTGAAAATTTTCTGTTGCAGGTTGTGGTTGTAAAGAATATACAAATTTGTGGCTATTGTTAGAGTATAGCTTCTCATATCGGCAACATAGAATTGAAGTCTAAGGAAGAAAATTTAAAGGCAAAGAAGAAGCCAGGGAAGACATGGATACTGTTATATAGTTATTATTTCTATATAGTATAAATATGAAAGGACTTTCCTGTATTATTTTTCAAGTAATTTCATTTTGTTCAATTCAAATTACACAAACTCCTGAAGGTTTGTTTAACTACTGAAGAATTTAATAAGCTCCTAGCACTTGCCAATTCAAATTCATCTATTCAGAACACTAGTACATCCACAGCAATAGTAAATCTAGCCACTATCCCTCAGTTTTCTAGTAACCCTTTTAATCAATGTAATTTTGCCTCTACCAAGTTAAATTATGAATTTTCTTGGATCTTAGATACCGATGCAACAGATCATATGATCTGTTCACCTCTATTATATTCTTTTACTCCTAAACCAGTTACAAATTCCCTTGATCTTCCTAATAGACAAGCTGTTCCAGCATTATATACTGGAACTGTAAGTCTTTCTAGCACATTACATTTAAATAATGTCTTGTGTGTTCATAGCTTTTCATTCAATCTATTATCTATTTCTAAACTAACCAAAGAATCTAATCTTTTTTTATTCTTATTGCCTTTTACAGGACCAATCAATGAAGAAGATGATTGGGATTGTCTTTAAGAAACAAGGACCTTATCACCTATCTCAAGCTTACTCGAAAGCTAATTCCTACCAACAATATTAGTTTAATTCTACATCAATCTTTGCATCAGCCACTACTCAAAACCTATCAAACCTTTGGCACTACAGATTAGACCACGTCTCGAATTCTAGAATACATTTTCATAGACAAATAGACAATTTAATAACATTTGATTGTAGAAACGTTTGTGAAATCTATCCACTAGCAAAGCAGAAAAAGCTTTCTTTCCCTGTATCACAGAATATTTCTAATAAAGAGTTTGATTTAATTCATTGTGATATATGGGGTCCATTTGCTACTATCTCAAATTTTGGTTTTAAATTTTTCCTAACTATAGTAGATGATTTTACAATATGTACTTGGGTGTATATGCTTAAAAATAAATCTAAGATTTCATCTTTGCTACCAAATTTTTGTAAAATGGTTATAACTCAGTTTAACACTTTTGTCAAAACCATAAGAACAGACAATGGTTCAGAATTTATCCTTACAAAATTTTATAGTAAAATTGGAATTTTATATCAAAGAAGTTGTATAGAAATCCCACAACAAAATGGAGTTGTTGAAAGGAAACATCAACACTTATTAAACACAGCTAGAGCTTTGATGTTTCAAGCAAACTTACATTTATTTTTTTGAAGTGATTGTGCATTGATTGCAGCATATATTATAAATCGAATTCCAACTCCTCTTCTCCAAAACAAAACACCTTTTGAAATGCTATTTCACAAATCACCAAATCTTTCTCATTTAAAGGTTTTTGGATGCTTATGTTTTGCATCTACAATTACTAATCACAAACAGAAGTTCGATCCAAGAGCAACTAAATGTCTATTTTTAGGATATCCTTCTGATGTCAAAGGTTATAAACTCATAGACTTAAACAAAAGCGGAATCATCATTTCCAGAAATGTTGTGTTTCATGAAACCAACTTTCTGTTCAAAATTCTTCCAATTAATTTTGAAATACCTACTTTTTTGTTTCCTCCTTCATAATTCCAACACGATTCCTCTCATATAAATAAACCTATCTCTTTTGATCAAAATAATTTCTTAATGAATTCTGGTGAACCAGATTCCTCTCATATCGACAATGACCATCAAACTGACTTAGCAGATTCCATTTCTATTGGTTCACATATTAGAAAATCATCCAGAATTAAACAACCACCAAAATTTTTTCAAGATTAATATTGTGGTATTGTCTCATTGTTTCCTTATACAAACAACTCATATGCTTCCATTGGTTGCTCCTCTAACACAAGTAATCTCTATCCTATATCATCTTATTTTTGTCAAGAGACTTTCAGCACCACACAAAACCTTTTTAGCTTCAATTTCTATTACCAAAGAATCCAAAATATACAAACAAGCTGCAAAATTATATGAATGGCAAGTTGCTATGAGAAATGAACTCAATGCTTTAAAGTTAAACAAAACCCGAGAACTTGTTACTCTCCCTAAAAATAAACAAACCATAGGTTGTAAATGAGTTTTTCGAGTGAAATAGAAAGGTGATGGAACTATAGAAAGACATAAAGCAAGGCTGGTAGCCAAAGGCTACACTCAATAAGAAGGATTAGACTTCTTTGATACTTTTTCTCCAGTGGCAAAACTTCAATTCGGTTATTGTTAGTCGTTGCTGCTATTAAGGGTTGGCATATTCACTAATTAGATGTAAATAATACTTTTTTATATAGTGAATTACATGAAGAAGTTTACATGGAAATGCGCCCAGGTTTGGTTGTTAAACAGCCCAATATACTTTGTAAACTATTAAAGAGTCTTTATGGCCAGAAGCAGGCCTCTCAGCAATGGTTTGCAAAACTCTCTCAAGCTCTTCTTGATTATGGATTTACTCAAGGCAATTCTGATTGCTCACTTTTTATTAAGAAAACTGCCACTTCTTTCATAGCATTACTAGTATATATAGATGATGTTCTACTAGCTAGTGAGAGTCTAATTGAGATTTAGCAACTCAAGATATTTCTGCATGATAAATTCACAATCAAGGACTTGGGGCAGCTGAAGTACTTCATGGGATTGGAAGTAGCCAGATCAAAGTCTGGAATTTCTCTTTGCCAATGAAAGTATGCTTTGGACATACTTCAAGATAAAGGTCTTATAGGTTCCAAGCCAACTGTATTTCCAATGGAATCTAATCTTAAACTTAGTGCAGATGATCCCAATCTTTATGAGGATGTCTCAGGTTATAGAAGATTAATTGGCAAACTACTATATTTGACAATTACAAGGCCTGACCTAGCCTATTCTGTTCAGGTTCTTAGCCAGTTTCTTGCTAAACCAATAGTGTCTCATTATCAAGCTGCCATTCGTGTGCTTAGATACTTAAAAATAACACCAGGCCAAGGGTTATTCTTCTCTTCATCTTGAGATTTAAAGTTGAAAGCTTTTTCTGATAGCGACTGGGCAGGTTGCTTAGACCCCAGGAGAAGTGTTTCTGGTTATGCAATTTTTCTAGGAGACTCATTAATCTCATGAAAATTGAAGAAACAAGCTACAATTAGCCAATCATCTGCAAAAGCAGAATATAGGGCTCTTGCAGCCACAACATGTGAGGTGTTGTGGTTACTTTATGCTCTTCAAGATGTCAGTGTTGATCGTCCTCAGCCAACAATGCTCTACACTAACAGCAAATTAGCTTTGTCCATTGCAACCAATCCAGTACAACATTAGAGGACTAAACACATTCAAATCGATTGTCATCTTGTTAGGGAAAAACTGCAGCAGAATGTTATAAAGTTTTTTTTTATTCCCTCAAGATTACAACTAGCAAATATCTTTATAAAACCTCTCGAATCACTACCTTTCCATCATAATTTACGCAAGATGAACATTATAAATATACTTGCTCATCTTGAGGGGGGTGTTGGAGTATAGCCTCTCAGATCAACAGCATGGAATTGAAGTCTAAGGAAGAAAAGCTAAAGGCAGAGAAGAAGCCAAAGAAGACTTAGATACTGTTATTTCTGTTATACAATTATTATTTCTATGTTGTATAAATATTAAAGGACATTTTGGTATTATTTTTCAAGTAATTTTATTTTGTTCAATTTATATTACACAAACTCTCGAGTTCTCCCAATTTTCGTCTCTGTTTTCCTAGTTTTCCTCCTCTAATCATCGAGTTCTCAATAACTATTTATTACATGGTTTTTATTTGTATACACGTACAGGAAAATATTGTTAATAGGCTGCTGCTCTTCCCCATTTAATTCTTGAAATATTTCTACTTGGTTAACAGAAGGGGGGAAGATAAATTCGAAGAGAAATCTACTGGATTAGACTCCATAGACTCCATAAACAGATAGATGCAAGTTGGTGTGTGAGATATCCAACTTGGTCAGAAGAGGGCAGTGTCATGTGCTTACCCAGTTGCTTTTTATTTGACTTTTTTATTGTTATAGACTATATCCACACCCTTCTAATCAACCACACGTGAAAGTTGACATCTAACTTGGAAGAAAATGGCCATGGTCTGGTCTGGACTTTTAAAGCATCTTATGAGCACGGTATCAAATTATTTAAGGTGGTAATTACTAATAATAATAATTATTATTATTATTAATGACGACAAAATGTGCATGTGAGTGCTGACATTGATGTTCATCCAAACTAGTAGATCAAATTCCATTAACATGCAACAAATCTCCACTATTCCCATCAATATGATTCTCACAAAAACTAAACTGAGCACACGTCACAAGAACAAATATGGGTTTTTCCCACAAATTCTTTTCCCACGATATATGATCAGGGGCAAATAGTGGGCTAATGACAAGAAAACCGTCTGTGGGAAAAAAGACAAGCTTTTTCCCACGAAATCACGTCCGCAAGTAAAACTTTGTAGAAAAAACTTTTTGCCACAAAATAAACATTTTTTGCAACAACCACAGGTCGCCAAAAATGAATTCACCAGAATTATTTTACTTTCGTATGTAATTATTTTTTGCGACAAGGTTATTAATCTTTGGCAATGACTTTGTATTGCCGAAAATCATCTTAACAGAAAGATTTTTCTTTCATGGGTTAATAGTTTTTGCGAAGAGATTAATAGCTTTTTGCAGCGATTATTTATTGTCGCAAATAAACTTAGCTGCCAAACTTTTTTTTGTAATTATGGGTATTGGTATTTGCAGCGATAACAGCTCACTGCAAATAGTAATAAAATTTTAAAACCCGTCTTATTTCTTTTTCCCCCAACCCCTGTGATACTCTCGTCTCTCTCTCTTTCTCTCTCCCTACGACTGTTGAGGCTCTCCTCCCCACTACACCACCGCAAAAGGCTCCCCTTGCCATCAAGCCACCGGGGGTCTTCCCCCTCAGCCCATCACCCTTTCATTGACTCTCTCTCTCTCTCTCTCCCTCTTGGATCCAAGCAGATTTGTGCACCCCGCCATCTCCAGCCATGGCCATCACTACCCTCAGTCGCCTACAGCTCATCCAGTCACCAACAGTTGCTCCACCCTAGCTCCCGCATATCTCTTCCTCCAAGCCGTGCAACCATAGCAATTAGGCAAATGGTTTTCTTCCTTCCAAGCCGTGCAATGCCCTCATCCCTCTACCCATTTTAGTTTCTTCCTAAGTTTGATTTAAGGTCTTGTTCTCATCTTTCTGATGGGAAAACCTTGAAGGTAAGACCATTTTGATTCACTTTCTATTATGGTTTCGAATGGATTTTGATTTCTTCAAGGAAGGTTACCCATTGATGTTTTAGTTTGGCATTTTTCAGTGTAATCACTTGTGTTCTTTCCTCTACACACCTATAGCATTCTTTGGTCCTCCATTTTACATTTTGAAAAGGAGCTAAGAACCAAGGTAAAAAACCTAACCTGACTTCATTTGATTTCGGTATTATTTTGAAACCAATCGAATTCTTTTGTGATGAAAAGCTTGTGTCTTGAGTAGTGTTTATTTCTCTATATTGCAAAATATTATAAATGCTCTGTTTTGGTCCTAACTGAATGATGATGGAGTTGTTTTACTATATGATTTTCTATGTTTCGAATTTGGTATTTTGCTAATGAGGTTGGTTTAACCATAGGTGACTTTAGTATAATTTTGTGTATGTATGTTGGTGCCATGTGTTCTGTTTTGAGGTTGTACTATGTGTTCTGTCTTAGGATGCTAGAAGTGTTCAATTTTACAGATTTATTGTGGTTGTATGTAATCCTATAAACTTGCTTTCAAAAGGTATTAAATGATTAATCTATAAACTTTAGAGTTTAAAGATTTTTAAGTTTACTTAATGGGTTATTCTTGATATTCTCTATGTTATGTTTAATGAAATAGTGTATGTTAACTAAGCTAATTATTATACTTGTGTCACTAGATTTATAGCATAGTTTAGTAGTAGGAGTAGATGATTAATGATGCATGACACTAGTCTTTGTATTTAGAATATTCTAACATTGGTAGCAATATTTTCTGAAAATGAGAAAAAAACAAATGAATTAATGGATATTGTTGTTTAATGAGTTTGTGTTGAACTCAAGTGCTAAATGGATGAAGTGTAATTTTGCTAGACTAAATTACATGGGCAGCAAGCATGCTGTATATTTTATTAGTTGAATATGTATATGGAAGTGTGTAGTGGAATTTGTGAATGTGGTGCTAAGTAGCCAAGTGTGTTATGTATTGATGGAATGGTGTGGCTTCACTCACTACAACAAATATGGGCCGAGGTATGGCAAACTTTTATGTTTCCATTGTTCTTACTTCTCCTTACCTATAATTTGTTTGAAAATCTTAAGCTATTATGCCTCTTTCACCTTTAGTATGTGTTGATGATTCTATCGGTTTGAGATTTGTGAAGCTATGTAATTATTTGAATTTGTTGGATATTGAGTTTAAATGATAATGGATTTAATTTATATGTGTATATTCCTTTAGTTGAATAGTTGGTTAGATTTTACTTAAGTACAATGGTTTATAAATTGGAATTTATTTGAGGACCATGAGGTCTAAGAATTTGACAAGTTTGAATATGTTGAGTGTATTATACGTGAACAATGGATTGTATGATGGATTTAGGTTGGGTTGAACAAAGTGATAAATGAATTAAAATTCCTTTGGGCAGCAAGCATGCTATATGTTTTTGGTTTGTTGGTTTGGGCGGTAGCCTATTTGGATTGTAATGGAGTGGATGGAATGGAATGGTTTCACTTGTGTTGTTGGAGTGATAAATAATTATTGTTGCATTTTTCTTGTGCTTTGAAGAGTATGTCAAGCCTCTGAAGATTAGAGATTTGATGTTGAGAATTAATAAACTGCCACAATAACAAATTTTTGTGCCATTCTATTAATCTTCCAACATAGTTTGAATTTGTTTAATTGTTTCAATTTATTAGATCTTAACATTATTGGACCTTTACTTTCTTACGATTTAGGGTGTAGAGCACAATGATGAGAAAGTTTTTGTTCTTGTAGCTATTTTTCCTGTCTCAAGCCTACGGGCAGCTTCACCACCAACCATCGTAGACATTCTTAGCCCCAAGAGTTTTGGTATAACCTCTATTTCCCTATCTCTTAGATTAATAAGCACACTTGATTAAATGATCTTGTATTTGAATGCTAGGACATAGGCAAGTTGTGTTATATTGGGTTGGAATTGATTTGAGCCATGAATGAAGCTTATAAATCTTTATGATTGTGTTTGGGGTTGGTTTATAAATAATACAGAGCCGCTTCTAAGCGGTCCATCTGCTTTTCAAAGAAAAACAACCCTCTAATAGTAGGGCACCACCTCAGAAATTATATCATAATCAGGATAAACTCATGTGCATAGGATTGAATGGAAAACACTGCAAAATAATTCATTTCATCTATGCACGACTTGAAGTCTTCATCTTAAGCTTGTGTGCGTCGCCAAGCAAAGCACCACCACCAGCATCCGCCACCACCAGTCCACCACCTTAAGATTGTTGTTTTCCTCCTTGGCCGATTTTGCAAGCACCAATTTAGTAAATACTAGTCCACCATTTGTAATTTTGTCACCCA
Organism: Cyclocarya paliurus; assembly: GCA_029856935.1. Classification (NCBI taxonomy): domain Eukaryota; kingdom Viridiplantae; phylum Streptophyta; class Magnoliopsida; order Fagales; family Juglandaceae; genus Cyclocarya; species Cyclocarya paliurus. The sequence goes on along the minus strand of CM056946.1, from coordinate 28,562,155 downwards.
CAAATGTTCATGGCTGACTCTAGTGTTGCTCAGGTATTTCCTTTTACATTATAATGTATGGTGGGGTTGGTTTGAAAAAACAAAATAAAGGAGTGAAGTTTCAATTTTTCATCCATAAATGGATGAACTACTGAGATATTTTTTACAGAAATCATGTTCTTCAGATCATTGTTTAGTTTTCCTGCAAATGAATCTAGTGTTTTCAGTTCACCCTGATCTTTGTCCCTACCAAACACACAGCAAGTTGAAAAAATCTTCCTACATGATTGAAAAACATAGTTTGCTTGCATTATTTTTTTGACTGTTTTCTGCCAAATAGAGAAAAATATGAACAAATAATTTGGAAAAAAAAGTTAGTACCAAAACAAACACCAGTTTTATCTCAGCGAGTCATGTTTCACTACTTGCATTTGTCAATATTTGTGTTTTTACTTTTTCCTTTGATGATCGATGAAAAAAGGGATATTTTCTTTTTCCAAGGATAGAGACAAAACATTGATATTTTGGATTTCTAATGATAGCTAAAGGAAAGTAAGACAGCAAGAAATTTATTTTTAAATGGAACTTATGCATTTCCTCTTGTAAAAATCTTGTTTGATCTTGGATTTCTCAGTTCTAGTCTTATTTTTAGATGGAACTTATGCATCTTGCATATGTAATTTGGTGATTTTCCATAACTAATGGTTTTATAATTATGTGGTTTTGTATTGAATGAGCTAATTTATAATATTGATAGTGATAAACTTGAGATTAAAAGTGAAGACATTCAATGTTATGTGAATGTTGAAAATAGTGTCAATGTCAAAGATGGAGTAAATGTGATACCCTCTTCAAGTAGTGGTTCATTAGAGTCATTCATTGGTATGGTATTTAAGGAGGTCGAAGACACCCAAGCATTTTACAAGGCATATGCAAGGCAATAAGGATTTGCAATCCGGAAAAATCATACTCGATTGTCGAAAGATGATAAAACTCTTTGTGCAATAGACTATGTTTGCACAAGAGAAAGATTTCGGCTAGTAAGTTGGAAAGACAGATCGAATAATCCCTGAACCCGTTGAGACAAAGATTGGATATAAGGCAATAATGGAAATAAAGAAAGATAGTGAAAAGCAGATAGTCAACAAGTTTGTGGTTGGACATAATCATATTCTACTTATACTAAGAAGTACTAGTTTCCTTCATGGACATAGGGGAGTTACTAAAGTCCAAAAAAAACTTATTATAACTTTGAATGAATTTGGTGTACCGACAAGGAAGATAATGTCGTTGTTGAGTAAAGATTGAGGTGGTGAATTTAATGTCGGTTGTATTGGTAACGATGTAGAAAATTACTTAACAAGTAAAAGGAGAAAAATATTTAAAGAAAGGGATGCACAAAAGTTATATTCATACTTTCTTGATCGACAACTCAAAGAACCTGGGTTTGTGTTCTCCATGCAAGTTAACAAGGATGAGTGTATGAGAAATTGTTTTTGGGTTGATGTAAGATCAAGAGCTGCATACCAATATTTTGGGAATGTTGTTACATTTGATACTACTTACCTGACCAATATTTATAAGATGCCATTTGTGCCATTTTTTGGAGTTAATCATCATCATCAGACCATAATGTTTGGTTGTGCTTTATTGGTTAATGAAACGGAGAAATCATATACATGATTCTTGAGAACATGGCAAGAGGCAATACTTGGACATGCCCATTCAATGATAATTACCCATGATGACAAGGCGATGGCTAAGGCAATTGTAGAGGTACTCCCAAATACAACTCATAGGTTGTGTTTGTGGCACATTTTACAAAAGTTTTCCGAACACTTGGCCCATGTATACAACAAATTTCTAGACTTTCAGAAAGATTTTTGTCATTGCATACATGAGACAATTACTACTGATGAGTTCAAGTAAGAATGAGCTTTGATTGTGGTGAAGTATGACCTAGGAGAAAATACTTGGCTGTAAAATCTTTACAGCCGACGGGATAAGTGGGTACCAGACTACTTGCATTCGACATTGTGTGTCAGTATGTCAACAACTCAGAGGAGTGGAAGTATGAACAAATTTTTCAAAGATTATGTTCGTTCAAGCACTATGATTAGTGATTTTGTGCATCAATATAAGAAAGCTATAGATGCATGCTATTTTAGAAAGAAAGAGAAGGATGTGAGGACAAAATCTACGTGGATAATAATGAAGACAACTTTTAAAATTGAAGAGGAGGCGGCAATTATTTATACGAGAAAAATCTTTCATGATATTCTAAGATGAGCTGTTCAATAGTCTACGGTACCAAACAAAAAAATTGTATGTGAGTGGTGAGGCCAAGACATATGGAGTGACAACCCATGGTAAAGAAACACCTCTTTACCATGTGACATTATCGGGTGATGAAGGATATGCTACATGTACATGCTATATGTGGGAGTTTATGGGAATTCTTTATAAGCACATCTTTTGTGTTTTTGGCAAGAAGGCAAAGTTAAATATATTGCCACATTATTATGCTCTAGATAGATGGACTATTAATGCAAGAAATCGACCCATTCTCGACATACCATGTTCTGATGACCAAGTGCAGCAAGGACAAAATGTGCCTACGATGAAAAAAAACAAGTCAATGATACAACTTTATGACATTGTCGAACTTGCATCACAGTCAACTGAAAAATACAATCACTTCACACTTGCTTTGGAAAAAGTTCACAAAGAGTTGCTTGCAGTGGAAGATCATGTAAAATGTTTACAAACGGTGCCCACCAATGATGACCAAATATTTAGAAATCAAGTTATATCGAACTTTTCACAAACGGTGTAGAATCCCCCACAAATGCCCACAAAAGGGCGCCTAAAGTCTTTGAGATTGAAGAACCCAAAGAAAACACAAACAACAAAGAAAAGATGTTGTAGCATTTGCAAGAATGAGGGACATGCTAAAAATAATTGTTCTTCAGTGAGGTATAGTAGCTTTGTAGTTATTTGTATTTTGTTGGTTTTAATTAAAAAACTAATAAAGTTTGATGTTATTTTTGTCGGGATTTTGGGCCAACAACTGACAACATATCGGAACACTTGGATTCATAGTGCAAATTTGAGTTTATCTTGTATGTGATACATTCCCTCTTCTCTTTAGCTATATCTTGATTGCTTTAGAAATATTAAAAATTTGAATCCCATGTGCGTGCATCAATGTTCAGGAAGGTTTTTGAGAACGGCAAGGAGAAGCTAAGGGTTTTGAGTTAGATGAGGAGAAGTTGAATTAGGTATTCGAGGCAGATGAAGAAAGCTTTTGAAGCCATATTGTTAATTGTAACCAAACATGAAAATTGAACTATATTGTATTTTTTTTTCAGACATCTTGTATTTCTATTGGAACCATCTTGTATTTATTTGCAATTGAATATTTTAGTTCGAGCAAAATATTGTGATGTGCATTAAAGTAGTCATTACATTAAAATACAACGGGTTACATGAGTCGTAGCACTGACTGAGATACATTGTAATTTTTTAGATACATAACAATTACACCACAAACTACTATAAAAAATAACCATGACAAGATTAACACTTTCAAGACTCCCTTGTACTTCTTTTTCATTGCTTTAAATTTGGATTCTTCGATGCGTAACCGCTCATTAAGTACCATGTCGTTCCTCCGTTCAGCTAACTCCAAGGCTGTCTTACAACAGTTGTTTTGATTTTTTTGAAGATCAATCCACTCAAAAAATCCACGTTGTTTACCCATTTTATAGTTTGGGTAATTGTAAAATCTTCTACCAAAACTATTAGGTTTTCCAAAAATACGTAGCTTCGCTTGGCAGCCACAATAGCAAAGTGATCTCTCCAAGCTACCTTTGTCTTCCCCTTTTGCAGTCCAAGAACTTGAACCAGAATGAGAGCCTGAACTCCTCCTTGACTATCATCATATTGAAAAGTCATCAATTTTAAAAGAAACTAGCATGTTGGTGCAAAAAAAAACTGGGTGTTGCACACTAGTATACAGAACTCAGGAACGAAGTCATTAATTACAAGGCTTGAGGCATTATAACAACTCACTAATAAACCAGTTGAATATATACATATAGGCTTCACTTAGAGATTGGATGTTGTAATGTAACTTTTCAAATCTGGTCCTGACCTACTATAGTTTATGGTTGTTTGTCATCTTTGAGGTCATGTTTCCACTTACTTTATAATAATGTTGTTTAGGTTCGCCTCAATTAGCAAATGCATACAACGTGAGAATTTCATGTTGATTGCCAACGCTAGTATATTGTAAAATCGACCCAAATTGCAGTTGCATTCAACCAAAAAGACCTAAATAGCATTCATTCAACCAAACTAATATACACAACTACATGTTTGTATATGTGTATTTCATCCAAATAGACCCATGCCAACGCTAATACAACGTAAAATCAACAATTTGAGCATAATTTTTCTTCTTAGAACTTTTACTAAACACTTTCTGTGCATCGCATTTTTTTAGGCTTCCAATCAGTTTCTCATCTTTCTTCTTCACCAATTTACATTAACATTTACAACCAAAAAGCTATCTAACACAACATCGCCCAACCATTGAGAATTTATTGTGAATTTTGTATTGAGAATTTTCTTTTTAAACTGTGAAATACCGTAAACCAAAAATTATAGCTTAAACTGAGAAAGTTGTATGACAAAATCAAGAAGCCAAAAAAATACTGGTGAATTTGAAATAATTCAAATATCAGTTTGGTTTAGGGGTGGAGATCTCACAGCTTTCTTTGGAAATTGATTTTCCTCCATGCCACCATCTGGGTCAAGCTCCATTGAGGGGTCGAGTTGCCGACGAGATGAGTGTGGGGTCAAGTTTTGTCGTGGGGTCGAGTTACCTTCGGGATGAGTGTAGGGGGTGTTTTCGTTTGGGAATGGAAAGGAGGGGAAGACGAAGAAGTGAGGGACGGCTGTATGTAGGGGTGTAACCGGTCCGGTTTTGAATAAAATTTAGGACTGAAGTGGTATGTACCGGTTTTGCATTTTTTAAAACCGATTACGCACCGATTACCCTTCTAAACTGGTACTTCCGATTTTACCAGTTTTCGGTCCGGTCCGGTTTTTCGATTTTTTTTAAATATAAGTTTGACAATTTTTCATTAAAAATCTGTTTATAAAAAAAAATGCTTTAAAAAATTTTGTTTTATACTTTTATTAAAAAAATCTACTTTACTAAAAAAAATATGCTTTACTAAAGCCAAGTACTATATTAGTATTAGTTATATATTAGTATTAGTTATAGTGATTTAGTATTACTATATTAGTATAACTATAACTATAGTCTATATTAAACTATTAGTGTTAGTTATATATTAATATTAGTTATAGTGATTTAGTATAACTATATCAATATAAGTATAACTATACTCTATATTAGTATAACTACTAATGTCCTATGTACTTATCAAAATTTAGTAATAAGATTTGAGTGATTTTTTTCTTTTTATATATTATATATAAAACTTATAATAAAAAATATTTTGTATAATATTATTTTTGTATAAAACTTATATATATAATTTTATTTTTTTTAATTTTTTCTTCAACCGGTCTGGTCCAGTCCCAAAAACTATGAAACCGGAACCAGACCGGATTCAACCGGTTTGTGCAAATAAAGAACCGATTCCGGACCAAAAAACTGGAAAACTGGCCCAACCGGTCCGGTTCGGACCGGTTTTTCGATCCAAACTTACACCCCCTAGCTGTATGGGGTCTTGTCGGGTATAGGTAAACCCAAACTAAGTAAAATAAAATGCATACGTGGCGCCCAACTATTAGAAGGCTATTTATTAAAGAATAACATATTGCAGTTATCAGGTGTTCTCTAAATAATATGAGCAGATTTATACATTGAATGTGTTGGTTTCAATGAACCAAGAAAAATTATGTGAATGTTGGGAATTGTGTGGAGCCATGAATGAAGCTTATTAAAATTTTGAAATTTGTAATTGTGTTGGATTAATGTAGATGGGCAGCAAATATGTTAATAAGTTTTATAATTGATAAATTGAGTATGTGTATGGGCGGCAAATATGTTAGAATTTACTTAAATACAATGGTTTATGGATTTGAATTTATACGAGGAACTTGAAGTCGAAGAATTAGACAGATTTGATTATGTTGAGGGTGCTATGCATGAACAATGAATTGTGTGAGGGGACTTAGTTTAGGAAACTTATGCATTTTTTCATTGATTAATTAAATTCAAGGTAGTTTAATTATAAACAAATTTTAATTAAATGTAGTTGTTTGGATCAGTTATAATATGTCATTGGTTCGGATATAATAATTATAGTCTATATTAGACTATTTTTCATCATTATTTTTAGCTTAGTCTCATTTTTTTTATTTGACAATTTTTTTTTGTTTTGAAATCTTTCAGTTTTTGCCACGAATAAAAGTTGTGGCAAATACTTTTCTTTTTTGCCAGAAATAATTATTTTTCACAATAAAATTTCTTCATAAATAAGTATTTCCAATGAAATCCTTTGTGGAAAATATATATTTCCAAGGAAAGTATTTCATCAGAAATACCAAAGATAACTTTTTCCACGAATAAAAGTCATAGGTAAACACTTTTTACCGCAACCTCTTTCCATGGAGAATGCTGTTATTTTCCACCACATTGTACCAGATGAGACCTTATTTGCCACAAAAAAAAAAGTTTTAACCGCCACAAATGTCGTGGGAAAAAGAAAGTTTTTCCTATGAACTTTTAGTTTGGTGGAAAAGACTCTTTCTCCACCAATTATATGCCACGAGTCTCCTACGAAATAAATTGGTGGAAAATTTTTTTTTCCCTCTGAGGATATACTTTTTCCCACGACTCTTACTCATGGGAAAAATCAGTATTTGTTGTAGTGCATACAATACCAAACAAATCTCCACTGTTCACATCAATACATAGTACCCATACAGTACCATTCTCACAAATAAAAAACGACGTTACATCCATTACCATACGCAAATCTTACCACATTTACAAGATCCATTTACAATTAACAGTAACACAATATATCTATCATCCGAACCAACCAAAAACTATTAGAATAGAATACACTCAGCACAGACACAAAAATATACGTGCACATCTATTCTCTACAATCCGTCTTTGAACTTCGTCTTCATGCTTATGCAGATTATTCTCTCTCTATTAGTTTATCTTTTTCTTTTTTTAAACCTCATACTCACGCAACAATAAATCATCTTCTTTCTTTAGGAGTGCATTCTCTCTTACCAGAAATTTCTTCTCTGCCAGTTGAAGTTAGTCATGTTCTTTTTCTTCATGGCTAACTCATTCGCTCTACACGATAAAGTTTTGAAGTCATGATCATAAGCCTTTCTCCCAGACCTTGTTTTGTGTGGCTTTGGAACTATTATTGTTGCAATCTTCGGATTCATTCTCAAGGAAATCTCCATAGCCAGACTTATGTCCCCTCTTGTCTGTTGAGATCAAGAAGAAGAAGAAGAAGCAGCAGCCTAGTATGAATGAGTTGGCGGCCTATACCAATATATATATATATAGTTGTATTAGTAGTCATGTATACCCTTAGTTATAATATTATATGCTTAAACCATGGACTGATGATGGAAGAACGTTATTTTTTTTTTTTTTTGAAAACAACCTCATGAACCTTTCATTGAAACTATGAGTTACAACTAGTATCATTAAGAAGGCATCCCACAATGAAATCCGAGACCTCTTCTATCCACACTTGTTCTTCTCCTATCACTAAGGCTTTCTTTGCTAAAGTATGGGCTACTATGTTCTTTTTTCTACTAACAAATTGTATAGTCCAGTCTGTCCTATTTCTAAGAAGGAACTTAACATCATCAATTATAGAACTGAAATCCAGAATAACTTCTTCATTACTCTGTACCGCCTCAACCACTCCCTTTGCATCACCCTCAAAGATAGCATTTTGTATATTGAGTTCTGAACACAATTCCACTGCTTTCCTCAAAGCAAAACTTTCTGCAACTGCTGCACTCCCCACATTCTTCTTGAGATCACAACCAGCCACCAAAACCTCTCATTCTTCATCTCTTATAATGATACCAATCCCCATTATCTTCCTTTTAACATCTAGAGAGGCATCCCAATTTACCTTAACAAATCCCCTTCCTGGTTTCTCCCATGCCTCTACTTGCTGAACTGAATTAACCTGCTGCACTGAGTTAACCTGTTGTGACTCCTGAAACTCTTGCAAAGCTGCCTTTGTAGTAATGAAAGAAATTTTGGGACAACCCAATCTTTTTTCAAAAACCCATTCATTTCTCCTGAGCCAGATCTTTCTTAATAACACTGCCACCTCCTCTAACTGGTTCTTGTTAAGTCTGCGTCTAAGTTGTTCCCACAGTTCCAGGAAATCCACCTCTGATCTATTCCATTTCTTAACATGACTTGCATCATTGCCCCATACATCATTTGCTGCAGGGCATTCCCACAAAACGTGTATAAGAGACTCTTCTTCTACATCACACATAGGGCAGTTTTTGTCCATTGTAACCTTTTTTTTGTATAGGTTAACTTTTGTTGGCAGTAGTCTGTTTGCAGCTTTCCATAAGAAAAGCTTTGTCACACCTGGTACCTCAAGGTCCCAAATGCTCTTCCATATATCATCTGCTTTACTCTCTGATGAACTCTCTCCTTTGCTTCTCTCTTTTAACTCCAAGTGCAGGAAGTAAGCACTTTTGATTGTAAACATACCCTTCTTAGCTGATCCCCAAAATATCTTATCCTTGCTCTTCCTCTACTCAAAGGCAAACTTAGGATCTGTTCAACTTCTTCCTCCGAGAAAATGGATCTTATTTTTGTTTCATCCCACTCACCCTTCTGCCTATCAATCAATTCTTCCACTTTAGCATCTTTCTGTAATAAAGTAACTGGGGTCTGTACAACAAAGGAAGTGGGTTTATGGAGCCATTTTGAACCCCATATATTTATCTCCTTTCCATCCCCCACTTTCCACCTTAGCCCCTCTCTCACAAGGTCCCTTGCAGACCATATACTCCTCCATACCAGAGATGGATGAGCACCCAACTTAGCATCCAGAAAATTCCCTAACCTGAAGTATTTTTCCTTAAGTAAAACTGCTGCCAAAGACAATGGATACTTAAGTATCCTCCACCCTTGTTTAGCAAGGAGTGCAACATTAAAACTCTCCAAGTCCCTAAACCCCATTCCCCCTCTACCTTTCTGAGTACTCATGCTTTCCCATTTCCTCCACACCAATCCTCGCCCCTCCTGTTGTCTTCCCCACCAGAATTTAGAAAGCATAACATTGATTTCCTTACACAATTTATTAGGGAGTTTAAAAACACCCATGGTGAAGGTTGGAATAGACTGTAGCACAGCCTTTATAAGTACTTCTTTTCCAGCTTGAGATAAGAAAGTGTTTTTCCAACTGGATATTTTTTGCCAAATCTTCTCCTTGAGATTTCTGAAAGTGTTGAACCTTGATCTCCCCACCATTGTAGGGAGTCCCAGATATTTTTCATAAGTGCCACAAACAAAAGAATTTCCAGCTTCCTTAATGGCCTGCCTGTCTGTTAACTGTGTGTTGTTGTTGAAAAACACAGAAGTTTTTTCTTTGTTAAGGAACTGTCCAGAAGCCTTTTCATAAACCAGCAGAATATCTTGGATTTTCCTCCACTCGTTAATATTTGCTCTTCCAAATAAGATGCAATCATCTGCAAAAAGCAGGTGATTTATACTAGTTCCTCCTCGAGCCACTTGCACCCCTCTTGTAAGCTTTCTCTTCTCATGATAATCCAGCAAACTATTCAGTCCTTCAGCACAGATAATAAAGAGATAAGGTGACAAAGGATCACCTTGTCTCAATCCTCTAAAAGGCCAAAATTTGTGGCCAGGTACCCCATTTATCAAAACTGAGTAAGAGACTGATTTAACACATTTCATCACCAACTCTATCCACTGCTTACAGAAACCAAGTCTAGTCAAAACAGCCTCCAAAAGATTCCACTCCACACGATCATAGGCCTTAGACATATCTAACTTTATGGCCATACTTCCTACTTTCCCTTTCTTTCTACTCTTCATTGAATGTAATAACTCATAGGCTACCATGACATTGTCATTAATAAGTCTACCAGGCAGGAAAGCACTTTGAGAGGGGGAAATAACCTCCGATAAAACAAATTTGAATCTATTGGAGATAACTTTAGAGACAATTTTGTACATGACATTACACAGACTTATAGGTCTGTATTCAGTGACTTTTCTAGGTGTCTCAGTTTTTGGGATCAAGGCTAAAAAGGTATAATTGAGGCTAGGGTCAATAGGATTACCATTTAGAATGTCTAGAGCTGCTCTACACACTTCTTCAGAGACTACACCCCAATGATTTTGGTAGAAGCATGGTCCAAATCCATCTAGACCAGGAGCTTTTAAAGGGGCCATTTGTTTCACTGCTTCCCCCACTTCTACTGATGTGAATTTCCTTGACAGCCTTTCATTCATTTCTAAAGTTACCTTCTCGCTCATACCCACAAGACACCTATCAATCTCAACCTGACTTGGGTTGGTAGTTTGAAACAACTTGCCAAAGAACCTTCTAAACTTTTCTTCCACCTTCTCAATACCAGTAAATTTTCTGCAGCTTTCATCTTCCACTTCATATATAAAATTCCTTTTCCTTCTTTGGTTTACACAAGCATGGAAATACTTAGTATTTCTATCTCCATGCTTGTATCAGTTTCTCTTTGCACGTTGCTTCCACCAAAGATCCTCCTTCTCAAGTGCTAGGTGCACCTCTTTAGAAGCCTTTCTGATTTCCTCCACATTGCTCCCATTTTCCACAGCCTGTAAATTCTGTAAAATCTTGGTTTTTTCCTCCACTTCCTGCCCATGTCTTTGCTTCTTATTTTTGTTCCACCTCTGAAAAGCTTTCCTACTATTTTCCAGCAAACCAGTAAACTCTGAGCAGCCTCTCCAGGCCTCTTTTAATACCCCTTCACAATCTTCTTCTAATGCCCAACTAGCCTCATATTTGAATCCCCTTTTCCTCTGGCTAACTTGCAGCCTTAAACCAGGGTCCTGCACATTAACATGAACTAATAATGGCTTATGATCAGAGGTTCTAGCCACTAAAACTTCCACCCATGCTTCAGAATATATGTTCATCCATTGGGGGTTCGCCACAGCTCTATCTAACCTTTCTTTAGTAAAGGTTGCATCCGTATGAGAATTGCTCCAAGTATACTTGTCCCCCCTCCATCCCAAATCATATAGGTTTCCATCTCTCATTAGTTCTCTAAACATTTCCATTTGGTTTTCAGGTCTAGCCTTGCCTCCCCACTTCTCATCATTAGTTATGATTTCATTAAAGTCTCCTACTATGCACCAGCCCTCATTGCCGCTAGGTTTCATGGCTTTAAGCAAACACCATGCCTCTTTCCTCCTCACAGTTTCAGGTGGGCCATAGAAACAAGTTAAAAGCCATCTGGTTTTCCCTTTTCCTCCAACCCATGCATTGATGTGCCTTTGGGAATAGTTCACAATTTCCAACTGCACCTCATCCTTCCACAACAAAACTAGTCCCCCCCCCCCTTTCCCACGGCATCCACTCCAAAACATCCATCACACAACAACCTTCTTCTTATTCTATCACATTTCTTACTATTAAGTTTTGTTTCCATGATGAAAACAATACTAGGTTTAGATTTCTCTGCCATAGAGCAGAGATCTTGAACTGTACGAGGGTTCCCCAACCCTCGGCAGTTCCAACTCAAGAGTTTCATAATGATTGGCGGGGCTGTATCACAGCCTCCGCCATTCCTTTAGCCTTGTCAGCTAGATCACACCCTTTCCTTCTCTTACATGTCTTGTCACCCCCCAAATCCACCACCTTAGCCCCATTCCTTTTCTTTTGTGTTTCTTTTACTGGACTCACCCCTTCTGTTTTGTGTTTAGCCCATGCCCTCCTCTTCCATACCCTCTTCTTCACTACCTCCCTATCCGCCACCATGTTGCCTACTTCCTCTACTTCTTTCTCTGAATTTTCCTCCCCCACCATAGACTCAAATTGCACTTCAACTTCCTGTAAAGCTTTATCTCCCATGACAACTTCAACTTGTTTAAGAAAGCTATCCCCTACTAGCTCCCCTCCCCCCCTTGATTTTTCACTCACCCCATTTTCACTACCTTGACTTTTTTCACTCGTTCTTACCCCTCCCTCATCTCTTTCCCCTTCCCTTTTGCTCTCTTCTACTATTTCCCTCCCTTTTCCTTCACCTCGAGGTAAATTTTCCTTCTCGTTTCTCCATCTACTTCCTTCTACATTTCTCCTATAGTCATTATTGAACAGCCTGTTTCTTTGAGGTTGTGTTGCCCTCATCCATTGACCATACTGATTTCCTGCTCCTAACGAGTTCCCCTCCCCCTTGCAGCCAAAGATCCCATGGTATATGCAACCACACAAGAAACAAATTCTTGGCATCTTCTCATAGCTAAATGGGACCCATACATTGTTTCCTTTAACTGTAAGTGTTCTTCCTCTTGCCATAGGTTGAGTTATGTCCATGTGAATCTGAACTCTCAAAAACTTCCCCCATCCACTACCATCTTCCTGCACATCTACCTTTTCCACCCTTCCCACCGTATCCCCTATTTGCTTCCCTCTCCTTTCTGTCATGCATGATAGTGGTAGATTATGAAATCTCACCCAAAAACTCTCTGAATGAAACTCAACTTGTTTGAGGGGAGAATTCCCATCGAACTCTTTAAGGACCAACAGCTGGTTATCAAACAACCATGGTCTTCCCGACCATACTCTTTGTTTATCAGTAATATTATCAACACAATAGCGAAGACATTTGGACTCACCTCCATGAACAATGCCTCCTTACTGATTCGCCAGATTCTTCCTAACGTGGTTTCCAGCAGCTCCTTGTTGATCAGCCTTGTTGAGCAGAATTTCGCCATTAAGGACCTCTGTTCCTTCGGCCTAAGCTCCTCCGGTACATCATCATCAATCTCTATCTCCTTGCTTTCCTCATCCAGCAGCCTCAGCTCCATGAGGCCCTTCCTCGCTGTTGCTCATGTCTGCTAATTTCAACGACCATATTTCGCTTGCATTGCCAGTTTGATTTTATTTTTCCACGTCGAATAATAAATTCTGCGAAGTACCTATGCTGCAATAATCTATGAATATTATGCCTCAATAAGATCGTATGTCTCATAATATGTCAAGTAAATCAAATGGTCTGAAAATAAGTACTTGTATTAACAGCGATGATCCGATTAATCCACCTACAGGCCAGGTAATTAATTAATTAGTACTGTCGAGTAAATCATTATATATATAAATATATATATATATATAGTCCGCATGATATTATATATTATTTAATTAGATGCAAAACGCCCACACTTTTTCTAGTGATCACCACGACAAGCATTTCCCAGTACTCTATTGTTGGCTTGTTGCTGAACATGAATTTTATAGATATTAATCGGTTCTTCCCAGAAGATCTGATTTTAATGTGGCTGATTTCCATTTTTTTTAAATAAATTATCCCTCCATAAAAGTTTACCGATTTTAATGTTTTTAACTTGTTATGCACCATCGATCTTTATAGAGAAAAAAAATTAATGGAGGCCGTTAATTAGTAATTGTTTTTGTTGGGATTAAAAACTATAATTAGAAAAGTGGGTGATCATATACTAAAGTAAGAAGTAAAGAAAAAGAGACTGCAAAGTAGCTGCGAGTTGATAGAACAGGATGAAGGGCTTATATAAATTCAAAAAGTGAAAAAATGTTGATCATGATCAAAAGACGACATTACATGAATGGGATAGCAAGAGGCAACCATGGAGAGATGGGGGTTACGACTTACGAGGCCAATACTTGAGGGGGACTTCACTTGGGCTATTGAGCAACTAAGGATATATATATATATATATATGTATGTATGTATATATATATATATGTATGTATGTATGTATATATATATATATGTATGTATGTATGTATATATATATGTATGTATGTATGTATGTATATATATATGTATGTATGTATGTATGTATATATATATGTATGTATGTATGTATATATATATATATGTATGTATGTATGTATATATATATATATGTATGTATGTATGTATATATATATATATGTATGTATGTATGTATACATCTACTCTATTATAATAAGTGATTATCTAACTATGAATAGTAATTTTTGTTATTTTTCTATTAAGTTCGTTAAATCCTATTTTATCAAAAAATCCTTAAACCCTTGACCATTTGACATGTAACTCTCTTTTAGAATTTAATGAACAAACCTGTTTTACCAAAAGGTCCTTAAAACCCTTGACTATTTGACGTGTAGATCCCTTGTAGAATTTAATAAAAGATTATGTTTTACCAAAAGGTCCTTAATAGCCTCGTGGCGCATATGAATTGACATCTTTTTTTATGTCATTTTTTTCTAACAGTGTATTCATTTTCCTTTCATTTTGTTTTAATTTTTTTAAAATAAAAAATTAATAATATTTTGTTATTATATAGAGAATAAATATATAATCTAATATGAATGCAGATCAATACTCATACTTTGCTTAAATTTATATTTTTTTTTAATCTTAATTTTTAATCTTTCTTTAACTTTGTATTTTCTTTTTCTAGACAAATAAACTACTGAATTTTTTATTTTTTTATTATTTGAATCATTATGTTAGGTGCACCCTAGGGCTAACACACCGGCCGAGACCGTTCCCTAGTATGTATATATATATTTATATATATATAGTGAATTATATATATATTATATATATTAAATTTAATAATTTAATAATTTTTTCTTTATGTAAATTTTTAATTTTTTTAATTTTACATTCTCTGCAATTAGTGACTATAAGCTATATATATATAGCTGAGCGCTCCAATTACAGTATAACCATCAAAGTACCACCATATATAGATCATGTAATTATATTGTTGGCCTTTGGCATCTAGAAAAATGTATCAACACAATTTTGTTTCAAATAAGAGAAATATCAGAGATGATGTTATCCAAGATCATGTCATTACCAAAATTAAAGTAATAGTAAGAAGCTAAAAATTAAAATACTTTAATATATATATATATATATATATATAACCTACCAAGCTTATAAAGTATCAAAAACACATATGTTTATAATGGAAGACGTTGGTTTCCAAGTATTTAAGCTTTTCAGAAAGCATACATCTATTTATTAATCGCCACTCACAGACATAATGATTAAATCAGAATTAGCTTTTGAAAATGAACTCAAATAAGTCCCGATTAACGTTTTCCCCGTGATTTCACACATCTTTACAGTGACGTTAATCTACACAAATGTAATTTGAAACAGGCGGCCGCCATGATCGAGGTGAATCACATTTACGCATGCATGCACTCGAATTAATTAAGAGCTGGTGTTAATTAGTCAATGCTAATACATGAGACCGACCAAATTCAATTTATGTTGTTTTATTCTTACATTCTCTAAACTTTATATAATATATATGTCCAAATAAGTCGAACCAGATCGAATTTTAAATATTGTACGTGTGATCGATCTCTGCCGGCAATGGTCGTTTTTTGTCTGTATATTTGTACATTTTTCTACTCGTATTGTAATCTTGACTATGAACCAATCTATATCTAATAAACTTATGTTATCTTATTTTAATTAATTATTAGCCCCATTGATATCCCAAATAACATCGAATTTATTGTAAAGGAGATTCCATATAATGACAGAATTAGAATCAACCAAATAAGATTAAATTATAAGGCAATCTTTATTTATATATATATAGTAATATTGTTTTTGTTTTTGTTTTGTTTTGTAGGTAAAAAAACTGTAAACCGACCCAGCATTCCTAACTCTACATATATCACGTAATCCAAACACGTTGTGTTGGCTAATGGAATGTATTTTTGAGTTCCGACTTTAATTGTGTGATGAGTACTTAAAAAGAAAAAGTCTATTCAATTTTCACTATTCACACTACACTCTACACTTCATCTTTTTTTTAATTTTTTTTATCAAATATATTTTTATATAAATAGTAAATAAAAAATTATAAATAGTTTAAAAAAAATTAAAAAAAATATTAAAAAATATAAAATGTGGAGTGTGATGAGGATGATAGCAAAACCCTACTTAAAAACACGCAAACCATTAACGAAAGAACAAAAGCGTGGATCAGTCAAATCCGATACTGTAGAATATACACGGTTCACAATATTTATATGATATTAGTTTATAATATTTAAATATTTATAATTTCTTTATTATATCAAATCATGTCATATTATTAATCTAGAATTTTCGTCCTCCAAACAAACTTGCTTGCAAATGGATTATATATATATATATATATATATAAATAAATGTGTGAGTGTCCATCAGCAATATTACCAACAGATCAATTAGTTTTGTTTAGATATTAGAAGTATTTTAGATCATTGATAAATAGTAATGAAATAGTTTATAAATAATAATTAATAGTTTGTTAATAGTGATGAATAATTTGTAAATAATAGTAAAATAATTTAAAAAGATAATAATTGTATTCTCAAAGACAACCTAAATCTATTGTCACGATCAATATAGATTACAATGCACACGATCAACTCTTTATATTTTCAAGCAAATGTCAACTCTTGATATGATATGGGCTTTGAGAAGAATGCAATTAAACCAACACCAATAGGCCCATAATAATAGATAATTGCCAAAGTAGATTTGGATAATGGGATTGGGTTCGAGAGAAGGGAGAGAGAATTATACACTTTACGGGCTAGCTTTATCAGAACGCCTTAATTCCTTTCCGCGATCTTCCCGACTCTGATCTGAGCACTACTAACTACATGATGATCCGATGATAAATAAAATATTTAAAAATAATTAAAATAATTAATATTTTCTAGCTCTACATGATCGATAATTTGTCATTTTGTAGAATAGCTACGAATTAGATGCTGTACCGAACAAAAGTAAGCAATGAGAAAAACTGGCTTGCTGTCACTCATTTATTTAGTCGCATTCATAGTAATTAACATGATGCTGATCTAGATGTGATCAGAGAATGATCTGTCACTGTTGAAAAGGCAAAATTGGAATTGGTCTCTCATTCTTTTTCTATCAAATTATGGACAGCCTCCTTGACCATTAAAATTTAAAAGAAAAATGACAATATATAAGAGTACTACTCCATGTGCATATATGGGAGAATCCCCTCCCAAGTGGAAATTAAGGTACAAATTACATGCATGCAATACATCTCTCTCTTAGGACCACAATCTTTAAAGCAAACCAGTCTCTTTTTTGTAATTATTGGGTGGTCTGGCCTGAATTTTGTTGATCTACAAGAATATATGTAATAACAACAACCTTTCATGCATTTAATTATTTTTACTTGAAACATGATCCTTCAGTACTAATTGTCTGCATTTACTAGCTAATTAAATTACATCGAAGTTCGAAATTAAGGAATCTAGAGCCTTCCTCATCACAAATGAAAGAAAAGAGATGATCATGTTATAGATCATATATATATACACACATATAACAGAAGAGACAAATTAAGCATTCTATCATTTAAGATTTTATGAACTTTAAAGTATTCTAAAGTAATTATGTACTTGAAATAATGAATGCATTAGGTGACGCGAAACTAGCAAAATATTATTTTAAAAGTAAACTTATAAATTGACAAGGCTTATATAT
This sequence comes from Cyclocarya paliurus, assembly GCA_029856935.1. Taxonomy (NCBI): domain Eukaryota; kingdom Viridiplantae; phylum Streptophyta; class Magnoliopsida; order Fagales; family Juglandaceae; genus Cyclocarya; species Cyclocarya paliurus. The sequence continues at coordinate 28,544,389 of CM056946.1, read as the reverse complement.
ATATATATATATATTTACTAGTAAAGGCAGAACGTGCATGAGAAAAGAAATTGATAGAAAATGAAAAAACGAGGAAAAAAATTAACACAAAGTTAAAACAAGTCATAGATTTACATAAGTTAAAGTAAACCTAATTTAAAGTTAACAGAAGTGACAAATCCATATAAGCCAATGTTATAATAATTAGTTTGAAAATATTTGTGTTTTAGCAATGTTTAAAAATGAGATAGATTGAGATGAGATAAAAATTTTGTAATGGAAACTTTTTCTAAACAAGTCCTAAAATTCAGAACCAACCTTCATTATAAGTCTGGGTGTAATTGATGACCACAAGATCAAAGTCAACCTATATCCCTTGAGTTTGCCTCTTCAATTTGACCGCTCATATATTTTTTTTTATTTTTTTATTTTTTTACTTAATGGTTAAGGAATTGACTATTTGTATATTGGTGGTTTTTTTTTTAAATGTTTAAACATGTTTAAAAAATATTTGACATAAAAAGCAAAAAAAAAAAAAAAAATGTGCAATTTGCAAGACTGTTCATCCGGAATCTGCTCCAAAAATTCGGGTATACCCAGACCAGAACCAGGGTTTCAAACCCAGACCAGTTTCTTTTTTTTTTAAAGCTTGCATCGCCTTCATCCCGTTGGTTTAACTAGATATTTCCAAATCTCCCTTGCAATCTTCAATCTGCTCTACGACTTACAGTTTTCAATAGGCCGATGCAGATCTTCCTCCACAAGGAATAACAGTCAACAAACTCATTCATATTTTCGACTCTAAAGGGATGAATCTTGAGGAATCTATACTACAAAGATGTTCTAGAGGGTAGGGGCTTGTTTGGTATTGAGTGAAACATCTCAAGAGATCCACGAACTGCATCCATTGTTAGACAATTTGCTATTGATCAGAACCACTTCTTCGGAGTCTTCTCTTTTGCTTTTGTTGAGCTTTCTTCAACATTTAAACTTTAAAAAAAAAAAAAAAAACCTGGTACCGTCTTGTAAATCCAGGTTTTGGGTTTTAAAATCCAATACCCAAACCAGGTGTATCCGAGTTTTGCAACCCGGGTTCCGACCCAGATGTGTTCTGGGCCAGAATTTGAAACTGAAATCTGGCCTAGATGAACAGTTATAATTTGAACTAAGGGCACACCAAATAGGCAAAATTGGGTCGCATAGTAACACTACCCTTCTGATATTTTCCTTAGTGCTCTTCGTCCCTTTCCTCCCCTCCTACGTCGACAGTCCCCTCAATCTTTAACAAATGTTTCTCTCTCTCCCTATGTCTCCGTCTCTTTCATGTCTCTCTCTCTATTTCTCTCCCTGTTATTGGGTCACACTCTCTCCTCTCTCTTCTCTATTTCACCAATCTTCCACAAACAGCTGTCACAACCATCTTCCTCCCTTCGTCTATCTCTATAACTCTTCTTTTACATCTCCTTCTCTCTCTCTTTTTCTCTCTGCCACTTGGTCGCACTCTCTCCTCTCTATTCAGACCAACTTCCACCACCAAGAGCTGCCTTAGTGCCTCGGTGTAAGGATCTCTCATATCTCCCTTGTTTCTATTTGTTAAATCCTCTCAACACCAATTTTTTTTAGTTTTAAACATATACTACATAGTGTTTGTCTTGTCCCATTTTTTGTTTAGTTTCTTCCAATTCGATGCATGTCTAGTGATTCCATTATTTTAAATAAAGGGTAATTCGGAATATACATATGAGTTATTTACATAGCTTCTAAAAATTCAAACAGCTTCAACTGAGTAGAGAGACAAAGAAAACTAATACTCACTTGATGCCGAGAATCATAGGCAAGGAGAAAAAAATCCAACGGTGAATAACCCAAAAGTTTGTATGAGAAAGTTGGGAGTAAAGCATACTAGAAAGAGGAGAAAGTGAAAGGAAAGAAATAAACAACGTTTCTATGTACAAAAACTCTAAAGCGATAAGTCAAAAGTACTGTAAAAATACAATTTACATAGTCGGTAAAAGGAAGAAAAAACACAAAAGAGAATGAAATTTTCTGAGAAAACACGCAGCAAACTTGAGAAAAAAAAAATAATGAACCAAAAATACTATTCATTCGGTATAGACACTTATTTAACTAAGAAGAAGAAACTTTTGGATAAATTCACGGAGAACAAAACAGACAAATCCACATGGGATAAAACCGTAAGAAAAATATTAAATAAAAAATCACTATTATTTTTGGATTGTCGTTTTTATTAATAGGAGATATATATTTTATAATAAAATTATTAACTTTATAAAATAATATATCAAGTATGTCAATTTGTGTCTTTATTTTTATAAAATTTCTTTATGATTAAAATATATCTCTAAATTAAATAAGAAGTGTTCTTTTAACCTATAAATTGATTTTCAAACCTTAGCAAACTTGCCGAGAACCTCGTTTTATGAAAGGGAAGGAGCTACGTAATCGGGCTCAAAATGTGTTTGATGACATCATGATTATGATTGTTTGGATTTGGAGATGAGTTGAGATGGTTTATGAATACTAGAAAATAATATTTTTAGAATAATATTTTTTAATATTATTATTTTAAGATTTGAAATAATTAAATTATTTATTATATTTTATGTAAATATTTGAGAAAAGTATTTTAAAATTTGAAAAAGTTAAATTGTTTATTATATTTTGTGTAAGAATTTAAAAAAGTTATTTTAAGATTTAGAAAAAAATGATTATTATATTTTATATAAAAATTTAAAAAAAGATATAATGATAAAAATGAGATCAGTTGAAATGAATTAAAAGAATATTAAAATTTATAAAATAGATGTAATGATAAGATAGAAGTTCCTGAAATTTGGAAAAAAAAAAATGATAGATTCACGGGACTCTTCCTCACCAAACCAAAGTATGGGGAGAAGTTTGTCGAAGCATGTTGTAACAGGTACAAGCTAGCAGCATCCGTCCCCGTACCTTTTTCTTTTGAGTTGCCTTGTCCAACCACACAAATATAAACTTCCAGGCACTTTTTGAAAAGTTTCTTGCTGATCTGATCAAAGATGTCGCCTTCTCAAAGTTTAACTTTTGATCATGTCGTTACAGGTTCAGGTGAGCTGCAGACAGAGACCGACTTATGACGTGACTGGCCTGCATGGAATCTATAGCTCGTTATAATGTTCTCTGAATATTGATTAGAATTTTCTCGTCCTCAACTTCAGCCCTAAGCCTATATCTAGTGATGTTTTCAGAGTAATGAAAGAAATTGTTCAAAATGATAATATGACTATAAAGTATATATTCTAAATGTATTGATTTATATAATTTTATTTTTTTTAATAATTAAGTAAGTAATTATTAATAAATTGATCTTGGTTAAGGATATTTAAAAAATACTTAGAGAAAAAAAATTAATTTGTATTTATATGCACATTTGGTGAATACATTTAATTTGATTGGCACTATAGTATTGTCCTATTCAAAATAATTATATATTCTTACGTACGTTAGATCTATTTTATAATAAAAATAATTTTACAACTTAATAAATCACATCAAATTATATATATAATTGGCTATATTGAATCAGTCTTATTAGAAGATCATTAAAGCAAAGATTATTCTAAAAACTTAAATTGTTGAAAAAATCATTCAATTGTAGACTTAATTAAATAATACTGGGGCCCATACATTATATCGTGTTCTAGTATCCATTTCTTCTTTGTCAATTATCTAATTTGTTTTTGTTTTGTTTTGTGATCGGCACCACTACCTTACTCATGAGTAGACTAATTACGGTTCAAGGAAACATGAAATAATATCAAGATTCCTAAAAATGAAACTCGTTCTCGTTCTTGGGTTTCGAGAATATTAAGGGAGAACCGCACATATATAATATATATTGATATTAGACGACACTATAAGAAAAATAGACTTTTATGATCAATTTATTGCAACTAATAGACTGAATTAGTTACAAACAATATGTATTTTAGTTGCAAATAATCTGTTGGTTGCAATAAATTAATCGTAAAAGTCTATTTTTCTTGTAGTGTGCGAAATGGGTACGAACTCACATGCAATCCATGATAATTGAAGAATAATTGGAACCTATTTCATAATTCTTTTTATATTTCTACCGATTTTAGTTCTCTTTCTTCTTTTATTGTTGTCATGATTCATGATCGAGTTCTGAAAAATCAAAACCATTATAGTAGCAAGTCACTGTCAAAATAAAAAATTGCTAGCAATGATTAATTACTCGTTTAGATAGTGATATAAGATAAGATAATTTTAAATAAACAGAATAAAATATTATTTTTTAATATTATTATTTTTTTAAAATTTAAAAAAATTGAATAATTTATTATATTTTATAATAAAATTTAAAAAAATTATAATAATAAAATGAGATGAAGTGAGGTGAGATAGATTCTGTATCAAAATGAATCTTAATTCAACTAAAAAGATAGAACACCAGCAATCAAATTAAAATTCTTATCGGTAGTATGACATTATGGATTGAGAATATTGTACTATATATCCTTCCGTCACTCCTTATAAGTTTCTTTTGTTTTTCTTTTTTAATCAAACCGACCATGTGATCTTCATGCACAGTAACTCCACCTTTTTCTACATTGACACAAACAAGGAATCATTAAATTTGTTTACTTATTGTTTTGTTTTCTTTTTAAACTTAATTTCAGAATATGGTATATATAAATTACATGGAGAAGAGAGCTCTAGAGACAGGACTTTTAGCGTTTTCTTGAACCATCCGGCCATTAGTGGTTGAGAAAAAGGAGATTGGGAGACAATATCATCAGGTTAATGACCAGAAAAGAAACAAAAGATCAAAAGAAAAAAGGAGGGACTGCTGTTTGATTGAATATCGAGATCAATAACGAAATTAAAACACATGTATATAGATGTAAATTATTCATTGCACATGAAAAGGTAAAAGCGGAAGAACCTTTCATGTGACATGACCCTGCTTTGAACACTACGTGCCATTTAACGAGGTGGCCCCGATCTAGATGAAAGTGACTGCATTTAGCTAGGTACGTAGGGACCATTCGAGTTTTTTCCTCGATGAAACCATTCAAATGGTGAATTACTTTCTCATGTTATGCTAGCTTGAATGGAACGAGAGATCGAGTAAAGAAAGGGGAAATTAAGCATGAGTTAATCATGGCCCTAACAAGTGATCAGAGTTTACCATTTAATTACGTATATAGCTAAATTTGAATTCAAAATTTTTATTCTGATATCATGTAAAATTATTATTTATTTAAAAAAATTTAATAAAAATAGATTTAATTATTTATATTTTATCTTAACAATACATTTCCTTATAAATTTTAATGGTAATTAATTTTTATAGAAGAAAAAGATTTTGAATTAGAGTTTGAGCTTTTAGTTTTTCTAATCATATATATTTTCTATAATATAATAAGGGATAAACACTGCATAAAAACTTATCTATATCAAATAGTATGTGTGAACAACGATGAATCCCAATACAAAATTTCGTCAAATTGTATAAACTATTTAGATAAAATAATTTAAGAAATCTTGATCTCCTCTCCTCTCTTCTCTCCTCTCCTCCCCTCTTTTTCCTAGACATGTAATAATTTAGTTTGCTATCTCCTCATCAGTCATCAGCACGCGCTCAGTCTCCATCTCTGAGCTACCAAACAAAAGGTACGTAGGGTCCCTATACTGGAGAAGTTGATTTTGGTTTAGTGCAAGCGAGGAAGAAAATGGCGTGGGGACTCCCATATATATATATATATATATATATATAGAACATTTTCAAAATATATATATATATATATATATATATATATATATATATATATATATGATTTCCCTTCCATAAAATGACCTTCCAGTACTTACTCGCTATTTACAATTTGCTTGCACGGGGGTTGGGTTTGGGGGCAATTAAAGGGTTTTTGACCTTTTTTAGTTTCAGTAGTAATAGGCCAGCGGAGGAGGATGGCCACTCAATCTCAATGATGCGTCCATCGAGCTCACGTAACCACCAATCCATCTCGTGGTTGCTGGCTCTCCATTTGAGGGACTCTCGTCCTCTGGATTTCACATGATTCTGACACTTTCAGTACTGTTCCATGAACATGTGGTACTACTGCGCATGATCAAAATAACGTTATTTTCTGTACTTAATTGCGCTGCCCCTTATAAAAGCTCATACATTTCTTTTCTATTCATGACTAATGACTTGCTTAAGAAAATCCGTTTTTAGCCGTTCGCCATTAATTCACTAATAAAAGCGACAACTACACATGATAGATGATCGTTTTGCAGCTTTGCTTGCCTTTTTGGCAGATCCCATTAATTTTGAGGGGCCTATTACAGGTCTGGAATAATGAATAAAATAGTACTAAATCAGATTTAGGACGTCCATGCATGTACGGATCTCGTTAGGGACACACACGTGCATGTGTATAATATATATTAAGAAACGGTAGACGGGACCTGACATAACAATTTAAATAAAAAAATAAAAAAATCAATAACTTATTTATTTGAAAAATATATATATAAGATTAAAAAAAGATAAAAAATAAAATTAAAAAAAAATATAAATTTCAGTAAAATATGAACATTGGTCTGCATCCATATTAAATTATCTATTTACTTTCTATATAATAATAAAATATTATTAATTTAATATTAAGGATATTTTGATAAAACATGATCTTTTATTAAATTCTACGAGAAAGTTATATGTCAAATAGTCAAAAGTTTTACGGACATTTTGGTAAAACAGGAATCTTTATTAAATGTTTTATATGGGAGCTACATATCAAATGGTCAAAAATTTTAAAGATCTTTTAGTAAAACAAGACTTAACAGAAAAAAATAAAAGTTATTATTTATAATTAATTAGCCACTTATGATAATAGAGTAGATATATATATATTACATTGAGGTATCTCCCAAATTCATAGTCATTAAAGTTACATTTGATTATTTTAAACGATTTTTTTTTATTATTTAAAAGATGACGATACCCAAATTTTGTTGAAAGTTTTATTTTCTGCATTCTTTTTTGGCCCAGTTATATCCATGCAAGTTCAAGACACGCAGCAATATATATTCCCTGACCTACCATATGATATAGTGATAATACATACCACTGATAATTTACAGGAGGAAGTAAAACGAAATATAGACATCTATATATATATGATCCCCCGTCACTACAAGGAAAAAGGCCTTTAGCGGCGTTTTTAGTTCTGCCGCATCAGAAATCGACGCTAATAAGAGGTAATTACGACGACTTTCGTGTCGCCGCGGAGTTATCGCGCGGTTTTGGACTCAAGGCGCGAGTCAACAGTTGAAACAGTCTATTGTGGCGATTTTGAATATATTACGGCGACTTCCATCGTTGCAAAAAATATATATGTTAGGCGACGCTCTGCTAGCGTCGGTAATATTTCTTTTTGCAGCGAGATTAAGTCACACCGCCGTTAAAAACCATTTTATTTCCTTTCGTACGAGCACATTTCCACCCTTCATTCCCACCATCTCCACCCCTAATTGATAGAGTAGTTTCCATTTCCCATTGCCGAAAAGGAGTAGTGCGTATATTGGTGAATAGGGTTTTCGTCTTCAACATTCTCTGGTGAATCTCGCCCTTCCAAGGCCACCACCTTCATCTCTCTCTCGGAAACGACGACGGTTGTAGGTAATTTTCAGTTTTAAGTTTCGCGGGTTAGGGTTTCTGCAATTAGCATATGAAATTCGTTTATGGTTTTACGTCTGGTACCCTTAATCTAGTTGCATGGCCATTTATTTGAAGTTATGTGATTTGTGCAAGACTTGGAGGAAGGGCTCTAGATTGGGAATCTGTATGAACAAGCGTTGATGACCAGGGTATTCTGCCATCGATTCCCATCTCAATCCAGAACGACGGCCATTGGCACAATTTGAATTGAAGGTATTGCATTTCTGAACAAGGATTTTTACGAATCAGTTGATTAAAAATGCATATAGTTGCTCTCTATCTTCTTTCTACTTGTATTCGTATATGGATGAGCCATTTAAACCTTCATAACCAAAACATATACCAGAAAGAGCATTCAATTTTGTCCACTTCCTTTTGAGAACTCTTTCTTGCACGGAAATCGATGGTTGATCCATATTAGTATTATGTGTTGTGACTTGCATTTAATAACGTAGATCATGTTATATCTATATATACAAAACTCTTTAACTATTTATAAACATGGAAATTTTGATACTGCAATTGTGAAAAGAGCAGAGCAATATATATATATATATATATATATATATATAGGAATGGTCCCGTAACCCAGTTTTCTTGTTGATGGGTCATGCCAGAGGTAAGTCCTGCTTTTCTTTTGTCTGGTTTGAAATTGCAGTACTTGTTTAGTTTTTTCCAAATGATTTGGGTAGACTACACGGGTCCTTTTTGCTGAAAATTTTGAATATGCTGCATCAATTCATCCCATTTTCATCCTTCTCTTCATTTTGAAGTATATATTTTTTTTTTGTTAGAATATGTTATCTTCGATTAATGGTTTTCAATCTTATGGGGTCTTGCTTTTTGGTTAGCCTGTGTGATAACCATTTGAGTGTGGAGAACTCCATGCGGCACCACTATCCAGTATGCAATGAGGTGTGCTTTGTAGATGATTTATTTGTGTATTGAAGGGCATTGTTGTCATCTGGTTTACTATTTTATTTTTGTAATAACTTTTTGATTCACTTAAAGACACAATTGTAATGAAATGTGGGCACACAATGCATTTGGATTCTTAACAACCTGGATTGCTGTTGTGACAGATGATGCAGAATTCCTAATTACGGAAGCCCACTGCCAGCTAATTCTCGCTATATATTATTATATAAACTCCAAGCTAGGGTGGGTACTCAATCATTTCCTTGCATTTATTGTCATGAACAACTGAATTATGGTCTTTATAACTTGCGTATATGGGGAAGTGCTTAAAGACAGTTTGTCCAAATTAATACGCATAAATCATTATTTAAGGTGATCATATGTAATTTAGTATATCTCTTTTTCTTTACTAAAAGCTTTAGGTAGGCAAGACTCTATCTTGTTTTCTGCAATTTCTTAATATCGTCAATGTTTTTTTTTCAAGTGATCTTGCTAGAATCAAGGGATAGATATGACAGTCGTATTCATACAGACTACTCATTCGGTTGTCCAGTAGAAATGGGAGCATCATGGTAAGTTCACTTGTTATTTTTTGTGAATCCCTTTCCAAACTCTGGATGTTGTAAATACAAATCGATTCATTGATTATGCAATGAAAATTAAATGGTTTCTTTATCTATAAATTCACAATGCTCTGTTAGTTCTTGTGGCACATTATCCAATTTATTTGCTCTATTATCTATTGTTTATGGGCTATCTCTGAATGCTGGTATCAGCTTTAGCATCAATCCCCCTCTTCTGGATTCAATTCCATTATTTATAGTCCATTATCTATAGTTCACTTTTTATTCTCACCTTTTTTAGCAGATACTTCATAAGATCCTTGTAATATCAAAGACAACACAATTTTTTTGTTGCTTAACCACATCTGGAAATTAATGCCACCATAAATGTTTCATCTCAATTCATTGTTGCTAGCTGAATTAATGTTTCCTTGTTGCTTCTGTTTTTTGTATCTTCTACAATACTTTGTTGTTTAAAGCTCCCTGAACAGCAGCTTCCATAGGGCTGATAACTCTAGCTAGATGAATAGCTGCATTTCTTCTATACCATTCACACTTTTTTAAGTTACAGTAATAATGATTAAGTTATATTTTAACTTTGATTTATTTACTTATTTCTTTCCATTGCATAAAACTTGAAAAAGCAAGCCAGAAATCCAAATCCAAAGATGAATCTTTGAGGAAACTCGAAGAGAACTTACAGAACCTTGAGAACAAGGCAAAAGGCAGAGATCAGAGTCAGAATCTGCTTGTTCATGGATTTTATCATTTTTTTATCTGGCTTATTTGAAATATTTATTCACTTAGAGTGGTTTTGCATGGTTCTCTAAACCCAGCATAGAATTCCCATTGCTAGCCTGAAACTCTGTGACCAGTGTTGGATGTTCTGTTGAATGACCCAGAATTTGTTGGAATCTTTCTTTCCTCTTGTTAACAGCCTTTTCCTTTTACAAGAATTATTTACCTTGAATATAATGATCTTATCTGCCAACATTATTGGCATTTGTAATTTGGTTAAAGAAGTCTTCACGTTTTTATTTGTATTGTGCGTTTAAGCTGAAAAAGGTGTAAAACCTCGTTCTTTGACCAGGACAAGGTGGTTTGTCTGCAAGGATTTTTCAATTGGAATAGTTATATGCAGTGACTTTACTTTTAACATGATAATACTGACATCACTTTTTCTCACCAAGTGTTTCCTACTGCATGTGGGTTACAAAACATATATGGTATTCTATATTATCTTGTTTGCTTTTAACTTGTGTTTTCTGTTTGCAGTGATGTAGCTTGATATTGCAATTCTTCAATATCAAAATCAAAAGCTTGTACAGAAGTTAGAAGCCCAGAAGGTAACAGCATTTTTCCCTTGACAATAATTCTCTCAACTAAAGCAGACACAACAACCGTTTGATTTGACATTAGCAGTGGTCAATAAGTCATTAGATATGGTAATGACTTGATAGGTATACATTCCTGTGTTCTTTAATAATCTCAGGCAGCTTTTTTTGGGTTTAGATATACATAATTGTATATTTATTGATGATCAATTCTTTCTTATTTTGGAAATCAGCTTGTGAATGATTTGGAATCATTTTCTATCTGTACAAGAGATTCAAGTAGTGAACAAGATGGCATACTATTGCTGGTTATGGACGGTAAGGATGAACTGCCTTAATGATTGTGTTGCTTCTTCTTTTGTGGTGGTACACCTATTTGATTAAATCGTTGGCCGATTAGGTGCTGGAGGAAGGATCTTTAATTAAGCTGTGAGGACCACCATCCTTTTGATCGTTGTATTTGCATAATTGACCTTAACGAATATCACAAATCCCCTTACGGTGAAGGTATTTTTTTTTTTCCTTTTTGACTAGAAAATGCTATATAATGTCTCAACCCTATTAAACTCTTCCCTTCAGCATACTGTTTTTTTGTGAATTATTCCATGCATCCATTAATCACCCCTATTCCCAGTTCAGTCAATATATGTTTTTCTATTAATGCATGGATGGGATCCGACAATCAGCTAGGTATGCGACTAGATGTTCTTAGTAGTGGTTTTTGGAAAATTTCTAATTTTCCACGATGTGTATGTGGCCAATTATAAACTTGGGCATTTGAATTTAACATTTGTTGTTCAGGCTAGTCACATTATGGAGAGCTAAAAAACTATTTGGGCAGATGATTAAATGTTTATGTATCTTGTGTTGATTATATATCTCTATAATCGACCTTTGTGTTAATTCACCTAATTGAAGGAAGCTATATAGCCAAATCCAGAGCCATTTGTGATTTATTCACGCCTAATGCTACCTTTTCGAATTTTCTCTAACTGTTCTCTCAAGCAGATGATACATTGTTAGTAGGATTAGTTATCTGAAATAGCTTTCCGTCGCAATACTCTAACCTCATTTGGGACATTCAACTCCCAGCTGTGTGAAGTTTCCTGGAACTTTGCCCTTTTACTTCTTGATTGGTCAAGAATGTATACTTGTTTTTCTGTTAACAAGAATTGTATTTAGGGACATTCTTAATCCTCCGAAATAAACTAGACATCTTGTTAATCGGACATTATGTTTTAATTTCAAGTTGGGCTTAGATAGAAGAAAAAGCCTTAAATAAATATTCACAGGCAGAAACATTAATGTAACTTGTGTTTAACGTAATCTTAAATCTAAACGGTGCTAATTCTTTGCTTATTATGACGGAACTCCCCTCAAGTCTCTTTTTTTGGCTAAGAGTGACAAGAGGGGATGGTAGTGATAAGGAAGGAGTTGCGGCCCTGTGTGAGACTGACATTATCGTATCATTTGTATTATTTACAAATGACACATGAACCTATTTGTACTTACACTACAGTACAAGCAGTGTACTATAGCGGCTTGGGTCATAGAGTTGACCCAGTGTATTGGAACTTTTTCCTTGATGCCCTTTCAAGTTTACCAAGAAAAGTATTTGCCTAACCACCTTGTTGATGTGTTCGACAAGTGACGGCGATTCTTGGCCAAAACTAAAGTTGCATCCTAACATTAGGACTATCTTCCCCCTTCTATATGAAGAGTATTAATAACGAATTCTATTTTTTCTAGATGGACAAGAGTTGGATGGATCTTAATGATATAGCTAGGATGAATATAGCTAGATGGACACATGAGCTGGTCATCTGATATAGCTAGGATGAATATACAATTTCATCCTAGCTATATAAGTATTTGTATTTATGCTACAGGCCCTTGCAAAGATTGTGCATGATAGGAGACTTTAAACTTGGTGCATTGGAAAGACAGTTGGGTGAATACAAAGAAGTTCTAATGCACTTGTAAGTGATTTCTAACCGCTACATGCCTCATATGCAGCTTATGAATAGTAGTACAATGTCATTTAAACTCTACATATTGATGGATATTGCAGTATATTTTTAATTTCAACGCAGCTAGCTTATAAAAAAAATTAATGATAATTCATTTGGAGGTATTCCCCACCTGTGGCAGGTCCATCAATTACAATGGAGATATGAAAGCGTGGTTGGAGCCCATCCTTTTTTTATGATAATTCAGGTGTATTGTTAATATGGATGATTTGTATATTAACCATCAAATGCCTAATGAAAAAAAACTCTAATGTATGCTTCTCACATTCCAAGTATCACCTTTTTATATTTTTATAAAATGAAGTATTGACTTAATATAGACATTGCTAGTTGGGCAACATGGGCATGCTTATCCACATGATTGATTAGTAATTTCTGGATTGAGGACTGGAAAACCATCAATCCAGAAAACAGGTGCTTCTTCATCTCCTGTGCATAGACAAATATATATATATATATATATATATATATATATATATATATATATATATATATTTATATATAACGTTCAAAATTGTATCTGCCTTTGTGAAAAATCTGCTTTTAATCACAAGGTCAGAATGTGTCCCTGAGAATTTGTTCACACGTTTAGTTTTATAAAATGAAGTTAATGTACACAAGGACTAAGCTAAGGGAGCAAGAATCTATGAACTACAAGTGAGGGGAGACGTGAGAAGTTGCATATCTGTAGAAACATGACGTCAATGTAGTAATGTGTGCACAAAGATTAAAAAAAAGTAAGAGGCTGTGGTGATGAACGAAAAAGGATAAAGTATATAATGACAAATTGACTCTAGTTATTAAAAAAAAATGATGTTTGTTTATACTTGTTGGATGTGAGACACATTAATTCTAACAACTAGAGTACTAGCTGCAATGTGAAAAATATCGATTAGTAGACTAATTGAGATTTAATCATAGAGAGGACTTGCCTTCATGCCTATTAATAATAAATAAATGTTGTAAAAATTAACCCAAATTAGGTGGAGAGTTCTACATACCACACTCCCATTTCAATTTCATCGTACTATGATCATGGGGTAGCAATGCTAATCTCTTTTAGTAAACTTGTTCAGTATTCCAATATTGCATTAAATTAACTGATTAACAAAACATATTACATTAAATTTAGTTATATCCAATAAGTTTAAGTTTTACGCTATGAAGTACGTGTATGTGAACTAACATCAACAAGTCAAGATTTAATTACAGTCTTAAGGTGGTAATTAGATAATTTAGAACCGAAGAGGCATCTGATTAGTTGAAGTTAGTCTCATGCTCCACTCCCTCAACCTGAATAAATGGGAATCTACATTCATATGCTTCTATGTTTGGATCAACATAATCATAATATCTGATGTGAAAAAAAAATTATATTGTTAGTAATCATGAGTCCACTCCTAAGCTAAAAGGCAACGTTAATTTAAATCAAGTAAATCTAAGAATGAATCACACCCTCTATAGTGTCTATACATAAAGTTTGCCTCTCACAACAAATCATAGCCAAACAACATCGAGAACAAAGACCATGCCCTTCAATCTCTGATTTAGTTCTCTATAACATTGGGCTGTATTCATGAATACAGCCCAATGTATTCATTTCCAAAGGAGATGTCATGCGCAGCCTGATACGAGATACATTGGAGATATATTCGAAAGGTGCATACTTCTCGGCTCTATGACCAACCAAACCAATGCACCAGCCATATGGTGTGGTGGCGAACACGCTGAGCAGTAAGCTAAGCTATTCAACTTGTCGACATAGGAGATATAGAAAAGTGTGCCGTGCATAAGTCATAAGATTCTATAGTAGCACCAGATCAACCAACCAACCCGGATTTGTCGCCGAAAGTCCCTCTGCATTTTGGGAGTATAGCATGCAAAATCTGCATTTGGAACTTCGATCCATTAAATGTTGAACAGCATGACTCCTTCGTTTTGTTCGCTGGAATTTGAGTTGTCTAATTTTCTTTCAGTTGGCACACTTGACGCAGATAGGCTCGCGGTGGTCTCGGCATCTGCTTCTATCAGGTGCTAAAATCCCCTACCTTCCCCGACCATGCTTTCCCAAGAACCGGGTGTTTTAGGATTGGGCAAGGTTGTCCCAAAAAACATGTATATAACAATGAATAAATATTTTTTGTCATTTGTAAACTTAAATAGTAATACTTATAATTTGCAACTGGCAACTAGTGCGTCAGAAATACTTATTAAAAAGAAAATCTAAAAACGTTAATCTGAAATTGGCTGATGCAAGAGGTCGGGCCATACAGTAGGAAAACATACTGTATGGCATCAGACTTTAGAAATTTAAGGATGAGCTGCTTAATTATTAAAATGTGTTATCTTAGGTGAATATTACGTTCATGGGAGACAATAAGTAAAAATGTGATTAAAAGTTAGTAAAGTCACAAGTAGGGAACTTTACTTGGGAATTAAAAAGATGGAAAGGAAAGTATATGGGCGGGAGAGTACTTTGCGTGGGCGGGAGGCATTTGCCGCCTTGAGCCAAATGAAAAAACTTGGTCGATGTAAAATCTGAATTCAGCTATCCAGTAAACTGATGTGACAGTTTAGTACAAACCAGAGTTTCTGAAAAGAAATACATTACGGGTGGGCAACACAACTCAAAAGCACTTGACACTCTTCATACCAATTTAGACTGCTTCTGCTAGGGATTCCTGTAGGCCGGAAGATTGCGGCTTCAAGTGCAAACCAACTCTTTGCAAGCGTTGGTTTTGGTTGTATGCATGAAGATTAAAGAAACTCTGATTTCTCTTCTAGAAATATATTAACTTTTACAAGCAGTGAGGGGCTTTTTTGGTTGCTGTCACGCAAGACTGAACTTACAAGGTATGTGTTCAACTCTTTTACCCACAAAGTTGCTATATATGTTTTATATGGTGATATTATTGAGGATTTCTTTTCTTTATCAAGAAAAGGAAGTATTCTCTGAACCTATAGCTTGTATATTAAATCTGTAAAGGAGGCTTATTTACTCTGCAATGTTTGGACTGCAGAAACCCTTCTCTGAACCCAGCCAGGCAACACAATACTCGACTGGTTGGCTAAATTTGAGGTGAGTGGAACTGCCTTTGAGGCCTGTGAGTTGGTGCTTGTAATTTTCCTGCTTGCCCCTTGTGAGTCATGTGTCCATATCATGCTTCTCAAAGCAGATTTTTCTTTTTGGTGCCCCTTGAATGCATGCATGGATCAGTCTATAGTGTGTGTAATTCTTTGTGATAGCCCCAAGGCCGGCTCTTCCATTACGCAGGTTAGGCACTTGCATGGGGCCTCTAGTGGAAGAAAGGCCTCCCAAAAAATCAGCATCAGAAAGGAAAAAAAGTCATAAATAAAACGGAAAGTTGAATAAGTCAATGAGAAAATATCAAAAGAATCAAATAGATTTGATGTAATTGGTTATTCTTAGAATTATCCTATTTCTATTTTCTTCTGAAAACTAAACTTTTATTATATTTTTTCTTGGTAAATAGGTTTTTCTTTTTGATCCTTTTTTTGGAATATTTTAGCTGCACATCAAAACTTTTAATAACCCATATTAAGTCATTAATTTATAAAGTTGGTAGTAATGCTCCTAATTACCAAAAACGTCCTGATTGGCATAAGTTTTTCTTTCTTTTGTGTTGCATGAGTAATCTTTATTATGATATTTCTATATATCTGTTAATTTTGTCGCAGCAATTTTTTTTAAGATTCCTTCCCTGTTTGAGTTTACTTGATGGTGATGAGAATTTTGCTCTTATCTAATTCCTTTTCTTATCTAATGTTGGTACTAAGACCAGAAGTGATATAAATTCTCATCCTATATTTGCATAATAAATATTTCACATAATCTCATTCTAAGGGTGCACCTGCCTTTTGTCATCATTAGTTTAATATACAATGCACAAATTATAAATAGCAAAATCTACTTTTCAGTGCTCATAAAAGATTTTCAGATAATCCTTTGAAGTCACAAGGGTCGCATTTTGTCTTAAAATGCGCGGAATGTTTATTAAAACATTATTAACAATAATGATTATAATGGCTTGTTAAGAATCTAAAACGCTTCTTGTCTCTAGAAATTTGATAAAACTCTTTCTAAACCGTTCATTTTCTAATAAAGAATAAGTCAGTTATTAATTGAGAAGGTGGTATAAAATAATTATCATTTATAATTTTGCTTTGCAAAACAATAAGAATGATTTTTAAATAAAAATCCTCAGTAAGAAAGTAAAATTCAATACATTTATTGAATTTTACTTTCTAAAATTAAAAAGGTCTCACTAGCAGTTTTTGCCTTAGGCCTTACAACCTATTGAGCTGGCCCTTGAGTGATGGCTATGTATCCATATGATGATAGAATGATTGATAACTAGCACCAGCTTCCAGCTTTATGTATCATGTGGTAATTACACACACACACAAAGGTAGCAGCCCTTATTAATTTGGCATGTCCTTCAGGTGCAGTGGAAGTGTAATTTGGGAATGCATAGGCTGGGGATAGAGACCTGTCCCTTTGCTCTGTGACAGAGTATACGCCAACCTTGGCGTCACTTTCCAATAGTTCCAGTAATATTGGAATATATATAAGCTGCATAGTGTTCTGAGATATATATTTATTAGAGTTAAACATTAATTAGTTATCTGAAAAGAGGTTGTTTCAGGTGTTGAATCAACCTGAAAGGCCCTTCATCACTCTTAAATGTCTATATTCACTAATGAAATATGGCTTGTGATTTTATAATAGGCAGTTTCCATATAAGATATATGGCAAAAGTTGGACGAGGAAGTGGGCTAAGACGAGGTGGAGTCTACAGACGCAGTGGGGCTTACAGTAGGCGACCACGCCCTCATCCTCCAATAATAGGATCATGTACCCCAAGCGAAAATGGCAATGAGGATAGCTCTGACGATTCAACGCAGCCTCCAAGCGTAGTTCCTGAGACAGAAGTTGTGCATCCAATATTGGATGCCCACACAAGTAGAGACGAGAATGGTTGATTCTTTTATTATGCTCGCCTAATATTGTGCTGAATATTTTTCAGTTTATATACATGTTTGGTTTAAAATTTGCTAATCAAAATTCAGACTTATTATTGAAGTTAAGTTTCATATTCCCTATAGGTGAAGCTGTTCCGGAGCCGAGACCAACAAATGTTGAAAAAATGAGGCGGGGCCGAGGTCCCGCCAAATGCATTGAGTTTGATAAGCTTCGAAAGCATGGGAAAATATCACTCAAAATTAATGATGGGCAAACAGCCCCCTGTTGTGAGAATGCGAATATATTTACCACACGGGTCACATGGATATTAAAGCATCATGCGGACATGAGTCACGCACGATGGACTGATGTTCCGACGGGAGAGAAAGATGAACTGATAGATCGTGTCCGGGTAAGCTTCTATTTAACTTCCGTTGGGTATGCTTTAGCTTGTATTAAATGATTTTGGTTGAAACTACTGACTTGATATGTTTAGGCTGACTTCATTTTGGATTGGGAATTGCCGAATCATAGACAGACGGTGTGGAAACAGTTGCGTAAGCGATTCAACGCTTTCCACCATCAGCTGCACAAGAAATATTTGTCATATGGTAGCCATGAGGAAGCATTGGCTGGTGGGAATGAATTGGCTATATCTAATTTAGTATGGGTGAAGTTATGTGGTAGATGGGGAAGTGAGGCATTCAAGGTATATGCAAGCATTAAAATTAATGTTTTTATGATAGTTGTGGTTCCTAAGGGTATTTGTTCCAGAACTTTTTGGATGATTAATAAAGTCTCACTTTTTATTGTATTTGCAGAAAATGTCAAAGCAAAACAAAGAGAACCGAGGCAAGCTGAAAACCAATCATACATCCGGGAGAAAGTCATTTGTGAGAGTCTTGGAGGAGAAGGTATCCTCTGTTTATTAACTCTTAGCAGCATATGCCAATGATAATAAAAATAGTCAAATACTAAAACATAAGAACCTAAATTTTGCCTTCTACCAAATGCCATAAGTAGCCAAATGAAATTGATCCTGATTTCAATGTCAGTAATCAGGAAACCCTAATAAAGAATTACTGAAACTTCACTGCTGCAGAATGTACATGCAAATTAATGCCAGGCATGTGCCAAATGGCATTTGCAGCTACCCAGTTTACTTCCAACAGACCACTCAATAATCTAAGACTTAGTGGAAAGTGATGAACACTCAAAGTCTTCATGTGTATTGAGACTTTGAGTTACTCAACTACTAGTTTCTATATTATAATGGCTTGCTTTGTCATCATGCTTTTCAACACTGCACACTAATCAAAGAACGGCACATGGAAGAATTTGCTTGCTGTTAAATATGGATGAATTTAGGAATCGTTGCAATTTTCGTATGTAAGATTTGTCTTTATGCTTCATTGTTGCACAGCGGTCGACTACAACAAACTTGGTCGAGTTCTACAAGGAAGTCCGTTGGTCTAGGAGTAAAGACAACTTCGTGACATCCACAACAGAAGAGCTTTATGTGAGAATTTTAATATACATTTGGCTTGAATTTATGGTCTATCATTAACACAAAGTTCTGTAGTAACTTCACTGACATTGTGGTAAAGAACAACCTTCGGGTTTAATTTACACAATTATGTATTTGGTCTGTGCAGAAGCAAATGGTTGACAGGATGGAAGGTATAGAACCTGAGCAACGAACTGAAGAGGCAGTAGCTTTTGTATTCAGGGAGGTACTAGGCCATAGACCAGGGTATGCTAGAGGTCTAGGCGAGATGGTAATACCGACATCTACACGACAACATGATCGGGAAAGGGAATCACGTCATGCTGAAGAAGTTGAAAGATATAAAAAAGATGCTGAGTATTATAAAACTCAGTTTGAGTTAAGGGGAGAATTTAGAGTACTTATGGAGAGGCACTGTTAGTATGAGAAGTGCTTGTATGGACTGATGTCAGGAAGTGTTTTGCCAGGTGAGTCTCAGAGGGAGACTCAAGGAGCTGCTTAGGGCAGCAATGCAAACATAAAAACTTTTGTGGGGGCTTTTTGTGTAGTTTTTTGAAGTGAAATGCCCATATGTAATTATGTTTTGGGGCAAAGCACTGTTTTGGGGGATGAAACATGGTGAATTTGGGTAGTCAGTGCATGAAGTATTAGAAGATATAGTGTGTGGTTGTAAGTACTATTAAAATATTAGGATGCATGAACTGGGATAAGAATTTTGTAACTTTTTCATCTGGTATGGGCCATGATAGTAGTAGTTAGAAGATATGCATAACCTGGTCATATGGAGTGTGCCTTGACAAATCTGAAATCAGGTGATTCTCTAAGAGTTTTTGTTATTTATGATTGATTTTATAAGTAAAATCAGGTGACAAACTATTTATGGAATAGTTTGTCACCTGAATCATAAGAATTGGCATACTAACACTCTATTATCATGTTTCTACTTACACTTACAGGTATTATGCAGGGGTTTTTGAAGGGGTTTTCATACAAGATGACACTAGGCTCTTGGTGGACTATACATGCAGATAAGATGTTGTGGAGACAAGGTTACCCATAACCTACCTTGTAATGCTTATAGCATTTTTAGTTTATAAATGGGAAATGCCTAGCTCACTTTCAGTTTTACCTTATATGAGATTTCTGGGTTTGAGAACATTTAACTACATATGAATTCCCCAAATTGCTACCAGTACATTTGGAAAATTATTAGTAATTAAATGTATGGGAATGAATAATACAACAAAGCATGGAACTAAAGTTGCTGTGTAAGGGTTGTGTGAGCATTGGGATGTGTTTCTGTTATTGTAGAGTAATGAATAATGAAAAGTATAATGAAGAAAGTTTAAGTGGGTTATGGCTAATTATGGGTTGATGATAAATATATGATGCATGCTAAAGATGTATATGCAAGTTTTATACATCTTTTCCTTGAGTCAAATTGAATGGCAGTGTGCTTCTCCCAAAGGGCAGGTATATAGTTGATTGAGAAAGTATAACTTGATTGGGTTACTTGATAGTATTTCCGGTGGCTTTCTTTCTAACTACTTGTTTGTTTCACTGGGTGGTTGTTTCACAGAGGAGCCTAGTTTTACTCGCTGATTTGTTGATCATCTTAGCAAGGAGCCAGAGCTGCTATGTTGTGGGTAAGCCTCGGTTTGACTATGTGGATTTAATTCAGCAACAAGATGCATGACAGTAGATACTTTTTTGCTGTGATGGACTGCTGTTAAAGTGAAGATTTTCCTGCCTCAGCCAACCAAACAACAAAAATTTATATTGCTTGCTACCCAGGTTTATAAAACGTGGAGAATATTTGGCAAATTTAGTTTTAATGTGTTGTATTTGGTCAGTGCCTAGTGGTGGATTTATGACAGTTGGTCAGTGCCCAATATTTGGCAAACTTACCTAGCTTAATATTGACTGTCTGGGAATGTAATGTGTAGTGGTGGATTTATGACAGTTGATGAATGAATGTGCTTATTAATAGCGTATAGAAAAACTGTTTTATTGTGTATAATATTAGCTATGTGATATTATATCATATTTATGAAAGGTAGGAGTGTTTAAAAGTCAGTAGTGTATCATGTTTTTGGAATTGATGTACTCAGCAAGGTTCCTAACAAAAGGGTATTCCCAGAATCATGAATGGATGCTATTGAGGGAAATAAACATTGTATAAGAGATCTAGACGTTGGTTTACATATTTAATTTATTGCCAGAAATTATAAATGATCTAATATTATTGAGGACAGTTGCAGCGAAATGGGAAGTAAATTAACCAAAAGTCATGAGTAGTATTGCTTTAATCCCAGGAAGTGGCGAGAAGTAATTTTCGACGGGAACAACCCTTTTACCCAGCGAGAATCCAAAAACACTACTTCTAGGCCATAATGGTAACTAGTTACACATGACATTTCCAGCGACAATAATCCACACAAAAAGACATTCTTACTCAACGATTGTATGCAACGCTACAAAAACCTCACCCATAGCGCCGAAAACACTTTATTGCAGCGACAGAAACCACTGCCAGAAATTCTCTTTCCCAGCAAAAATTCCAAACGATGCAAGAACTTTCCTCATTTGCAGCGATCAATTCTGGAGGCTATCAGTTATTTGCAACGAAATGTGTCAACTGCTGCAATTCTTTTT
Organism: Cyclocarya paliurus; assembly: GCA_029856935.1. Classification (NCBI taxonomy): domain Eukaryota; kingdom Viridiplantae; phylum Streptophyta; class Magnoliopsida; order Fagales; family Juglandaceae; genus Cyclocarya; species Cyclocarya paliurus. The sequence continues at coordinate 28,522,669 of CM056946.1, read as the reverse complement.
TCCAGCGTGTACAAGGATATTTGCATCGATGGCTAGAATCGCTGTAGAAAATCAAATAATTGCAGCGATTATTTTTGAACTTGCAGCGATCCATCAACAATGTTAAATGTTCTCTTATTCGCAATGATGCCTTGAAACGCTGGAATAACTAATTAATTGCAGCGTTTTCTTTTATTTCAGCGATAATATAACGACGCTAATGGTAGGGTATTTCACAGCGATGGCTTCAGACGTTGCAAAATATACTTAAATTGCGGCGTTAATTATTTTTGTTGCAGCGATGAGTTAACGACGCTATGGAGTATTTGCAACGAAAAGAGTCACCTGGTGGAGGCCTTTTTCCCAGCGCAATAATGCTTATTTGCGACTCACATGGAAACGCTGCAAATAAACTCTTTTTCGGCTATTTATGCAAAATCGACGCATATAAGTATCAACATCCATTCTTTGGCAACCATTGTGCAGCGATTCAAAACTCGCTGCTAATGATTTTTTGCGGCGTTTATGGCACTTTTAGCGGCGAATTTTCAGCGCCGGTAAAAGCCTTTTTCCTTGTAGTGCGTCCCCCGGCGCGGGGACGTACGTGGAGTTTTTCGAAAAGGACAACACCCCTTAAATAAAGGAGGATAATAATTTAAATTACACGTCAACAACGTATACATATATATATATATATATATATATATATATATATACATATTCATGAATTTTATATTTGACAAAATAGAGTGAGTTTGTACACCATTTTTACTACGTCCTTATCAGTCTCTTGTGGATCATTATATGCTATTAATTTATGCTAAACGTACATGAGTATAATTAAGCCAGTTATAACGTGAAAGTAATTTTTTGACCCCCCTTAAGTTTGTGCCCGCAGCATGCATGCATGTTTGCATTATCTATTCTGATGCCCGCATGCTTATCATTCTTAATGGCTAGCACTAGTTTGGGACCTTTGTTGTATTGGTATTCTTAATTATATTTTAGAAAGAGAGAGTGCATGTATATTTATGTATAGGAAACATGCATGGAGAGTGGGAGAGAGATCAGGATTGGGAAGAAGATCAGAAGGCATGTAGATCATGAAGCGCGCTTTCGTGATGTGGCATCGATCTAAGCTGCAACGGTGTAACCTTTCATTATGCCACCTAGCTCTGAAGTATGAACTCAAAATACACATAAAGATCAGACTGAAAGATCTGGCGAATGGTCGATCTGTTAAATTATTTACAGTTTGAATTATGCTACTTGTAAACTTAAAAGTGTATCAATTTACTATTTATTACGAGACTCCAATTAAATTAAAAAAAAAATCGAAAACTCAATTTATTAGTTGATGTGGCATATCTTTATATACAGAGTGGCATTACAGCCACTGAAATCACAATCATCTGCAGATCATCATCATAATGCTACTAGTGATCAACTGTCAAGACAGATCTCAGATATATTCTCAATACAAGACTCAGTACTATATACTCTAATATAACCAGCTGCCTGCATGCATGCGTTCTTTCCTTCGGTTATTTCTTATATATTTTACATCAAATCATGAGACTCATGTAAACATATATTTACATGACTTATCATATACAGCTTTATATATTTATATATATATATATATATATATATATATATATATATCATATATTTACATGAGATATATATGTTCCTTATGTTTTAATTATAATCGATAAAGATGACTACTCTTGATAAGTGCTATAAGTTTATAGCTAAAAATGGAAAAAAAAAAATACACAAATTGTCAACTGATCCATTGCATGGTATTCTATGTTACAAGAGTCTCATTTGAGTACCTGTTGGGGTTGCGCCTTTAAAGCCAACAGTTGCATGACTATATTTATTTATTTTTCTGTTTTTCTTTCAGTAGCTTTGTTGAATTGGGGTGCGCTTTTAAAAGTCAACAGAGTTTCCAGTAAATTCTCAGTAGAAAACAAAATAGGCAAAAAAACAAAAAGCAATTTACCAGAAGTACGTACAGTTATATATATATATATATATGTTTACATAGTTTTAACAAAAAAATATTTGGGAATCTGAGTAAAAAATTATTTTTTAATAATTAATTTTTTAAAAAAATATACAAAATTTATATACTTTAAAATTATATCTAATATTACTCGTATATATATTTAATTGTTCTTCCTATAAGTTGATATATAAAATATAGTTTTTAGTTTTTACAAGACTTATAAATTAATAAAAATATTTGATTTATAATAAAATTAATTTTAATATTTTTTTAACAAATCAAATTAATTTATAATTTAATGTATATAATTTGATGTAACATATGAAATTATAAAAATTTTTTTTAAATAAATTTAACATCCACGTAAACTAAAAAATTTAATCTTATAAAATTCAAAAATTCCACTCAACCTCATGTTATAAAATTTATTTGCGCACAAAGTGTATCTTACTAACAGCCTTTAGGGCTGTCCAGAACGCGAGGCCCCGCGCGTGTGCATTAGAGTTCCAGGCTTCCATCATTACGGGCCGGTCCGCTGACGAGTCACCGTCTCCGCTCCTCTCCTCTCCTTCGAGTACCTTCCTAAACCGTGGACCCCACGCCGATCTCGGATAATGGCGTCGCCGGATTCCGCCACGCGTAACACTCGTCCATATATCGCTACGTGTCACCTCTACGTGCGGTCCAGCACTGCTATGCCACTTGTTTCCTATGCATGGCCATGATACCAGGTGGGCCGGCTACCCATTCAAACTCTGCCACGTGTAGCTACAGAGTCTTACTTCTCCTCTATATATACAATTCAGTGGAGCGGGGGGAAGAAGCACGAGGCGTTAAGATTGAGGGAAGAGGAGGAATACATTGCAATAGGAATCTTCTTTCTTCTTCTTTCTCTATAAGATCTCATTTGGTCCGTTTCTTCTAAATTTTATCTATCCCATTTTTTCTTGGGGAGAAAATGTTCATTGAGAGCTTTAAGGTAGAGAGTCCGAACGTCAAGTACACAGAGAATGAGATTCATTCTGTGTACAACTACGAGACCACTGAGCTTGTCCATGAGAGCAGAAATGGCACCTATCAGTGGGTTGTCAAGCCTAAGACTGTCAAATATGAATTCAAGACTGAGACCCATGTCCCTAAACTAGGGTTTGTCACCCAAATCCTCTCGCCTTTGGTTCTCCAGGAAAAAAGGACCAAAAAAAAAAACGCCATTTAATTTCAAGATTAAGATTTCATGCCTTTTCTCCAGGGTCATTTTTAAAGCTTTGATTTTCATTTATCTCTTCATTTTAATTCACAAGTTCTATCCTTCGTTAGGGTTATGCTTGTGGGATGGGGAGGAAACAACGGTTCAACCCTCACTGCTGGTGTTATTGCCAACCGAGAGTGAGTTTCTTAATCTTACTTATACTGGGTATAAATTTGAATTCCTGTTATTAGTGCTTAAAAGTTTTTTTTTGGCATGATAATGTTCTTAAAACGATTTTTTATTCAGACATGTTTTTAGCAGAATAGTATTAAATTAATTCCAGATCTGTTATTGAATATTGTCAGAGGCATCTCCTGGGCAACCAAGGACAAAGTGCAACAAGCCAATTATTTTGGCTCCCTAACCCAAGCGTCAACAATTCGAGTTGGGTCTTTCAATGGAGAGGAGATCTATGCTCCTTTCAAGAGCCTGCTCCCAATGGTACCCAAAACGTCTCTGTTTTGGATTCCGTAAAATAAAAAGCCCTGCATGCTTTATTAAGTCTGCCATTCGATGTTGTATACCAGGTGAACCCGGATGACATTGTGTTTGGGGGTTGGGATATCAGTGACATGAACCTAGCAGATGCTATGGCTAGGGGCAAGGTCCTGGACATTGATCTGCAGAAACAATTGAGGCCCTACATGGAATCCATGGTCCCACTCCCTGGAATCTACGACCCAGATTTTATTGCTGCAAACCAAGATTCACGTGCCAACAACGTGATCAAAGGGACCAAGAAAGAACAAGTCCAACAAATCATTAAAGATATCAGGTAATTAAAGTTCTATTTGTCAATCATTAGACAAGCGTCATTTGAGGGTAAAAAGTTGGTTTGGTGCTTATTGCTACTTTTATGTCCTGATTAGGGAGTTTAAGGAGGCAAGTAAGGTGGACAAGGTAGTCGTGCTGTGGACCGCAAACACAGAGAGGTACAGTAATGTGACTGTGGGGCTAAACGACACCGTGGACAACCTTTTCGCTTCTTTGGACAAGAACGAAGCTGAGATATCTCCTTCCACCTTGTATGCTTTGGCCTGTATTCTTGAAAATATTCCTTTCATCAATGGAAGCCCTCAGAACACTTTTGTCCCAGGTTCTTGTGCTTAAAAAGAACTTTTTTCCCCGTAATTAGCCCATATATGGTTGTAAAGCGTTTGATTGTAACTGAGGTTGCAACTTTGCTTATGATATTTTCAGGATTGATTGATTTGGCTATTAAGAGGAACAGTTTGATTGGTGGAGATGACTTCAAGAGTGGTCAGACCAAGATGAAATCTGTGTTGGTCGATTTCCTTGTTGGGGCTGGTATTAAGGTACATTAGCAAATCTCTTCTTTTTATCTTACTCTGTGTAAATCTTTTTGGCGACGTGTAACTAATTTGCATTGCAACCTCTAGAATTTCTTGATTAAGAAAACTAAAATAGGCTGTGTGCAAATCTAACCTTTTACATGTGGTGCTCATAAATGGTGGCAGCCAACGTCTATAGTGAGCTACAACCATCTGGGAAACAATGACGGCATGAATCTCTCAGCCCCACAAACCTTCCGCTCCAAAGAGATCTCCAAGAGCAACGTCGTTGATGACATGGTCTCCAGCAACGCCATCCTCTATGAGCCTGGTGAACATCCTGACCATGTCGTGGTGATTAAGGTACGTAATTTACTTGCAGTTTATAGTTTAGCTCTCTCTCTCTCTCTGTGTCTAGCTTTCCTTTGCTTTGATCTAACACTTCTGGTGTGGTATGGGAATTGCGTTTTAGTATGTACCGTACGTGGGGGATAGCAAGAGAGCCATGGATGAGTACACCTCAGAAATATTTATGGGTGGGAAAAACACCATAGTTCTACACAACACGTGCGAGGACTCTCTGTTGGCTGCTCCCATCATTCTAGATTTGGTGCTTCTTGCCGAGCTCAGTACTCGTATCCAGCTCAAAGCTGAAGGCGAGGTCTGTTTTTTTTTTTTTTCCCCCTCAATCAAACATCAGTCATTAGCACCCTAACTGAGCTACCACACACATGCACCCGCAGATATGTGATAATGAAATATAAACTGTTTTTATTTTTTTTAATTTTAATTGCAGGGAAAGTTTCACTCATTCCACCCTGTGGCCACGATTCTCAGTTACCTCACCAAGGCCCCTCTTGTACGTCTAAATTCTGTTCAATTTCAATGTTTTTATTGGCTATGCATATGCTTGTACTATATAAGAGTTCTAAGCCCAAGTTTTTAACTCCTTACATTTCTTATCCATCTCTTGACGATTTTTCAGTCCCTCTTCCTATTCATTACCAGTATATTTGAGGAATATACCTGTTGTCCTTGAGGTCCCGATCCCTCCTCCTTTGCCTTGATTAAAGAAAGAAGAATGGAAACAAAGAGTTGATGTAATAGATCAGATTGTATTTATAAGATTATGGATCTTATAAAATTACATCAGTTTGTGAATTTTCTTTTGTGTAATCTCTGTAGCAGTTCTCTAATATCAAATGGAAAAGTGAGTTTTGGCCACCCTTTCATTTATGGTTCTTACTTGGTTCACAAATAAGTGACGGAACAAACTTAATTTGCAAAATTAACTGGGAACGAGTAATTAATCGCTTTTGTGACTCGAGTATTTTGGCTTATTAATGACGTTGGGATGGTGATAACAGGTTCCACCGGGCACACCGGTGGTGAATGCACTGTCAAAGCAGCGGGCTATGCTTGAGAACATACTGAGGGCTTGCGTTGGACTGGCTCCAGAGAACAACATGATTTTGGAGTACAAGTGAATTACAACATGTAAGGATTGAGGGGAGATGTGTTATTAAAACTTCACGAATCATCCTCCTTGGAATCAGTCTGTGCGTGATGTTAATGTTGGTGTGAAAATGTTATTTGTATGTTTGAAGTTTCTAATTTTATCTTTTGCAGAAGGCTCTCAACTGTGGCCCCAGTTGCTTTAAGCTCATTCTGGAGCGAGCAACTATTTTGTGTTGGAAATAGATATATATTATATATATATATATATATATATATTTAAAAGATCTAATAGTTACAACGTTGTCTTGTGCGGTTTTCTTTGTTATAGCAATCAACTTGTTGGCGATAAACGTAAGGAAGTATGGTTTCACTTTGTAGCTCTGCATAAAAGTATAAGGTCCACAAATATACTGAATAATTTGTGGCCGGTGATCTCTATAATTAACTGGAACATTCCAAACTCCATTAAAAAAAAAACCCCAAAAAAAAAAAAAAACAAAACAAAACTGGAACATTCCAACCGAAGTGCCAAACCGGTGGTTGAAGAGCTAAGAATGCAGGAACCAAATTATAATCCCAAAACGTTTTTGTGTGGGCCTGTTGGGATTATTCTATCCCTTCTCTCGCCTGGGCCTTTGCCCTACATCAATTTGTTGGACATATCATATGGGGCTGAGTTATTTTTCATTTTAAATCTTATCATCCTGAACTATTCTTATTGATATGACAAATTTGAAGTGATTCATGCACTAACCACTTCAATGTTAGTCATATATCATATGCTAAAAGGCATGCTTGACTATAAATAACAATTATTATTATTATTATTTAAACTAGAGTCTCATTCGTAAAGATAGGATAACCAACAACAGAGCATGATTCTCCCAAATTCTGACTAGGTGCAGACAACAAATAATGAACAAACAATAATGCTATTTTGTCTAGTCAATTTACCTCTTCATTTTGACATCTCATATATTTTATTTTTTTAATTTTTTTTTACTTAATAATTAAGAAAGTGACTATTAAGTATTGATATTTTTTTATATTTTTTTTAAAAATGTTTTAAAATGATAATAAAATATGAATAAAAAAATTTTAAAAAAAATGAAAATGTAATTTTGACACCGGTCAATGAACAAAATGGCCATCAAATTAAAGTAGGAAACAAGTGAGTTATCTTCTTTGAAACTTTTTGGAATGACTAAAGGCTGATTGCCCAAAACTGGGGGCTTTTACAGTGATCTATCAAGAACTCGTCCTGTCATGTCCCCGTAGGATACCCTTCACATGCAAGATGCTTCCATGTTTAGTGGGTATATTATATATATATATATATATTAGTTAGTTTATTTTCTCCCAATTATGATTTCTTCCTCTTTTTTTGTTAAAGAAAATCGTCGAATGATTTTAAAAAAGATCGCCCTAACATGAGTGTAAGAGTTATTTAAATTATATGAGCAACCTTTTTGTCATCCGGGGATGTAGCTCAGATGGTAGAGCGCTCGCTTAGCATGCGAGAGGTACAGGGATCGATACCCCGCATCTCCACATTTCTACCTCTTATTTTTTGGGTTTCAGTTATTTTCTTCCGAGGCAAACTCCCTTTCCACTGAAGTTTCTGTCACTTTCTCTACCTCTTCCCCTTGCCCATATAACTTTGTGGACGTCTATTTTGTGCTGTCCCTCATAAGATTTCCTCCACCGTACAGCTAGCATCATAATCTCTTGGCCATGAACTTGATATATGTATGTGGGTATATATATATATCTTATATATAATAAGCGCCAATAAGCAGGCAGCTGTCGTACACTTTTTTTTCCCACTTTTAACCATCGTCTTGTTATTTAATCACATTCAAGATATAATAGGTGAAATTCACTGCTTTTATTTAATCATAGTTCGATATTTGCATGCATTCCAATAAAAAGGTGTCAAGCAGGTGCTATGTGTATGTGGCATTCACTGCTTCTGTTTATTCATAAGTCGATATTGTCATTGCATGCAACATGTACAGGTGACATCCACTGACTTTATTTAATCATACTTTGATACTTGCATGCATGCCAATAAACAAGTGGCAAGCAGGTGATACACACGGCCTCTACCTAATGACAAGTTCGGCTATTGTTATTTGATGACACCAATCCTGCAGCTATGTGTACATGGCAATAAACTCCACTCTTAATCACAACAATTGTTATTTAATCACACCGAATGGTAGGTGACATTTACTGCCTCTCTTTAGTCATAACTCGATATTCTCATTGCATGCAACATCTAATATGTCTGCATGCCATCTTCAGGATTCACTTGACATGTGGTTTTATGTTTTAAAGAAACTTTATTACACTGTAGACGTGGCAAGCATGTGGAATCCACATGGCAGCTTCCTCCTTACTGTTTACTTCTGAACCTTTCTCTCCACCGCTTGTATCTCAGCACCTTCTGTATGATCACCTCTCCAATCAGTTTGCATCGCATCACCTTCCATCGCATTTTCTTGTTCTAACATTTCCAAATCTGGTTCTGACTTTGGCTCTCAGCTCTGGACTTTTACAAGTATTTATTTTTTGGGTAAAACAAATTAGTTAAGAAATCCTACTATGAATAAGACCAAAAATAAATAAACAAAGTTCTTGCTTTTGTCCTTATACATGTCAGTGTTGTTGTTCTTTTCTAGTGTAGGTGAGTGACAAAAAATCCCTGTGTTCATCTGGAAATTCCAGTACCTCAGAATTAAGAGGGTATGTTCCTGTTTGTTCTTTTCCTCTGTGCATGCATGTGAAAATTTTTTACTAAGGCTTTAAGGACATGGATTCAGAAGGTTTCTCAACAAATATAAAACATAGTAAAATATAATAAAAACAACAGGCATATATAGGAAATAAATTTGAAGGTAACAAACACAAATTCCAAGATATGTGATGCATGTGTATCATCTACAAATATCCAGTATGCTAAAGATAAAACAAAAACATATCAGATGTGCTAAGAATAAATTAGGTCTGTTCAGAATAAATTAGCTATGCTTCTGTTTGCTTTTGTGCTTAGTTAAATATGATCCTGTGAACAGGTTTGTTAAACATTGATGGTTCCCATCTTTCCAAATTTGTTGCTTTCAATAATACATACGCATCAATGTTGGAAACAACTTAGACTACGAAAACATTATAATAATAAATAAATAGATACACATAATATTTAAAACTATCTAGAGAAGTAAATAGAAATAAATATGTACATCTCCCAAACAAACATTATTATACAAAGCAAACTGTTAGCATAATAGAAATATATATAAACAGATATGTGTACTATTTGAAACTGTGCAGACAAATAAATAGAGAAAAATATGACTAAGAAAGATGCTTTTACGTAAGAAAAAATCTAATATGTCAAGCTGCCCATACACATACATCCATGTTGTAAACAAACTGTACACATACATACATGTTAGCATCTCAGACTTCAAACATTTAAAATTTTAGATTCAAGGCAAGAGACATATGTCACAGACAAATAAATCACCACAAGTCACAAAGAAATAATATTACCATCTCAGACTTCAAACATCCCACATTTCGGATTCGAATATGTCACAAACAAACATATCTCCAAATATCAGAGAGAAATAAGATTCGCATCACAGACTTGAAACATCTCAGATTTCAGATCTCACAAAGTAGGAAGCAAACATAAAAAATAACGCCAGGAAACATATGAGGAAAAAATAAGGATGGACTCGGATCTGAAGATCTGTAGATATATAGGGGAATAAAAATTAAAAAGAAAAATAACAACATTCACACTTAAACAGGATATCTTTAAATATATGAAGATCTGTTGAATAAAATATTGTTACAATATTATTTGTAATATTATTATTATTTTGAGATTTGAAAATGTTAAATTGTTTATTATATTTTTATGTAGAAATTTGAAAAAATTATAATAATTAAATAAGATGAATTGAGATAAGTTAGGAAACTTTTGTATCCAAACTGGCCGTTAAGGGTAGGTTTGGTTAGAGAGTTCAGATGAGACGAGATGTTTTGTTGAAAATTAAATAAAATATTATTAAATATAATTTTTTAGTATTATTTTTATTTTGAGATTTGAAAAAGTTGAATTGTTTATTATTTTTTATATGAAAATTTAAAAAAATTATAATGATGAGATGAAATATATTTGTAAATCCAAACCCATCCTAAATTTCTGAAATGGAGCCTTTATTGATTTCACATATTAGCCACTACGATCACATCATTGTTTGTAAAATTATCAAGCTACGTAGCCATGTAGGCATCTACACTCCTGGGCTCAATTTAGGGTTACAAATTCCAGCTCAAGATCATGCCATATAATTGTCCATTAATCAGCAGGACGATGCAATGCAAACATGTGCAGTGAAAGAGAGAATAGACTAATTCCAGGTATAATTATCTATAAGATGGAGGAGCACTTACATGGGCAAACTCCTCCTATGCCGTAATAGCCACAATATGTAACACATAGCTTAATATTACATGCTTGTGAATAAAAGTGGCAACGGCCACTTTATTGTAGTGAATAAAGGCTGGCCAGTCATATGAGATGCACAAAGAGAGTTATATATAGCCTCTCTCAAATGGTTCTATAACAATTCTAAAAAAAGTACACAATCTCTCTCTTTTTGTTCTCTCTTGAGAAAATATCTAGGCTATGGATGTGTTGAGTATTACTCTAATTTATTCTATGTAAGTATACTTCACCACTAAGAGGAAATGCTTGAGGCTTGCAAGATTATTTGTTCAGGCTAGATAAACATGTGGAGCAACTCAATAAGCTATGCATGAGGCATTCCGCTGTGTTATCTAATATTGGTATCAGAGCATGTTTTTTAGTTATTTCTAGTTCACTGAAAGCTATTTTTTCGCATATATTTTTATCTACAATGGGTGTCATTCTTTTTGTTTTGTCTTCAATTTTTTTTTTTTTTTTGAAAACTCTATATGCTTGAGTTGGCTAAGTCGATGCAAGCACTAGCAGTGCCGCAACAGAAGTGCAACGCACACCTGTGTTAGTTGTAATGTGCACCCCGGTGCAACGCACACCGTGGCAGTGCTGCGCGCACCACTAATGGTGCAGCGCCACTTAGGTGCTGGTGAGATATCGAGCTACAGCGACTGCAACAACTGTGACGACGTCTGTGTGCTATGCTGTGAAATGGCACTTTTCATGTGATCAGTGCCCTAAGTGGAGGTTGAAAATGACATGAGTCATCTAAAATGGGCTTGGGCCCTTCGGCCCATTTGTCTTTAAAAAAAAAAAGATTGTTAGGCCAATTTCAAGGCCGAGTGTTTTTGTTTGCCCATTTTTTTTACACTAAAATAAAACAAAAATGGCACACTTGAGTTTTGAACCCAGGACCACCTCCTAAAACCAAAGAGTTGGGCGCACTACTAGGCTACGAATTTTTCTTGATTTAGGTGGGGTTTATAAATGTATTTATTATACATTTATTTAAAAAAAAATTGCATGATTTATTTGTTTAGATACATGCTTTTTTTTGTTATTCCATAATGTTATATTTCATTTGGTATTTTATTTAAGATTTTAGATTAAATGTGATTATATGTATGTGTGAATTAAACTTGTGGATATATGCTTATTTTATAAACTTTATATAGGAAAAATCTATTCCTAGGCCGGTTGAAGTTACCAACACCACACACCGTGACATGGCAAACCCGGTCTGGTCGCCACGTCACAATTTTTCACTTCCCACCTAGATGGGGTTCATCCCTTCAGAGAGTTTCCTCCTCGTCTCCCTCACTTCCCTCTGTCCGTAACCCACCAAAATCACATTTCCAAAATCTCAGAGTTTGTTTCATCGTCGTGTTAGAAAAGGACCCGCACCCACCAAGCCTCTAGTTTCCCTAGCTCAAATCCGATGCATCGCCATGCGAGAAAAAGCTTCGCACCCACCAAGTCTGTGTTTTCCCTGGGCAATTTCTTTTTCTCTCCTCTGCACCTTTGCTCACTGTGGAACATCCATACCAACATCAGCAAGTTACTCCACCTCCATTTCCTTCACTCTTTGGCCCTCTCGCTCTCAGCTGCTCAACATTTTGCAGGTTACTCCACCTCCATTTCCTTCATTCTCTTATAATTATCTCATCTAGAATTTTTATATTTGAGATAGGATTGGATATGAGCTTAGATGTAAAACTTGATAATGCCCCTTTATTGATCAGAAGTTCAATTATTTGCATTTGTTCTGCCAAACTTGTTAAGGAATTATGTTGGTAGGTCCCTTTGAGCCTAAATTATAAATTGTATATCAACAAAGATATTGTATATAATGGACTGCTTTTGTTGTCATTTTAAGGTTTTTTCTCCTTTGCAAGCCATCTCTTAAATGCATGACTACTCTATGGATAATGAAGGGTTTATTAACGTCTATGTAGTACATAGAGCATTCTTTTGTTGGAACATGTAGCAGAATGGATGGATACCTATGCTCATGCAATGTTTTTTTTTTTTTTTGCTCATTAAGATTGCCACATTGTTTTGTATGTGCTCATTGTTTCATCCTCTCAAGTTATTGTGTTACTTGCCCATGTCTTCAACAATTAGTTAAACTGATCTTTTTTTATTCCTTCTTGTTATATCTCTTTTGCAGGTATAAGTTCAAATTTCAAATATCTTCATATTTTTCTCTTGTCATTTAGAGATAGCCATATTTTTTTGGCAAAGATCCTACGTATCTCTTTCTTGTGCATCCTATTTGATACTGTTTGTGAAAGTTTAAAAGGTTCTCGAAGTTAATATGAGTAGTTGAATGACATTGGTTGCTCCACCTTTGCATGATTATTCTTATTATTCTGCTTTTTGCCTTTTAATGTATTTTTTTTGCTCTCAACCTTGTTGTATTGGAGGGAATTGCAATTGACTTTGACCTAGATTACAAAGTTTTGGATAGTACATACCCTTGAATTGCTAGAAAAGTACTAACTGGCAGCTCACCAAAGCTAAAGGCTTCTTTGCAAACTCTTCTTTATAAGGTAAACTAAATTTTATTTTTACTTTTTGTCATTAGTCTATTAATAGGCTAGTGGTTTTGCACTTATTCTCCTTGGCAGAAGAGACATTATACACATTATGCATTATTTGTCAACCATAACCCCAATTCCTAGGTCAATTTATCTTATGTTTAACACATAAACCTTTTGAGGAAGCTATATTACAAATATTGCATTATAATCAATTTCCACTGCCTTTTAGTTATGCATACATTTCTTGTTGTTGAAGTTGTAAACTAGATAATATGTTAGTACAAATAAAAAGACTATGGACTCTTACATGCAAGTGTGCTAGAGCAAAATTTCCATTTCCAATCATGTGGCCTTCTATGTTTCTATATGCCAAAAAAGGAAGAATAGGATAGAAATCATGTTGAAGTTGTAAACTAGATAATATATTAGTACAATCATGTGGCCTTCTATGTTTCTATATGCCAAAAAAGGAAGAACAGGATAGAAATCATGTTGAAGTTGTAAACTAGATAATATATTAGTACAATCATGTGGCCTTCTATGTTTCGATACCTTTGCTGCTATCTTGTTTTGGGCTTTTTTCAGTAGCTGTTTCTATTTGCTCCATCAAAGGTTGTCATTTCTATCAGCCATGACATCAAGTCATTCATCAAATCAATCATCATCATTTATAGTGAATGCATTTCAAATGGAATAACCAACTTGTTGGTGTAGTTTGAAAGTACCACTAAAGACCTCCCAAACTAACAAAAATCCAAGAAGAAAATTTTATGCTTGCTTGAAGTATAAAACAGTAAGCCAAATTGTTATTTTGTAAAGAATTTTTATTGCATTAACAGTTTGTCATATTTTAATGTTTGAAATTCTTGCATTGTATGTGGGGAAAAGCAAGTTGTCAATTCTTCACATGGGCTGATATACTTCAGCTGGTAGAGGAGAAATTTATAACAAGAGAAAATGCACTCCATAAAAGAGAGGATGATTTATTGTTGCGCGAGTATGAGGTGTCAAGAAAAGAAGATAAACTAATGTAGAGAGAATAATCTGAACAAGCAAGAGGAGGAAGTTCGAAGGCGGGTCGTAGAGAATAGATGTGGTCATATATTATTGTGTCTGTATTGGGTTTGTTCTATTGTAATAGTTTTTGGTTTGTTTGGATGATAGATGTATCGATCGTTATTGTAATTGTAGAATTCTCTATGAATATTTTGTAATTGTGGAACGATTTGCGTATGGTAATGAATATTAAATTTTTTGTCTTTGTGAGAATGGTACTGTACATTTTACTGGAAAGAAATCTGTCCAGTGAAAACAATATGACCAGTTTTACCGGAAAAATCCTATCTAGTTTTAGAACCTAAGTAGTGAAAAAAAATGCACTCCAATGTTAATAGGCATCACAAATCTGTCCATATTTTTATAAATCAGAACAAATTTGTTCGAAAAACATTATTTACAAACCCATCGACATTCTTTACATTCTTTACAAATCATCACAAAACTCAACATATTTCATAACAACACCCAAAATACACATAACTACAACTTCGCAACAACATTCTCACCACAATATTTCATCACAACAACAAAGATACAACAAATTACTAAGGCACAACCGACCTCCTCATTGCCTAATGGTGTTGGTTGTGTGACAATACTACATTGTATTTCAACAAGAAAATCATCAACATTAGAACCAAGTTGATCCACTTTAGCACCAGGTTGAGCTTCCGATACCTCACCTTGTTGTGATTCATCATCAAATATTTTTCTACAAGTCTAAATTTCAAACAAAAAAAATACACATCTATTATAAAGAAATATGCATGCAGTCTAATAAATATATAATTAATATGAAAAAACTTTACTACATGTTTCTTTCTTCTTTTGGTCGCAGCCTTCTCCACAAGCGGAACCTTCCTTTTTTATGGAGGCCTCTCTTTCCCTTGGACAACGTGTGGGCTTAATATTTTATTACCCTTGTCCGCAGTCACGTTTTCTTTAACCTTGGTTGAACCAGACTCAAGTAATAATTCTTTAAAGTTATTATCAAACTCATCCAAATGGCATATGAATGCATTGACATGCTCATCACGTTGGGATACACAGGTTACTAATTTTAGACATTGTTTCACCACAAGCTCATATCTTCGTGTGCCTGCATTTTGCCGCATGTCATCGTAGCTACTTTTGACTAGTCTGTATCTCCTCTTCAAGTCCTTCCGTCATCGATCCAATACGTTCTTCTCTGGTACCACATGCATCTTCTTCATTTGAAAAACTGTCAATGCATGCCTATAAAGGGTCCCCCTTATCTCAAATAATGCACATATGCATCTTAGTTCACACTCCTCCTCATTATAATAAACCGAGTACTTGACGGTTTTTACATGGTCATCCTCAATGGTAATTTCATTCAAAACATCAAATGTGAAAAAGAAACCTTCCTTGATGACAAATAGGTAATTACAACACATAATCCCCAACAACTCTTTTTGGACCTCTTTATACTTTACGTTTGTATACAATGCTTTAAACTGCTTCTCAATGTGGAATGGGGATACACATGGGATGGTTTGGTTGCAAGACATGAAATTAGTTGTAGTCTCGACCTCCACCTTCTTCCTCAGAGCATTGTCAAATTGATTGATGAATTCTTTCAATGTCGTACTAGAATGCACAAATTCATCGAAAAAAGCATTCATGTTTTTAGACTATTGTGTAGTGCTCATGGCAGCCTAAAATATACCCTTCAAGTAAGCTGGTACCCAAAACGACGTCTCATTGTACAACCCTTACCGCCATGCATTATTACCAATGTCATACTTCTGAATTAGTTGCACCCATTTCTCCTCAAATTCTGCACATGTTTGTAAATCATATAGGGAACTAAGAATGGAAGTCTTCAACCCGTTATTGAATTGGGAGTGGGATCCCGATTTCTCAAGAAGTTGCCGAAGAATATGGCATAGACAATATCTATGGTGAGTGTTTGGGAATACCAATGGAATAGCAGACTTCATTGCTTGGTCTTAGTCTATTATGATCACTTTTGGAGCTAGATCATCCATGCACTACAACCATGCACGAAACAACCATACAAAAGTTGTTGTGTCCTCACTTAAAATCAAATCAGCCCCTAACAGTATAGACTGTCCATGATGGTTGACCCCAACAAAGAGAACAAAATGCATACTGTATCTATTTGTTAGATATGTCATATCAAATGTGATAACATCTCTAAAATACTCATATGCTACTTGACTTAGTGCGTCAGTTCAGAACACACTTTTGATTCTCAAGTCTTCATCCACATCCACAACAGAAACAAAGCCATCATTGATCAACCTCATCCTCTTAAAGTAGTCAATAAGTGCATTACCACCTCATTTACCCAACCTTAACTGTCTAGTTTTGTCAATAAAATTCTAACAATCGTTTTCTTGAAAATCAAGATTCTTAAACCCCCTACATCAACAACAAGTGCTTTGAAATTCTTATTCATTTGAATACCTGCTCTGTCACTCAAATCCAACATCCTTTGAATGTATTCATCCAAACATTTGTGCGATCTAAAAAACCTAGACTTCTGTAGGCTAACAGTACTATAATTATGGGCAATCTCAATAGTGGTCACCACCAATACACCCTTCACCAAATGAGCATTTATCCTCTCCTTATAATCGATTTTAGTTGTTGGTCTTGGCCTCGAGATATTTCTGTGGCTAAGATGATACTTGTCGCCTCGTGCACACCTAATTGTCAGATACTTGGCACTCTCATCTGTCTCTCTCTTCATCATTTGTGTTATAACACTGAAACCTTATTGCTTGGCATATTGCTTGTAATAGGCCATAAGCTCTTTATTAGTGGCAAACTCCACACCAGGTTTTGGCTCCTCAACTCTTTCATCATCCAATACTTCATTAGTTCCCTTGGCCTCAGTCGCCTTGGCCTCTCCCTCTTTACATACGTCCGATGAATTTTCTGAAAATGAAAATGCATGATTTGGATTAGCATTTATATTATATACATGCATTAAATGTATACTCATCGGGCTAAAAGTGTAATACCGTTACTCATATGATAGCTTTGATTAGTCATATGTGATGTACTTTTCAAAAAATTTTAACTTTTAAATGTAAATGGCACAATTGATAATTCACTTGCTAGTTGAGGGTCATTCCAGATCTTTCTCAACTCCTTTGGACTACTCGACGAAGGGTATAACATTGATGGGGACTGTAATTAGGGTGTTAACACGGCTCAAATACACGTAATAAAAAAATATGACAGCTGTTAGAAAGGAATCTACTTGGATAATATTTTGAACTCACCCCGACTCCTCCGCATTATTCAACAGAGGGTAGAGTATCGTTGGTCCAAAAGGTGGCATTGATGGGGGCTGTAATTTGATACGATGTTAGAACGAGCCAAATGCATCTAAGAAAAAAAATGTTTTGAACGTTCGAAAGGAATTTACCAGGATAATATTTTGAATTCGTCCCAACTCCTCCGCATTACTCGATGAAGGGTAGAGCATCATTAATCCAAAATGGGGCATTGATGGGGGCTATAATTTGATACGGTGTTAGAACGGGCCAAAAGCATGTAAGAAAAAAAATATATTTCGAAAGTTCAAAATGAATTTACTAGGATAATATTTTGAACTCGCCCCGACTCCTCTGCATTACTTGACGGAGGGTAGAGCATCATTGATCCAAAAGTGGCATTGATGGATGTTGTAATTTGGTACAGTGTTAGAAAGGGCCAAATGCATGTAAGAAAAAAAATATATTTTGAAAGTTTGAAAGGAATTTACTAGGATAATATTTTAAACTCGCCCCAACTCCTCCACATTAATCAACAAAGGGTAGAGTATCGTTGGTCTAAAAGGTGGCATTGATGGAGGCTGTAACTAGCATGAGGTTAGAACGACTCAAATGCACATCCTCAATTTTTTTTAAAAAGCTTATAAGGAAATTTACCTGGCTACCCTATGCGCACGTATATATAAATGGTGGGTTATGAATTTTCTAGACCATAAGATCCCTATAATACACAAATAAAAATACATTAACTAATTGAAAATATCAAACACATCGACATTTCTAAATGACCAATGTGTATCATACCTGTATCGGTGAGATTGATGTAGAAGGCCTAAGTGGCCTTTCATCTTTCTCTTTATCCATCACGCTATTTCAATTAAGTCATAATGAAGTTTTAGAAACCCATATAATAGGAAATATTAAAAATGATTATCTCACCACTAGTAAATTTAAATCATGTACACTTAAAAAAAGTTGACAGTTAAACAATACTTGTATCTCAAATGTGAAATAATAAGACATGAAAGACTAAGCTAGACAATATACAAAAGTCATACAAATGTGTCTTTCGAAAAGACTCGAGCTATCAAACTTGTTCAACATGCAAAGCTCACACCTTCAAGACTCCATTCACAATTACCACATTTGATATGAAGTAGATGCAGGAAACTCCATTAAGCCTCGAATATCATCACCAACGATGCAAAGACCATATACAAATCTGCTCAAATACACTTTTACCAAATTTTGACATAAAAATCCATGATTTAAGAAAAAGATTCTGGAAACAAGCCCACATGATCACTTCATTTAAACCAAAAGCCCACAAATTTATTAACTAACTAGAAATGTATTCTTACATAAAGAGAAAGAGTTCTTCTATGCATCTGTCATGTACCCAACAATTAATAAAACACTAAATATCGTTAGACTAGGACAAACCTACCAAAGATCAGGTAGAATAACATAAGCTCAAATAAGGATTCTTCAAATAAATAAAAAAATCAATTCAAAAACATGTAGAGCTCTAGGGACATCAAAAAAGTTCAAACTTAAACCAAAACCATCTCAACAATCAGTTCAAAAACATGCAAATCGAGAGAAAATCTTGTAACAAAATCCCCACCCAATCCTTCTATATATGTAGAGCTACCAAAAAAATTATATTGCTTTGTATAGGAAAACCCAAACAAAGGGACAGAAAAATACAATAAGAACTCAATCATTACTTCTATGCAAACAAATACAAACATTTGGAAGAAAGAGAAGATCTGTAAAATAACTCTAAAAATAACCCAACACCATGTATAGTGAGAGAGAGAAATGTTACCTCCGAGATGGTGGTAGATGATTGGAGTTTGTTTGGCCGGTCGGCGTCAGTGGCTGCACAACATGGTGATAGGACGAACGAAACACAATTGGTCGGAGGAGGCTAGAAGAGCAACATGGGAGAGGGGCGACGCAGGGGAGGGGAAAAATTCGAATGGGCCGTGCGGAGGAAGACATTCAATAAACGTTGTTTTACTTGAAAAAAAAAACTAAATAAAATGCCACATCACCTTTGTGTGGTGTTGGAGAAGTAAAGGCAGATGTATAAACTTAGGCTTGAATTTTTAGACATTAGCCTTATTTTTTTTAGTGATGAAATAGAAAGTTCTCACTAAGTAGTCTTAGTTAGTATTGTCAATGTGAATAATAGACTTAAATAATTTTAGTGACCCCAGTAACAACTATAAATGCATTATATAGCCAAAGGACTACGGTGGCCTCAATAAGAATTGTAAATGCATTGTATAACCAAAAGACTATGGTGGCCCTAGTAAGAACTGTAAATGTACTGATGGAATAAAAAAAGTGGACTGTAATAGTCTTAAAAGAATCGTTTTTGTAGACTGACCTAACAAGTTGTTGTAGTCTGAGTAGCAATCCTTGTGGACTGGCCCAAAAGGTTACTATGGTTTTAGTAGGTTTTGTCTTTAGATTTGACTAGGGCTAGATGAATACTTAAGATAATGGGAGTATGGTTGAGATTCAAGAGGATTTGATCTTCCATATAATTTTTAAATTTGCGCAAAAATTAGGTTAGAAATTAATAATTAGATATTGTGGCGCAAGAGATGATTATGAAGCGTAGCGAATTTTCAATCTTGTGACGTGTTTGTATTAGTTTGGATGGACGCAGCAGATTTCTTAAGTGTGTGTAATATCTCTTTTTTGTGCATTTTGTAATGAAATAGCATCCAAGAATATAATTGCCGATTTAAACAAGGGGGAGAAAATGAATGGAAAAAATTATGACATTTGGCATCGCAAGATTCAATATGTCTTAGATTAGCAGGAGGTCTTACAGGCCTTAACTCACTCCCTTAATGAGTTTAAGAAAGGGGACTCAGACCAATACTAGAAAGATCATGAAGCCTATATTGAATAGGCTAAAAAGAACCATTGTGCATGCATTATCATGTTAATCAGCATGCAAAATAATCTCATGTGTGAGTTCAAAATCTATGATACTGTCCAAAACATGTGGCAAGCACTGAAGATAAAGTCTGGGAGAACTTTAGCTAGGTTGCGTAAATTGACTATGATGTTTAACTCCTATAAAATACACCCTAACCACATGATGAAGCATCATCTTTGGGCAATGTTGATCATGATCTGCGAACTTAAGATAGTAGGAAACAACTTGACTGATGAGAACAAGTCCAGGCAGTGATATGCTTACTAACAAATTCTTGGGAGACAATGAGCCAGAATCTAACACACAATAAGAACATCAAGAACTTTGATGATAACTCGCGTCACCTAGAGCTTGAGGCTAAGCACCTAGAGGCTCCTAAGCCAAAACATTCGACCTATTTGGCTAAGTCTAGTTTGCGGAAGGCATCTAGGCCTAAGCACCGGACAAGTGAATAAATGGTTAGGAACTTCTCAGTGCACCAAGAGAGGCAAGCATGAGAAAAACAAGTCAAAATTAGAGTGTTTCAACTGTGGAAAGAAAGGTCACTTCGCTTTTGATTGCACTAAGCTGAATAAAGTACACTGACTATTCTCGTATTGTTTTTCATAACTAGCCATGTGATGGTTGTTCATTCCTATTCTATGTAGACTATTGATTTAGGAGTGACTGAGAACATAGCACTAGATCAAGTCGATTTTGTGGAAGTGTTGAGACTTGGTACCTAAAAGCTGAAATTGCGGGGTGGTCGCACCTTATTTCTCCACGATATGCTATACGCTTCCGAGATCTAACAAAACTTACTTTCTGTTGTTACTTTATTAAGACTTGGTTTTCAGATTGTATTTGAAAATAATGACGTTTTCTTATATTTGGATAATGTCTTTTATCGTTGTACTTTTCTATCAGAAGGTTTTATGATAATGGATTTGAATTATTCAAGTATGAATAAGTCTATTGCTTTTCTTTCTGTATCAGATAATTTAGATTCATATAAATAACATGCTAGGCTTGGCCATATAGGGTAAGAAAGAATGACTCGGTTAACTAGAGAAGGCCTAATAGGCAATCTTGCTAAGGTCACATTGCCCACATGTGAACATTGTCTTAAGGGAAAATCTAAAAGAAACAGTTTGGTAAAGCCACTAGGGCATCTTTTCCATTACAATTAGTCCACTCAGACATCTTTGGTCCAATGAGTGTGAGGGCAAGACATGGAGGTGTCGATTTCATCACATATATAAATGGTTTTTCACGTTATAGTTATGTCTACTTAATCTACCATAAGTCTGAAGCATTAGAGTGCATTAAGGGATATCTTAGAATGGTTGAGAATCAGTTAAACAAGAGCTTAAAAACTCTGAGGACTGACTGCGGGCATGAATATCTCTCTAAGTAATTTAAAAGACTTTGTGATAAAAAAAAAAAAGAAATAAAAAGACAGCTAATGATGCCAAGTATGCCGCAGAAAAATGGCATGCTAGAAAGGAAAAATTGAACACTATTTGAGATGGTTAGGTTAATGATGGTGCAAACAAACCTACCAATTTCATTTTAAAGGATGCACTTTTGACTGTTGCTTACATTCTTAATTAAGTGCCCTCCAAGTTAGTATTTTTCACTCCATATGAATTATGAACCGACGAGAAACTCAATTTGAGTAACTTGCAGCCATGGGGTTCAACGAGTTTTGTTCAGGATGTTTCTCATAAAGATGGGAAGTTAGGCCTTAGAAGAAATAAGTGTATCTTTATAAGGTACTTAGAACACTCAAAAAGGTATGTTCTAATAGGTAAACAATTTGATGAAACTATTACTGAGATTGAGTCACGAGATGTGTAGTGCACTCGGTTGGTGAACGCATTCTTAACCGACTGAGTCGTATGAGATGCATAGCACTTGTAAATCAACCACAACAACTTTCTCCGAGTAGAAGCACGCGTAAAAGTGTTCCACGTCCGTTTTGAGAGTGAAGGGAAAGTTTTCATGGTAACTCCACAAGATAATGATGAGCCTAGGACAATTCATAAGGCTTTATTGTCTTCAACTAAAGATGAATGGATGGAAGTACTAAATGATGAGGACAAACCAAGTCTGGGATCTGGTAGTACTATCGGGAACAAATGGGTTCTAAAGGTGAAACGCAAGTCGAATGGATCAATAGAAAAGTATAAAGTTCGCTTAGTGGCGAAATGATATACCCAATTGGAAGGTAAAGACTATAAGGAAACTTTTTCACCAGTGGTGAGGTTTATCTCAATTCTCTTGATTCTAACTATAGTAACGTACATAGATTTGGAACTCTATCAGATGGACGTTAAGACAATATTTTTTAATGGAAAACTAGATGAGGAGATCTATATGAATCAACCCACGGGCTTTGTGGTCAAAGTTCAAGAGTGCAAGGTATGCAAGCTCAAACAATCTATATATGGCCTAAAACAATCATCTAGACGATGGTATCTTAGATTTCATCAAGTCATTCTCTCGAATGGGTTTACGATAATCAAGGAAGACTATTATGTCTATCTCAAAAGGTCCAAAAAGAGCTTCATTATGTTATCATTGTATCTTGACGACATACTACTGCTGGAAATGACAAAGGGTTAATAATCGCCACAAAAGAGTGGTTATCCTTCACTTTTGAGATTTAGGATATGGGTGAGACAGAATACATTTTGAGAGTTAAAATCTATAGAAATCGATCAAAGAAACTTTTGTATTTGTCCCAACAAACTTAAATAAAGAAATTTCTCGAGCGCTTCCAAATGAGTGAATGTAAACCCATTGATATCCTCATTGTAAGAGGTGAGAGCTTGTCTAAAAAGATGTGTCCTAAGACTCAAAGAGAAATGGAAAAGATGACTTGTGTCCCATATGCTAATGCTTTAGATAGCCTGATGTTTACAATGATGTGTACTCGGCCAAACAGATGTTATGCAGTTGGCTTGGTAAGTAAATTCCGATCTTTCCCCGGACTAGCCCACTAGAAAGCAATCAAGAGAATTCTGAGATATTTCAAGGAAATTACGGACTATGTATTGTGCTATCAAGGTTCGGATTTGCGGCTGAGAGGTTACAATGATACTGATTGAGGCAATGACCTAGATGAGCGCAATTCAACCACTAGGTATGTCTTTTTGCTCAACAATGATGCCATTACATGGAGCAATAAGAAAAAAACCTTGTATAGCCTTATCCACCATGGAGGAAGAATACATAGCTTGTTCAACAGCATTTCAAAACGCAGTTTGATTACGGATGTTCCTCAAGCATTTAGACATTGACACGAATACTTTAAATCTGATGACAATATTCTCTAATAGCATGGCAACTCTTGCATATGCTAAAAACTCAAAGTATCATAGAAGACCCAAACATATAGATATCAAATATCACTATATTCATCAGAGACATGATAGCGCAAAAGGAAGTGGTTTTGAAATACTTTTCTACGAGTCGCATGGTTGCTGAACCCCTGACGAAACTTATAGCAAGAAATATTTTTGTGGCTCATGTTAGGAATCTAGGACTACGTAGATTGTGAATGTAATTTGTGTTTCAGTTGACATTGAGATGTAAATTTTCCTTCGTGATATTAATGCAATATAATTTTATTCAGTTTTTATCTTTTTGACACAAAAATATTGCCTTAGTAGAGCTAAAATGAGGTCTATTGTATTGAGAGGATCATGCATGGGTACCTCACAATTCATGTAGCCTGTGGTCAGCCAGATGCAAGATCCTCTTTGATGCCTTGAAGGTGAGAAAATGGAGAAACTCAGGTTAGACACTTAAGGAACGGCTAGACTAAGATCTGTATAGTATTGATATAGACATATGCTCTTTTGAGGAAGAAAAATCCACTATAGCATGTATTTCATACTACATGTACTTATTCGACCAAATAAGTAAATGAGTAAATGGTTCCTTTTTTCTCGCTGTGTGGGTCTCATATTTTATTAAATGTCATTTATTTATCTTCGACTATGTCACAAGATGGAGGTTGTGATATATGCTACTTTGGTATGCTATCTATGGCCATAATTGTTACCATCTAAAGAGGTATTGTTGAAAAAGCGGTTCGACCAAAATTGAATGACATAAGGGAAAATAGAAGACTATTTGATATCGTATCTTTGATGGTGTTTGCTAATGTTGAACTATGATGCTACACATTGGTAACAATTAAGGTTGTAAACACATCGAAATGATTTTAAGGTAGTCAAGTATTGTTCTGAGTTTTTTATTAACTCAAAAGGGTTAAAAAATGCTTGATTTGAATCAAATGAGTTTAGGATATGACAAGACACTTTAGGAATATTACTATGCTGGTTTTCTCTGGACGATATTTGGCATAATGCTCCTACCTTTCTTTTTGCAGGTGTGCTTGGTGATTGCACAACCTATTTGCTTGTATAAACAAGATTGAGAATTTTAGAGAAATGCAAGGCCTAGGGTCATGCCCACTGTGTGTGAGTGGTAGATGTAAGATGGAGGGGCGCCCACATGGGCAAATCCCTCCTATGCCGTAACGACTGCGGCATGTAAAGCATGCTTGTGAATAAAAGTGGCAATGCAACGACCACTTTATTGTAGTGAATAAAGGCAGGCTAGTTATATGAGATACATAGGGAGGGCCTATATATAGCCCCCCCTCAAATGGTTCTTTGACAATTCTAAAAAAAGTGAATCTTTCTCTTTTTATTCTTTCTTGAGAAAGTATTGAGGTTGTAGATGTGTTGAGTATTACTCTAATTTATTCTACATATATAGTATATTTCATCACCAAGAGGAGACACTTGAGGCTTGCTGGATTATTTGTTTAGGCTGGATAAACGCGTGGAGCAACTCAATAAGTTGTGCTTGAGGTATTCCGTTGTGTTCTCTAACATTATCTTTTCCCTGGTAGGCTTTTTTCATTTTTTACTATCCCTACATTGAAAGGAAAACAAGAGGTATAATAAAATTCAGTCACCAGTTAAGGAGAGAATTTGCTGGTCTTTGTAACAAGTCAATCGTGTATAATTTGCTGGATCATCTATTCCTCAATTGTTTTTTTTCTCTAGAATATTATGGAGACAAGCCCCATGGCCACTTGATATTACTTGTTTCAAACAAATTGGAATCAAGAACTGGATCAATATCATCCTAAACCCATCTGATACATTGAAGATTCCAACTGCTGAAGCTCATAATTTTCAACTATTCTCTACAATAGCTATGGACAACTTATGGTTTATTAGGAACCATATCACTCACAACACTGCTAACCATACAGTTGACTACTTCATAAAAAAAACTTTGGATCTATATAGAGAGCATGACAGAGTCTGAGAAATCAAGTACATAGATTCAAATATAAGCTGGAGTCCACTTGAAGTTGAAGATACTTTCTCCGTTACCTTTGATGTGGCAGTAAGAAATGAGAGGAGCACTTCAATAGCAGTATGCAGAAATAGTCTTGGCACATTACAATTTGTTGTTGCACACCACAATTGGAGTGTCGATCCTAATATAAGGGAAGCAATGGCTGCCTTCATAGGGGTACAAGAAGCTCATACAAGGAAGATCAACAAAGTTATTCTTGAAGGAGACTCTTTAAATCAATCAATTCCATCAACAATCCTCACAAGGCTATGAATTGGGAAACTGAAGGGATTGCTAGAGACACTATTTTTGCTCAAACATCTTGAAGCATGGAGAGCTATAAAGATACATCGATCTCAGAATCGATACGCGCATTCTATTGCGCAATGGACTCATTCCAACCTAGAGTTTGGAAATATCCCACTCATCAAAATCCCAACCTGTTTTCTGGAGTTCCATAGTAAGAAAGACCTACCTTCTCATAATGTATATTATTAGCCTTTTTTGTTGGTTCTGGTTTAACTGTTTTTCTTTGTTTCTCTTTTCTGATGTATGAAATAGTTTTAGTTTTTAATATGAATCTATTTACTTGCTGAGGGAAAAAAAAAAAAAGTCAATAGTGTATAATTGATGAAGTTTTTAGATCAAGAAGACTTCTTTGATCAGATTAAGCGGACGAAGATTTTTGAGCATTTGATAAATATATATATATATACACACTCGCACATACAGACACTCACTGAGCTGCATACAAATTAAATGGCATGAATGGTTTCGAGAAAGTAACTCAAGATGTATATTCAAAAGATACTTGCAGTACATGTTGATTGAAGATAATTCATAAGTGGCCCTTTACTCGGCAGGAAGCACGGGAAGGTGCTGACCCCCCAAACCCCAACATTGAAGCCTTTATACTTTCGAAAGCAACCCACAAAACAAACAGCTCAACTCCCACCCTTGGGAAAAGATCAAACAATCTAGGCAACTATTTGCCATGTATAGCTGAAATCTTAATTCATATCTCAGAGAGAGAGAGAGAGAGAGAGAGAGTGGATTATTGGCCCAGCTGGTGGGCCAAGTGGAGGGCCATTGACTCCATTAAAAAACTCAGAGAAAATCTTTGCAGCTGTGACGTTAAAGATTCGGTTGCATTTTAAAAACATAGCAGATAGAAATGGTCTGATACTGGTTTCTAATCTCAGGAAATCGAGTGATGACCTCAGAGCTATCTTGGGAAATTGACTGAATCCAATGGACTGGACTTAATCATATTTTTTATAGCTTCAAATGACTTTGCACTGTTTTCTTCTGTTTGTTTTATATATAAGCACAGACACCTGATGTTGAAGTAATAATATAACAAATTAGGACTGCAGTAGATATGAATTATTAACCACCGGCATACATATATATATATATATATATATATATATACACAAACATATATACACAAACATATCATGGAGCTGTTCTGCACTCAAAATACCCGGCAATGTTATTATCTCTTTCATCAAAGAAGAGTGGCCACCATCATTAATCCACTAAATGTGTTTGCTATTTTATTGGGCTATAAATAAATATATGCTTTTTTTTGTAAAAGTACTATCTAAAGCATTTCATACAGTTAGAAAGCGAAAAAATCAATGATCTTCAAAAATAATTAAGACATGCTGATCAGCTGGGAACGGCTTACTTTATGGATCAAAATGCTTCTAATTTATGGGTTTATTAAATAAGTGATCATGTCATCTCTGAATTGTAATGCTAGTAGCTAGATTTCACACTTTTTTCGCTTTTAAAATGCAGAATATATCATCAGTACTGCTTTTCTTTTTCTTTTTCTTTTTCTTTTTTTAACTTTGATTAAAAAAAATGGGTTTTTATTTTGGACCTTTGTGGTAATCATCATCCAAGACTACATATGAAAAGAGACAGTTAGGTTCCAATTTTAAACCTCTTTAATTATGTGGTTTTCCTAGAATTAATGTTTACATGTGACTTAAAAATAAAGTTCCTTAAATCCCGCAAAACCTTACGGGTGCGTTTGGATGTTGAGATGAGTTGGGTTAAGTTGAGTTGAGATGATAAAATATTGTTAGAATATTATTTTTAAATATTAAAATTGTTTTAAGATTTGAAAAAGTTAAATTATTTATTATATTTTATATTAGAATTTAAAAAAATTATAATAATGAGTTGAAATGAGTTGAGATGAGTTGAGATGAGTTTGACATCTAAACGAAGCTTATATTTTTGTGAGTATGACTGGTACATCAATCTACTTATATAAAGTTCTTTCCTAAAAATTCCCAATAGAGTTAGATCTGAGGTCTAAATAATAGGTGGTCCTTGGGTGACAAAAAGGATTGTTACTTTATGTGCATGCCAAGGGTCCCCCATCAGCTGCTACTACTACTGTACCAACTCATAATCCCATCAGTCAATTACCATAAAACTCCAAATGAATCTCTTTCAATTTTAATTGGAAACACCATGCCAACCTGATACTGCCATTTGCCATAGATTCCCCCCACCTCTTCTTAATTTATTCCAGTTGTTTGTTGAAGAAGCGAAAGTTTTAAAAACCAAAATAAAAACGAAACAAAAGGAAGAAAAGGGACTTGTACATTAAACTGAAGATATTGACCGTCATGACCACAAGCAGCTGTCACTAGACTTTGCATATCCATGAACAATTTTCTAAGGTAACAGTCTATAGAGTGAAAGAAAAAGTGCTAAAAATGGGACCAACCGATCCCCACTGTATTTTGGCCTACAAGCACGGTTTTTTGTCCTCGGCTTTAAAGGGCACGGTGTACAGTCATTAAATGTGGACCTTAAATAGTTTAAAGGATCTACTAAATTATATATATATATATATATATATATATATATTATATGTATGTTGGGTGGTACTGAATTCTATAGGAATTGCGTCGCCGACGTAACAACGAAAGTGTGTGGGTTCTGAGGAGAATAAGGGGCCATTCCTATTTCAGAGTCATAAATTAATGGCATTTTCAGGTCCAAAGGAGAAAGTTGTAGGGGCCAGGAATCAGCAAATAAAGTATATATATATATATATATATATATATATCTTTTCGGTGAATTGATGTCTGAAAATTTTTCCTTCGTTGTTTCATACATTTTGACAAGGTTTAGGAACTTCCAACCGGACGTTGCAATAAGATATTAAATTGATAATCGGGAGCTGAATAATTATACATAAGAATCGATTGAATATATAGTTAGTAAAATCTGAATAAATATTTTATAATTTTAGAACTCCTAGAAGCCTCTTTTCTTCGTTATTCATGAATTAAGGGAAAGAACAAAAGGGAGTTCGTTGAAGATAGCAATGGTATCCAAGACAATAATTGAGAAATTGATCAGAAAGTCAAATTGGAATATCTTTAAGACATGATCACTTTGATACGTAGGGTACCAACTCTTGATACCATCGATTTATATACAATATTATTGTCTGTACTCGACGTTTATTATTACGATTCATGTTAAACTGGATCAAAGGACGAAATGTATTAATTGCTCGATCGGGGTGTTGGTGTGTAAAGGGGTGGTGCCTAGACATCCACCTACATAAGATGCACAATCATTCATATCCCAAGGAATTTGAAAGATTGTTTAATTGTCTATGTCAGAAGTCCGAACCATCTGAAAGGACCGGAGCTTGAGTACGTAGAAGCTTCGCCCATTTCTTTCCATTTAAGCATCCACCACACAACACGTACGTACGTACAGCAGCAGCACTTAAAAAGACTTTTTGTACAATCTTACACATACCATCCTTTTGCATTATTAACGTGTTAACAAGACCAAGATAATTAATTAAGGAGAAAATGGAGGCCAGATCATCCTCGAAGATGTTGATTCCATTAATCCCTCACTCTCTCTCTTACTGTGTATAACTTTCTCATGATCAGTCTCTCCAAAGCCATTTTTCTAAGCAGCAGCCACAGTCTCACTTTTACTCGACGCCTTGGTGGATGGCGACGCGTGGCGACCTTCTTTCTTTGATGCCCCGGTGCAGTACTTCTCCTTCCTCTCATCTTGCTTCATCTGTTGCTCCCTGCACTCTAAACTACAAAACGCTGTATCCCCCCTGAAACCCAGACACTCCACCATTAATTTAATGCAACTTATAACACGAAACGTAATAATGAACTCTGGCATAGAATTGAGAACTCATCCTCGGAGAGAGAGAGAGAGAGATAACATGGGAAAAACAAAAGTTGAATATTCGAGAAACATGACAGCAACAGGTGATAGTAGTGCGGGGTTCATAATTATTTTGGCTGGTTTTGGATCTAGTATATATATAATAAAGGTTCTAGAGAAATTAATATATACGAAAATATATATGTATAATACAACAAATGGAGTTTTCCCAAGTTCATGGTATTATTTTCACAAACCAATTCCACAAGATTGATCTCCTACATAGCTGTACTTAATTTGCATGTATCCCACATCAGATGAAAATCTTGAACAAACGCAGAGAATTGATCTGAGGGCTTGTTAAGGGAACATTAAACATCACGACCCGGAACACAGAAACTCTTCAACAAGATCCCAACCACAACTCAGAAGGTTTCTTGTTAAAAAACTACAAGAAAACGAAAAATAATAAACTCAGACCCACTACAGAGAACCCAACAACACAAATGCCAAAGAAAAAGATGAAGTCATTTGTCAAGTACTGAAACGGTGAGAGACATACAGAGGCATGTAGAGGTAGTACCTGTACATGTAGATGTCTCGGCCAGGTGCCAGGCGTCGTTTACAGAGGCCACAGGTGTGCAGAAAGTGGGCTGTCTCCATGAAAGGATCAGTACCAGAGTTGGTTCTGATATGGGTTGATCTGGGAGACACCGTGGCCAAGAAAGCTTGGTCGTATCCTCCATTTGGAACGAAGTTCATGTTCGGGGGCACTGGCCCTTCTCCCACCGCTGTTTCATGCGGATTACTGATGGGGTTTTCGAGATCAGAGGGTTCCGGAGGTTCAAAGACGCTAGCATCCACGTTGATCCCGTTCATGCTTGTTGTTCTCCTTATCGGAGGGCGTGGACGCTTCCCCAGCAACATCGTCTCCTCTGTTATGGAGAAAGAAGAAGTGCACACAGAGCACAGAGAAGAGGCGAGGGAGAGAGAGAGAGAGGGACCTGGGCAGGGGAGTAAGAATGGAAGGTGGGCGTGAAGATAAACGGGATGTGAGGAGCTAAGAGCGGATCTGGGCCGTTGCTTGGAGGCACCAAGTACAAGAAGTCCACGTCACGCTTCTCTCCCTTTTCAATGCTCTCCTTGTCTTCTTCTTTCTTTTTTGTTTTTTTGTTTTCCTTTCTTTTTTCTCCGTTGGCTTCACTTTTCTTATTTTTCGAGTTATTTTGTTATTATCCCGTGAATATATCACGCGATCCGCATTATTTATTTTTAGAATTCATTTTTTAAATTAAATTATATCGTGTAAACATATACTCTACAAATTAACATAAGAATAAAATTTTTATTTTTTTATTTTTTATTGAGTGAGGTTCAATCAGTGGACTTTCTTTCTTAATTTTTGTAACATATTTTTGAAAAGTAAGATTAGATGAAAATTTTATAAATATGAAAAATATAATTTGTAAATAGTTTAAATTTAATATTATTAAATTTTAAGAAAGAAAAGAGAAAATTTTAAATAAAAAATATTAAAAAATTAAATGTTTTTAAAGTTCTGTACCAGCTCAATGAATTTAGAAGAAAATATATAAAATGTTGTATATTTTTTGAAAAATGATAGAGTTACCCTCTTTATAATTTTTCTACTATTTTTAAATAAAATAATATTATTTTGAAATACTTATTTTAATTTTAATTTTGATTTGATGTGTTTGAATTAAAAAAATATTATTTTATTAATAAATTGTAAATAAAATGTAAATAGAATGTAACTGTATCATTGCTTTTGTTTTATTAGATATAAGGATATAAAATGTTCTTTGGTTTTTTAGGTATTAGGAGTAAAGGAGACATCGAGTACACACAACCAAGTACTGTACCGGAAGTGTCTTTCATGTAAGCAAAGGTACTTGCGTTGGAATGCTAGCCATATTCTAGAATATCTGTAAATAATAAAAAAATAATATTAAATAATTTATAAATAATAATAAATAGAATTTGACAGTCTGTTATATTCATAAAAAAAATATTCACAACTTCTTATTATTTATTTATAATCTACATTCTACTTTTTTTTTTTAATTTTTTTTATCAAATAATTTTTATATGAATAGTGAATAAAAAATTTGAAATAGTTTAAAAAAAAATTAAAAAATGTGGAGTATGGAGTGTGAATGAATAGTAGGAGGTTGTGTAGCAAAACCCTATATTCATCGAGGTATACTTGATTCCAATAAGGTCGTTTATTTTTTATTTCATTTATTTTTTTATATTCTTAGAGCATTTTATTAGATTCTCTATAAAACTTTTTATAATTTAACTAAAAAGTATATTCTCTAAATTTTTTTTCCTACATCTTATTTTTCAAAAAATTTCTACATCTTATTTTCTATTCATTCTCTATTCTATTAAAATAATATTTCTTTATTCTTCTTTATTATTTTTTTTCTATCACTTTCATTTACAAATTTAACTACTCAATATTTTTTCTTATATTTTGAACTATTACTTTAGTGAATATTTTAAATAAAAATTTAAATTATTTTTAAAACTATTATTTGGAGAACTATTATTCATTCTTTAAAATTTTTTCCTAAAATAGAGATTCGGATGGAGGGAGGTTTTTTGAGCATTTCGTAAATTTTTTCCTCAAATTATAATAAAAAAGAGGTTATGAAGAATCCAATGAGAATGCTTTTACACATTTTAAAAAAAATCATAATATTATTTAAAAACACTTTCTTAATCATCAAGTAAAAATAAAATAAAATCCAAGACCCATGTTGGGATCCATTTATCAGGACAAGTTATATTATTCTAATAAATAATTTGTAAATAATTTGTAAATAATCTAAAAATGTACAAGAATAGTTGTATTCCCAAATAGGACTAAAACTTCTCACCAATAATATGAGAATTTTATACACATGTACTTTTGAGTCTTTGATAATATCACTAAATTTGAATTATAAAAATCCAAAAATCCAAATTGAATTCACATAATTATTTTTTTTGTGTATGTTTATTTTATTTTATTTTTTTCTTGAACAAGTAGCCTATAGAACTTGATTTAATAATAAAGGATGCCTGGTATGTTGAAGTTTCAATGGTGAAGATGAGTTCATTTGTGGGCATTGCTATCAAAAGAGTATGAGTTAATAAGCTGTATGGTTGCATAAATCGAGTGGGTACTGATGGATAATACTCGTCAAAATTTGATTATAAGATTATATATATTTTCATGAATTTATAAGCGATGACTGAATATCTGAAGTAAATTTTCTTTTGAAGAGTTTTAAGAAGTTTTCCTTTCGTCAACAAATTTTTGTTCTCTTTATTTCTTAGCTTTTTGTTTTTTTTTTTAAGATTTTATAATTTGTGGTTAGATATTTGGCTTTGTTGATTTTGCAAATTAGTAAATAATTACTCCATTGTGTTTATATTGAACTCTTCAATTTTAGGTAATATGGCCGTATTTGTTTTTAAGACTAAAATTTAAAATTTTGAAAACTTCTCATTTTATCACTACAACTTTTTAAAATCTCTATACAAAATAAAATAAATAATTCAATTTTTTTAAATTTTAAAAAATATATATTATAATAATATATATTTATAATTTTTTAACTTTGATTTTAACTCATCACTTCTCGTTTCTAAAAACAAACGATATTTGAGAAATGAACGCTAGTAACATCAAATCAAGATCTGATGAACAAAATGATAGAAGAACCTACAGAATTGAACCCACAATTAGGCGGTGGTTTTCGAAGTCCAAGTCCAAATTATATACATATTAACATCATTTTAGAAATTTTAAGCAAAGCAAGTTGATGAGAGTCATTCCGTAAGGGTCCAACAATCAACAGGCCGACCGATATGGACTAGCGTGTGTTGGAAGATAAAACAGACTTTTAAAAAAAAGAAAAACTTTATCTAGAAACTAATTTTATAGAATAATGATATATATAAATTTAAATGCACAAGTCTCCTTTTTAAAAAAAATAGATTTTACTTTAAAAAATGTGAACAATTCAATTTTTATGAAGCCCATTATTTTTTATAAAGTGTTAACACAATACTTATACATTTTTATGAATCTTAGAGCATTAGCATTGGATTGGCTATCTTATTCTTTAAATTTTGACTAATATGTAACTTTTTCACTTTTAGCTAATCATTCAAAACTTGAAATCTATATTGGATTAGTCATTCTACTCTCTATAATAATAAAATATTATTATTTTTTATTAATTATATTTTTTTAATTAATTTTATTTTATTTTCATAATCTTTAATAACTTCCAACAATCATATTCATTTTCATTTTCACAATCCAACAATCTATAATAGAATAATCTTATATGAATATAGATGATAAAATCTCATAAAAATAAAAATATCATATCTATAATATAATAATCTCAAAAAGTACTTTTAAACTTTTTATAGTTCTTTTCATATTTGAAAAGAAAAATAGATTTACTGTAACTTATAGTTTGGATGAAAATAATTTAGCTAATTTAATGTGGAGTAAATATGGATAATATTGACTAAATTTAAAGATGAAAAAGTATTTGACTAATCCAATATCAATACTCTTAAGTGTTGTTTACTTTTTTGTACTTTTAGTTTTACCTCTCTGTCTTGTTAATGAGTGATGGCATGCATCCTCCAAATAAAAGAATAGGTACTGGAAGTAAGTTAAAAAAGTGGAGCAAAAGTAGAAAGATGGTGTACGTGATCAAAGAAGAGTGGAAGGTGAAGGCATCGAGATTCAAAGGATGGGTTGAACTTGGACGCGACACACACAGGCAATGACACGGACAGACACTGGGGACTGTAATTTTGAGACGACAGCATGGTTGGACGGACAGGCACGCCACGGCCATTAGATTAGATTAGATTAGATTAGATCATCAGAGGTACGTCTCTCTCTCTCTCTTCTATTCATGACGACGTGTTCCAAACTCTCGGGGCACTTTTCTGGAATGGGTGAAAAAAATGGACCGCCCCACCTTTACAAAAATAATCTTACTATATAATTATTTTGGTAGATAACAAATAAGAAAGGTTTTATAAGGAATATTTTTATTTTTTGGGTTGGCAAATATAACCTTTAATTATTTTTAATTATATTTCTTTTAGAAATATAATATTTGAACTCCTAATAACCTGTTCAATAGTTTCTTCTTTGCCGATCAACTCTAAATTAAATACTAATTTTGGGTTCACTCTTATTTCTACTCAACTTTGTGTACAATGAAGAACTACTATTCTACACAGAAACGCGCACCTTTTAATAGAATTCATGTCCCTCAAACTTCCTCAATATAATTTTTGTAAAAATAAATATGAACTACATGATTGATATCTTGTTCCTCCATTTTCCTGTTCTTTTTTGTATTTTTTTTTTTTTTTGGGCCACAGAGAGGATTTGATTCCTGGATTAGTGGTCATAGGTTACCGTACGTGTGAAAATGAAAGACAACTATTTATATATATATATATATATATATATCCCTACTTTTTGCTACTTTTTATTTTTGATTGCTGGTCAACGTTTTATTATGTGATATAATTTAACATCCAATTGCAAAAGAAATATAGAAGAAAATTTGATAATTTTATTATTCGGCTATAACTTGAAAACTAAGCTCAAATAGATACAACTTGAGAGAAGTGCTAAATCACATCCCACACAAAACATCATTAATTAAAATAACTTTGACATCAAATATATTAATGCATGCAGCCTCAGACCTTTGCAAAAAGAAATCGAGCATAAAACATACAATCATTCTTACTTTTAAACTTAAGAAAGGTTTATGATTGAAATCTCTTATAAATTAAATCATGTCATATCAACGATATAAAAAATGTGCTCTTCCCACCGACTTCTATGTAGAAGTACTCCAAAAATCGGTATTTGTAATCTCATCCCTAGTTTAGTGACTAAACATGGATGGGGTTAATTTGTTGGTGCCGCCCATTTTTTTTTTATCCCTAGTTTTACATTAAATCAACCTTGATTTATAAAGGGGGGAAAAAAGTCTTAGCAACAATTATGCGCACTTTGTCAATTAATGGGTCTCTTGGACCCATCTTCTATAGTTTCATCTAATAATTCAAAATAATAGTATATGAAGAAAAATATATATATATTGGGTTTGATATGATATGATAAACCAAACCAATCAGGGCAGGTAGGAGCGTCATGAAATGGACCCACCAACATCAAGATCCATTCATACTTGCAGGTGCCATATTTCCTCTCCCGCTTTAAGTTCCCATCCATTCTACCCTACAATTGTTTATAGTTTTTGCCTTTTTGGGTTATTCTTTTCTTTGATAAAGGTTTTGCCTTAGCTATCAATTTTCATTAGGTAATCTTATTAATAATAAATAAATTTAATCTCTTTATTCTCTTAAAAAAATCATAATATATAAAAAATGTCAGAAATTTTTTTTTTCTTTTAATTACGTCTTTAAATCTGAGACCTGAGGCCACGTTCAGATCCACAACATATCATGTTGATGTCATATAACCTGCGCACAGTTGAAAAAGAAAGTGCGAGTAAAAGGATGAGATCATGGGAAAGCATGCAAATGCAACGCCTTCCCCTTTGTAGTTGTTCTGAAAAAGAGAGGAGAAATACCCAATAAAAATGTACCCAACACTCGGCGCAAAAAGCTCGACAGGTGTATGGATGTAGAGCAAGAAGGTATTTGATTTTAGTGAGCAGCAATAATTGATGTTTCCTACCACATTAAAAGCAAGGATAGATAGACGAGCGGAGGGGGGCCATGATGGTTGCATAAAGGACACAGTCCCTCGTGCCATTGAGTAGTCCACTACAGATTATGGGCAGCAACCTAAAGGTAGATGGCACTCATCAGCCGCATCATTGGGGAGGCAAAGCATGGACTGCTTCACCAATTATCTCTCTCAATATGCATACCCTTTTTGCTTTTCTCTAGGAAAGCTACACCAAAATAAAAAATCTTCTGCTTGTTAACTGTGTTATTTGCAGTTATAGGATCTAGTCGGTTTTAATTTTAAAGTTCTATCAAAACCCACGTATAGGATCTTTTTTTTCTCGCAAGTTGTTAATGATATATTAAAACATAAGAGTCTAATACATAATTTGGAGATCTAGAAATTAAAGAAACTACATAGATACAAGTGGATCCTTTCTGCTGGGAAATTGTAGTAAAGATGCTGGAATTTGGATTAAAGTGATGTTTCCGAAGGCTTGCGTTGTCGCTGCCTATTGAGGTAGATTATGCGCGCATCAATTATTTGATCGATGAATTTTCCTCACTGTCCATTCTTTGAATGAATTTAAATGGTGTCTGATGTCATTTATGATGTGGCTCAAAATCCATTCTTGAACAGGAGAGAAATTTGAAATTGCTTGAATGGTCACATTTGAATCTCCTTCCAGCACTATCTTTTCCAGCTTTAGTCTATCAGCTTCTTTGATGGCCATGAGAGCTACACTTGCTTTCCCTTGATTTGGGTTGACATTATTAATGAAGTCTGTTTTGGCAAATAAAACTTCTCCATTATCTTTCCTGCAAATAGATGCTAGGATGGATCATTCTTTACAATTTGCCACATCAAAAGTAATAAGATGGTGCCCATTAGGATGTCTTACTTCATTTTCTCCAATCTGAATATTCTTTGCAGCCCAGGCTCTTGAATGCTATGTAAAAGTTTTGAAAACTGATTCAACATAGACATGGATAGAGGGAGCAGATTGCTTATGTTCCACCTTGTTTATAAAGAACTAGAGATTGTCCATTGCAATGGTGGCAAAGACTTGAAATTCTTGGTGTTTCTCCTCTGGAATCTTGAGATTGGTCAATAGATTAAGAATATTGTTAATCCAGGTGAAAATAGGTTGAGTAGCAAAAAGAGATATATGTATGGGCCATTTGGACTGCCTCCATGCTACTCTGGAATAGATACAACTAAAAAAAAGATGATGGGAGTTCTTTGGTCCAGTATTGCACAAAGAGCACCTGATATGGTCTTCTTTCAGGTGGATGACAGAATTAATGTTGATTTTAATTTGCCTTCTAAAATTAATATTATGTACAAGAGTCTAGCGTGCTGCCCAGCTTTGATCGTTGGGCGTGCTAGCTAGCACAAAATTACTTTTTTTTTTTTTTATCTTCTTATTTTTTGTTACATTTTTTAATATATTTAAATATTTATAAAAAATAAAAAAAATATACCAATACACTAAATATCACTTTCTTAATTATTAAATAAAAAAAAATTTAATATATGAGCGGTCAAAATGATGAGGCAAATTTAGACGGTATACTAGCATTTTCCTATGTACAATTAATGGATGAAATTGGTTATACAAGATCAAAACTGTATCTGATGGATTCGTTAATGAATATAAACCTCATCTATAACAAAAAGGGTTTACCTCCATAACTAATGATCTGGCTTTGTCAAATCATTAAAAATGATCTTACTTAATGCATTGTGATGTTGAGGCCTTCCACATAGTTTTGTTAAAAAATAATTGGTGTTTTAAGTTTTTTATAATTATAAAGAATTTCATAGGTAGTGTGTTAACACATCGACTTGTATATAGCAAAACGCAATCCTTAATTACTTGCAATTGCAACTGGCAATATCATGTGAAGTACTCTTTCCTCAATAGTTATCTTGCAGAAGAACTGTCCATGCATCCTCCCCTAAGAGGATGTTTAGTATTATTATTGTTTTTATCTATTTAGAAAATGATTATTGCTAGGATGATCTTGCTAGTATTCATGCTCTCTAGACTTTTCTTAGCCGATTATTTAAAAGAGTAGTTCTATATACAGTCCTCTTAAGAGGACTGTATTGCAGTCCTAATATATGAAATGGCTATATTATCCTCAAATTAAAACATGAATTGACTAAACTACCATTTTCTCTACCACCTAAATCTGAAGCTGAATCACAATCGCACATTTCCTCTTCATTTTTTATTTTTCCCTCCATCTGCTGCCGTGCGTGCCCCTCGACCCGAACCAGTCTATCCTCCACCATTGATGACGACCCTCACCATCAACGACGACCCAAATGAGTCTCTCCTCCACCATCGAAGACGAAGGTTAGCATCTGGGTTTTTTTTTTTCATCTGGAAAGGAGTATGTTGAATCTGGGTTTTTTTTTCATCTGGAAGTATGTTGAATCTAGGTTATTTTTTTTCATCTGGAACGGAGAAGAGACTCGTACATCTGGGTTTGTTTTTCATTTAAGTGTATAATTATGAACCACATATTAAGATACAAAGCAGTAAAAACCCAAGTATTTCTAGCTTTTTTCATCGAAGTGTATAATTATGAACGACATTTTTTTTCATCTGTGTTGGTTGGCCCATAACTGAACTCTAACATCATATTATGGAGGTTATACGTTGGTTGGCCCAGAACTAAACTCTAACATCATATTATGGAGGTTATATATTTTTTTCATTCAAATGTTGGTTGGCCCAGTCATGGGTTTGGTACTAGAAGTAGGAGAAAACTACCTTAATGGAAGAAAGTGGAAAATGGTAGTTTGGAGATGAGAAAATAAATTTAATATGATTATATGAAATTAATAGCTTTTTCATGCGAAGTGCGAAGTGTCCGTGTTAGAAACATGATTATGCTTCTAATTTGTTGTGCTTTTATATATATATATATATATATATATATATATATTTTTTTACTTTCATGTTGTACTTTAAATATTTTTTTTAACGCATACTGTGCTTTAAATATATCAAGATTGTTCTTGATGGAGAAAGGAGAAAAATGCACATCTACTAGGCGACTATTGTTTTTTTTCCAGAAGAAAGCAGTAATTATATGGATACCCCAATTGTGAGAGATGATTAGGTAGTGACTGAGAATCATGGTATAGTGCTGGAGAATGATGATGATGATGATGTGGTTTTAGAGCCAATGCTGGGAAATGATGATGATGGGGTTTCAGAGCCAACGTTGGGAAATAATGATGATGAGATTTCAGAACCAACACCGGGAAATGATGATGATGGGGTTTCAGAGCGAACGCCGGAGATGTTTTTTAAAATTAAGAAAGAACTCATTTACTACTACAAGCAATATGGGAGACAGGCTGGATTCGGCATAATGACCCAAAGAAGTAAAAGGGAAGATGATGGGAGTATTAGATATGTAATACTTGGTTGTGCTCGTGGTGTTAAGGTAAGGAAACGTATTACCAATATTTCTAAACCACGCCCGACAACGAAGACTGATTGTAAGGCGAGAATTAATGCAGTTTTGGCTGATTGTGTATTACATATAACTACTGTCTGCAATGAACTTAACCATGGATTAAGTCCACAAAAGGCAAGATTTTTTAGATGTAATCACGCAATTGATGATTCCGTGAAGAGGCAGTTAGATATTGACAACAAGGCAGGCATAGGTATGGCCAAAAGTTTTAACGCATTGGTTGTCGAGGCTGGTGGTTTTGAGAAACTTCTATTTATAGAAAAAGATGCAATAAATTATATTGACAACGCTCGACACCTTAGACTTGGAAAAGGAGGTGCTGATGCACTTCGTGGTTATTTTGAGAGAATGCAGTATAAGAATAATGTGTTTTATTCATCAATGGATTTGGATGATGATGGTTGATTAAAAAATATCTCTTGGGCTGATGCACGCAGCAGAGTAGCATATGAGTATTTTGGGGATGTTGTAACATTTGATACAACATATCTAACAAATAGATATGGCATGCCTTTTGTCCCGTTTGTTGGTATTAACCACTATGGATAGTCAATACTTTTACGAGCAGGCTTGATATCAAGTGAAACTACTGAAACATTTGTTTGATTATTTGACATTTGGTTGAAATGTATGGATGGCAGGGTGCCAACAGCTATCATCACTGATGAAGACAGGGCCATGAAAAATACTATTGCAATTGTCTTTCCAAATACTTGGCATAGATACTGTTTGTGGCACATAATGAGAAAACTACCAGAGAAGTTGGGCTCAAATGCTGAATTTAAGTGTGATTTGAAAAGTGCATTGCAAAAATATGTTTATGATTATCATACTGCTGACGAGTTTGAGAAGTCTTGGGAGGTGTTTATTGACACTTACAATTTAAAAGAAAATGCATGGCTTCAAAGTCTTTATAGTGAAAAAATGTATTGGTTCCCGTATACCTAAAAAGTACATTTTGGGCTGGGATGAGCACAACTCAAAGGAGTGAGAGTATGAATACCTTTTTTGATGGATATGTACATTCAAGAACTACGTTGAAAGAATTCATCGACCAATTCGACAATGCACTAAGGAAGAAAGTAGAGAATGAGATGGCAGCGAATTTCCACTCATTCAATTGCACAGTCTCTTGTCTATCGCATTTACCCATGGAGAAAAAATTTCAAGCAGTGTACACGAATTCTAAATTTAAGGAAGTGCAGTAAGAAGTAATGGGAATTATCTACTCTCACTGTATTGTCATAAAAACAGAAGGAGCAATTACCACGTATCAAGTTAATAACCAAAGGGAAGTTGAAGGCGGCATCAAGAAGTCAACTTTATAGGCGTACTTCAATGAAGATGAGTGTGAGGCAAAGTGCATGTATGGACTATTTGAGATGAGATGGATTATATGTAGGCACATTCTTTCAATTTTTGCCGCGAGGGATGTCCAAGTGTTGCCGGAAAAATACATTATGGAGAGGTGGAGGAAGGACATTAAACGTAGATATGCTCTCATTCGTAGCAGTTACGATGACTTGAGTGTTAAACCAACTGCTAGTCGGTACTCTGGTTTGATTAAATTATATTTCGAAGTAGCGACAAATGCATGCGAAAGCAAAGATAATTTCCTGGACATGACACAAAAGCTAAAGGCAATGAATGAAATTTATACTACATCGAAGCCCCAGGCCACAGTTGCAAGCACTCATGCTTCCATTGATGTGGAAACTGGAAGTTCGAATAAAGTGTTGAGCCCTCATGTTGTTAGAGGCAAAGGGAGGCCCCCATTAAAGAGGAGACAACCTACAATAGAGAAACTGCAAACCAAAAATAAAAAGGCTGGTGGCAAGCGACAAAAAAAGAATGTATGGAACATTTAAGTAATGTCATTTTGATATAGTTTTAACATAATTTATGAATAAGTTATATGATTTGTTTATTCATTCAAACGTAGCCCACATCACGGACGGAAGATGCATTAAACCCCACAGAATCGGTAATACTGCATGACACACCAGAAGTTGTTGTTTCGCAATTGCCTGGTACACAACAAAGCGTTATTTCTCAGGTAAATGTTAAATAATATTCCCTTTTGTCTATATTTTGAACGAATAATGCCAAATTTTTTATGATTTTTTTGAAAATATTTTAAAGTACTTGCAGGTGAACTTTGCATGTCCTGGCCCTCTCGATGATTGATGAAAGACAAAATGTGGTGTATTGTTATGGACAAAATATACTGGGTTTTATTCAATGTTATAGTGTACTGGGTTTTATTCAATGTAGAACAAAATACATGAATTATAGTGCGCGAAAAATATTTCTCATAACCTTCATATACTTCACTAGTCTGATGGGGAAAAATAATTCTCAAATAATTCTCATAACCTTCATATACTTCACAAGTCTGATGGGTTTGAATATTACAATAAAAGGTTGTAAACTTATCTATTACAACCTATTTAACAACATTACACTACTACTAATTTGTAACTGTTCTCGATCCTATCCACCAACAAAATATTAGAATTGCAAGTCCCCAATACATGCAGGGTCGCATTCGTGCATGGTTAATATCTTTTATATCACCATAAAGCTCATCATGATCATTTTGGATGTCATCTTCTGATTTTTGAAATTGTATCCTTGCACGGTGGAGTTCTTCCTCCCTCTTTTGGAGTTTTACTTCCCATTTTTTGAGTCTTTCCTCTCTCTTTTAGAGGCCAAGTTCTCTTTCACAAACAACTCTTCCTTAATTTTCTACTTCAATATCTGCCCATAAAAGTACTCGCAGTATGGCCTCCCTGCAGCAAACATCTAATTAGTGTGACAAATTACAATTAATACAACAATATTTGAAAAAAGGTTGCATACACAAATATATTTAGTGTTACATCTCTATTATAATTTGGACAAGAATAAAAAGGTCGGCTTGGATTTTTTGGTGTTCTCGATAATTTTAAACATGCCATCTCTCTGCATAGGCATTTGGAGCATGATTCGAAGAAGATGAAGAATGCGATGAAGACATTGCGTATCAAAAATAAAGTGTTATGCCTACATCAAATAATAATCTCTTAGATGTAAATGCACGCTGGAATTTGGTATTATGAGCTTGTTACTTGAGAGTAAAAGAGATATAAGTGATGAATGTCAACTAGTAGTTTTACAATCAACTGTTAA
Organism: Cyclocarya paliurus; assembly: GCA_029856935.1. NCBI lineage: Eukaryota > Viridiplantae > Streptophyta > Magnoliopsida > Fagales > Juglandaceae > Cyclocarya > Cyclocarya paliurus. The sequence continues at coordinate 28,479,363 of CM056946.1, read as the reverse complement.
TTGATCAGCCAACTTGATCTAAGTGGTTTAGAAGTACACAACACCCTATGCTTCCATAAACATAAACAGAACACAAATACAATACAAAAGGCCATTTCTATATCTGCAATTATTCATCATATAACATCATACTATTTTATTGTGCAAGATATAAATATGTGTTAGCTGCTGAATTAACAGGTTGCATGTCATTAGAGTTGAGGATTTACATTAAAGAACACAAATAAGCACAACATATGAGGAAACAACGGCATTCCCCTCTTAGTCCAGCTGATCGGCCTTAAGTGAATCTTGTTAATGTATTCATGCATTGCATAGCTACACTAGTACTCTAGTCTCTCAAAACAGCAAGAGTTTAATGAGCAGCCAAACTTTTGCTGGTGCAAAGTACCCAAACTCTAGCACTCTAGTCTCTCGGAACAGCAAGGGTTTACCTCTACTTGTGCTTATTTTGCCATTCATTATGCATAAAAACTTCTTAATTATAAAAAGAAAAACTAATTTCATTTTTAGGTGATAACTAAAATTTTCAGTGGGAAGAAAAAGAAGAAGAATAAAAATCCCTAACCCAATGTGTAATCCGTTAAATCACTAAAAATCCAAGAATAGAAAGTGTATAATCGGCTTTTAGCCTTTATCAATAATGTGAATTCCTTCAATCGTAATACACAGAGAATGTTCAAGGAATGACGACATAGAGAATAAAAACCAATATCCCTAACCAAAATTTTTTCAAATCGCAGAGAATAAAATTGCTCACAAAACCAAGCAAATCGCAGAGAAGGGATGACGACGTAGCTTGCTCAGGGCAGCAGCGACAGCAACAGCGATAGCAACGCGCGATGGGCTTGGGCAAGCTTCTCGGCTATGGGTATAGAGATGACGAAGGGGGGACTTGAGGACGATGGAGAGAAGCTTTCTCCGTCTGTTTTGATGCGTATTCTTAAGAGGTCTGAAACGATGCGTTTCATTCTAAAAATGAAACACTTCGTTTCATTTAAGGCCTGCAATGCAGTCCTCTTAAGAGGACTGCAATAAAAATTTCCTATTTAAAATTATCGATCTTGGATCTCTTAAATGCTTTCTCAGATTTAAGATATCTTCTGATCCTAATTGATGTTATTATCTATTTCAAACCAATTACGCATTTGGTTGACATGAAACTTTGCGTTGCTAATGCATGGTAAATTGCTTCAGGATGCATGCATCTATCTAATGTTCGCTACCTAATTGGTAGTTTTTTCTAACTCACTGTTATACGACCTCATATTTTCGATGCTACTACATGCTTCAACTGATTTTTTTAATGGAAATTATATTATAGCTTTCATTTTCTCGTTCTTATTTTTTATTACGAGCATATAGCCAATAATTCTTCTAAATTCAAATCTGCTGAGGTAGGGTTCCGATTATTGGTTTTGGTAGAGGGAGAAACCATATAGCCAGCACATTCTTTGAATAATAGATAATGACAAGAAGTCACAATATTAATACTAAAACTAGTTCCAATAATAATTACAATAACAATAAACCTTAGCCAGATGTCCTAAAAAAGCAAAATTAAAGAGAATATTGGCTTGTATTATTTAGTAAAGTTTGGATAGTGAGTTGAGATGAGATAAGCTAATATTAAAGTTAAAAGTTGAATAAAATTTTATTAGAATTTTATTTGTTAATATTATTATTGTTTTGAAATTTAAAAAAATTAAGTTATGTATTTTATTTTGTATGAAAATTAATTAAAATTGTAATAATAAGATAAGATAAATTGAGTTGAGAGACATCTCAATCCAAACCGATCCTAATCAACGGAGGCAGCAATTGCTGCTCTTAAATGAAGAAAAATTAAAATAATAATATAAAAACGATGAATTCTTCAGGGTGGTTGGCCACTGGCACATAGATAAAAACGATTATTTTATAATAATATAAAATAATCATGTTCTTGTTTCTAAGTAGATGAGGACAATGGTTTTATTATATTAAAGACGAAGAAAGAAACAAGGCTGAATCAAATCATGTATATCCCTGCAGTGGCAATGGGTCCCAAAAGAGTTTTGAGAATTACACAAAATCAACCCAATGCTAATCATTTTCATGACTGGTTGGTTCATCCGATCATACCTTTGGCACCAAAGGGAACTTACGAGTCTGAAAAAACCATGTAACAATAATCGAGTCTGATCACTTCTGAAGTATGCAACCCGCGGAGTTCCACATCAGAAGAATAATGTACTTGCAACCAAAAAGAGTAAAAGGAAAAAAAGAAACGACATATCGTGAGGAAACACAAAAACTGAAGCATTAGAAACTGAGCACATCAGCCACTCCCTGTAGCCATCAAGAACTCCCCCTCGCATACCACCTCACCTCCAACGTATGCTTTCCCTTCCATCTTTGCTATGCCAAACCGCTTTTGCAGCTTAACAAGTGTCATTCTCATCACCAAAGTGTCTCCTGCGATCACAGGTTTTCGAAACCTCACTTTGTCAATTCCTGCAAAGAAGAAGTTTTCACGGGACCCTCCCACTTCTGGCTGCAGCATAACCAAACCTCCAACCTGGGCCATTGCCTGTGCTCACCAATGACATTTTCATCAGTACTAAGTGTGCATATCATGCTCAAGGTGAACTCCAATAAATGAAGCATATAAAGAAGTGAATGTCATATTCCAAATCCCATCCCATATCTGGCATATTAAGCATACAACAAGCTTTTCTACCCCAAGGCCTGAGGGATACAATCATGGTTTCGTTGTTTGCTTCATGTGTGCTATCAAACCAGCAAAATATGAAAATTTAGCTTCCAAAACAAAACCAGTGATCCAATAAAAAATAAGATACAAGGAACAAAGACTGTCTGACTTGATGATTTACTAGTTCTTGCATGGCCATTTTCCATGGGCTGATGTATTGTGATTAATGCTCCAGTGAAATGAAATTAATACAACAGGATATTGTTTTTCTGGCTCTCAATGAATGAGGCCTTGATCCTCTTCAATCTCTTTACACCAGCTGCTTATTGTGCGCCAGAGACTTGATTATGATCCAAGTTACTTGTCTGCCATGCTACCTGGCCAGTCCGCCCAGCCCACCTGTTATTCTGGGCCAGACAGACGGGGGAAGTGTAAAAATTTAACAGGGCAGTAGGGACTACCTTCCTGAGAATAGCCTGCCCGCCCAATCAGTCATATATGTAACAAAAACCCCAAAACTTCTCTTCAGTTGCTTATGTTCTAACCCCAACACTTCTTTTTCTCTCTTCACCTGATTTCTTCTTCTTCTCCTCCTCCTCCTCCCGTTTCTCAGACGTGCAGCTCTGTCTCTCATTTCTCTTTTCTTCAGCCACCCATGGCCATGGCACATAGATCTCGAAGGTACCAACAGCCATGGCTATGTGTCCTGTCGTGTCACACTGACCTGCGACCATGACTGTGAGTCCCATCGTGTCGCACTAGCCCACGGCCATGGCCATGGGTCTCGAATCTGAGATCTCATACTTCAGATCGATCTATTTAATATGATCAAAAGATCAGAGATCGGCTTGACTCTTTGAGTTTGATTAGGATTTCTGTGCTGCATGCAAGTTGTTGTATCTAGATTTGATACTCTAGTTTTGGGAGCTGCACTCCGGACAGTGGGTTGGGAAATTGGCCTCCTGTTCAGTGGTCACCCTGCCCAAGCCAAGGTGGGGAGGGAGGTGGCTACCCACCAGTTTAGGGCAGATGGTAACCGTAATTCAAGTGAAACATTGAATAAATAACATTAAGATATATAAATTTATGAATAATTCTACTTATCATCCTCATACACCACACACCACACCTTTTTTTTTTTTTTTTTTTTTATCATTTTTCCTATAATAAGTATGTGGTGTATGGATGTTTGATAAGTAGAACTCAATTAGTTTAACAAGAATAAAATAAATAAATAAATAAAATAAAATAAAAAATTTAAAAATATGTAAAGTGTTTGGTATAGGATGATGAGTAGCATCCCTCTAAATTTATATATGTGGAGTATTCTATCTCACAGTCAAAAGAGCGGAATCGGAAGAAGCAATTCTCCCTCGTCTCATTCCCTTTCCTTGTGGCAGGCCATTTGAAAATAAGTTCAGCATCCATCAGTGTTCAAGTTCCCCAGATCCAAAAACCAGAAGAAGAGCATATCTTTATTGTACCATGTAACCTCGGCAATAGAGAGGGAGGGAGACTAGATGCTGTATACATATCTTTTCAGTTTTCTCTGCCGTTGGAACCAACATGATGTGAGGAACAAATTTAAAGAATCTGTCCATCTATGATTGGGCTTAGGGTTAAGAGATTTGTGGCCCAGGGCTTCAAGATTTAGAAGAAAGGATTAGGGTTCAAAAGTTGGCTAGGACTTTGGCATGATGGAGAACAAGGGTGAGACTCTTGTTTCTTGAAGCAAACAGGTTGCTGGAAAATTCTGGACAATAGCTTCATTAGGAAATTATAAGGGAAAACATATGAATTTTAGGGTTCTGATATTGGTAACTAAACATAGGAAGGTTGAAAGGGAAAGTAGTGGATAGAGAGACTTGAACTATGCCAGTTATCCACTGTCAAGCTCACCCATAGAGCATGATTGATTATTAGATGCCATTAAAACTTTTAAGATATATATATATATATATATATATATAAGTAAATGATTTTATTAATGATGATAGGCATAGCCCAAGTACACAAGATGGTATACAAGAGATAAGACCAATCTAAGTCGCAGTAATGGAAACAAGAAAGTCATGAAAATCTAGGCCAATAAAATCTATAGCTATGGCCCATAGAAATAAAGTTCTAAAAAACAAGGATCGAAGTTCCTCTATTGTTTGCTCCTTATCTTCAAATGTCTGGTCATTGCGCTCCTGCTAGGGGTGATAAACAGTCGGACTGAGACTGAAACCGGTTGGTCTCGGTCCATGTTTTAGAGGGCTGAAAAGTTTCGGTCCAGTCCCGGTCCAGGGTTTTTCCACCCCAGACCTGACCGAATGAAAAATAAAAATAAAAAATATATTTTCATCTAACCTATCACTATGAACAATATAAAATTTTAAATATATTATGAACACTTGTTAATATTCATGTTATTAACACTTGTTCATATTCTATCAATTAAGTAATATATAATATCAATTAGCTAATTATATAGTAATTATATAAATTAATAATTTAATTTTTATCTTATTTTTTATCAGTCTATATAAAATATTTTATTATTGAGTTAGTTACATGATCCACATTAATAAGTCACTTAATTTTAATTTAGAATTTAAATAAAATTTTTTATTAATTGATTTTAAAATAAAATAAAATAATTAGGCCTGACTGAACGAACCGGACTGGTCTAGTCTAGTCCCTATGGGTGTTCAATTTTATCTGGTTCAGGAAAATGATGGACCGAAAAAGGTCCAAACCGGAGCGACCGATTTGCACCCATAGCTCCTGCTATATGCACCACATAATATAGATAGGAACCATCTTCCACACGACTTTGACTTGTGTAACACCTCCTGGCAGTATCCAACTGGCCAAAAACTTAACACCACTGTGGTTGGCATTACCCAAGCTAACTCTATTTGGCTGAATACTTCAATCCACAACGCTCGAGCTATCTCGCAATGTAATAAAAGATGATCCATTGTCTCACTGGATTTCTTACACATGCAGCACCAATCTAGTATAATTACTCTGAACTTACTCAGATTATCTATTGTCAGAATCTTTCCCAAGGAAGCTGTCCAAGTAAAGTAGGCCGCTTTTGGGGGCGCCTTATTCCGCCAGATTCTTCTCCATGGGAACTCATTATTCGGTGAGTGTGTGAGGGACTTGTAGAAGGATCGAGCCAAGAAAGTACCCTTATTTGCAGGTACCCACCTCAACTTGTCCGCTCGTTGTCCATTCGGTTTTGTAGAATGCCATAGGCTAAAGAATTCTTCAGAGTTGCCTACTTCCCAATCTTGTGCCGCCCTATTGAAAGTGATGTTCCATTGGACTTGATTTCCCGATAATACCATGAGATCCGCCACTGAAGCTTCTTGATCACATGCCACCCGAAAAACTGAGGGAAAGGAATCCTTTATGACATAGAACAGACTTGGGGAATATGTTTGTGTGTGCTTGAGGTCACCCTAGGATTATAAAATCTTGTAAATCTAGAGTTTAGAAATTTAGAAGAAAAGTTGAAAAGTTAACTTTGAAATGATGGGGAGAATAAGGGCAAAAGACCTGTTTCTTGAGGCAAACAGTTTGCTGAAAAGTTCTGGACAGCAGCCGTAGTTGGGAAGTAATGGCTGGTTTGATTAGTATTTGGTTGCAAAAGAGAAAAGTGAAAAGTTTGTTATTGTTCAGAGTCGTGAACAGCACCAATGCACAGTGAAGAACAGGAAGAAGAAGAAGAAGAAGAAGAAGAAGAGAGCAATGCTAGGGAAGCCTGTCTCAATGCTCAAAAGACTATATTCCATCATTAAAGTCCAAACCTTGGAACACACTGAAGCATATTTATGTAAGTTCATCAACTCTTACTTAACCTACTAGGGCTAGAACTACTAATATAATCTAATTACATTAAATAAAAAGGAAGTCTCAGACAAGGGGGCAAGAGAATCATGGTCAGAGCCAATAGCAGTTTTTTTCTATGACTTCTTTTTCCTTTCTTTTTGGAAAGCCTGAGATTTTACCTGTTTTAGAGACAAGTCCCAGCAACAGTTTCTTTTTCTTGCTTTAGCCATGGATCAGAGCAGTGTCTTTATATATATATATAGAGAGAGAGAGAGAGAGAGAGAGGAAAACTAATAATAAAAGAATCAGGAATATAAAAGGGGGGAAACAACAGATATAGGCTGGAAACAAAAATAATTCAAGAACTTATCAAAAAAATAAAAATCACTTGTATCACTTTCTAGCTCCTAACTTGTAATTAGGTGTTTCCTGTTTTATACTTCCTGTGTACTTGGGCTAGACCTATTTATTAGTCTCAATAAAATTTTATAATAATCAAAAATAAAAAAATAAAAATCATTCAAGAAATGGTAAGAATTAAGTGGTCCAGTCCCATGATTGGCCATCATGAAGACAGTTGTTGAAACAATCCATCGATCAAATTGCTTTGAGTCATAAACTCGCAATAAGAGACAATGATTTCAGTTGTCAAGGTGGTTGTTGAAGATTCTTGATCCCACTTTGCATTCTTGAAAGAAGATGGGTGGACAAAAACTATTTCCCAATAGCTCCAACGAGTTCACGGAAAGTGAAAGGAGAGCTTGGTGTTATATATGGTTGAATGTTGCCCGGGTTGACCAATGAAGGGGTATGAATGATTGTTGGGCACTAGCTTTCATACACCTAAAAAAGCACCTGGACAAGAACTAAGGAAGAAAAAAGCAACTGGACAAGAGATAGACAGGAGATGGGATAAAGGTTAACTAAGTAGAGGATTGCTCTCGAGGGGTAAGGGTGGCCAGAAATGCACCAGAATTGGGTGGCATGTGGGGCACCTAAGGAGAGGCATGAGGCTTATGTGCCGGCATAAATGGGGTGGCCGTATAGGTTTGGGAAGATCAGGGGACAGCGATTCTAACTGTATGGAGCATGTATGTCAGTGAAGAGTGGACGATGGCAGTTCTAGCATTCAACTTCCAACACCAGTGGAAATCAAGACCCATAGAGAGGGAGAGAAAAAAATAAAAAAGAGGAAAAGGTGGTCAGTCAAGGTACAACAATGGGAGAGGATTAGAGGACTGAGGAGACGAAGCTCCTCCCTCCGCTTAGAAGCTAAATGTTCATAGAGATCAGGTGGGCTTGGATTTTCTTTAAGGCATAGCAACTCAGGGGAGCTTGTCTCTCTATATTTTTTTATAAGTAAAAGAAATTTAATTAATATGAAAATAGGCATAGCCCAAGTACATAAGTACTATACAAGAGAATTAGGGCTATAAATGAACCAATCTGTTCAATAGCCCATTTGGTACTAGCCCGGTTGAACTCGAATTGAACTCAACTAGTGAAAAGAAAAGTTCGCCCATGAAAACAGATACCCACTTGATTAGTAAATGACACACACCCGACAAAACTTGACTCGACTAGGCTAAGGCTCGTTAAGTCCCGTTCGTTTATGCTCGAGTCGACTCGTTAGCTCGACTTGATTAAAGCTCACTCATATATTAATAAATATATACATACACTTATGTATGTATACATATATATATGTATTAGCAAATAATATAAGCATGTCTCTTTTATAATTAAATATATAATATATAATCTAATTACTTATGTTTATATATTGAATATACTTCATAGTTATATTTATAATTTGTACAATAATTAGTTGATAAGATTTAATAATTTCATATACTAGTATGTGGAAACCATAAATGAAATAGATATATGCTATCATATTATGTGTATGTATTAATAATATATGTAGGCATATAATATACTGTTATTATGGATAAATATCAACTAGCTAAATATTAATTATTTATAAATTTTTAAAATCTTATAATTCAATAGAAGTTAGCTGTACAAATTCAATATTAGATTTTTTATTTTTTTATTTTATCTAATTTATTAATTATTAAATTTTATTTAAAAAATAAATAAATAATTCGAGCTCAGCTCCGCTCAAGCTTGTTTGTGGGATGAGCTCGAGTTGGGAGTTTAGCTTACCGAGTCGAGCTCCAACAAAGAATAAATAAAAACATTGAGCTCAGGCTCGAGTATTTTGAGTCGAGCCGAGCTTAGCAAGCCAAAAATCGGTTCGGCTCGATTACAACCCTAAAGAGAATGAACCTAATTAAGACCTAGAGATAGATACAGGGAATTCATGGAGACTAAGACCATTAAAATCTATAGCAATAGCTTACATAAATAAAGTTTGAAAGAAAAAATTTTAAGATCTTCCAGAAAGCGCTCCCGATCCTCGAAGTTCCACTCATTCCTCTCCGTCCAAATGCACCACAAAAGGCAAATAGTTTCCATCTTCAACACAGTTGGAATCCGGGAATCCCTTTTAGACCTCTCCAATTAACTAAAAGATCAACCACCTCTATCTATTTCTCAAAAATATGTCTTAAATGTACACTTTCCCCCTTATTCTCCTGATAACAAGAATTTTTGAAATAATAGCTGGGAAAGCATCAAGAAAGTTTGCTTTTGCAAGGGATCCAAAGGGAAGGGGCTTGCTTCTCCTTTATGAAGCTGAAAATTGCATCTTGGAACGTTCGGGGGTTAAACGAGGCAAGTAGGTGACTTCATATAAAAAACCTTGTTGCGAGAGTGAAGGGCGAACATAGTATGTTTACAAGAAACTAACCTGAAAACTGTTTCTAGAAGGTTAGTTCGAAGTGTTTGGAGTTGTACTGCGGATTGGGCTTATCTTGCTTCGAATGGGACTTCAAGTGGAATCCTAGTGATGTGGGATAAAAGAGTCGTTGAGAAAATTGAGGAGTTTGTGGGGGAGTATACAATGGCATGCTCTTTTAAGAGTGTGGCAGATTATTTTGTGTGGGCTTTTGTAGGTTTATATAGTCCAAATGTAGACAACAACAGACGATTCTTATGGGAGGAACTTGCAGGGTTACATAGCTGGTGGAAGCTTCCTTGGTGTATAGGAGGGGATTTTAATGTCATCAGATTCCCTAATGAATGATCTGGTGAGAGTAAGATGCGACCAGCAATGATAGAGTTCTCAGATTGTATCTTTGAGTTAAACCTGTTGGATATTCCTCTTTTGGGGGGCTCCTTTACTTGGTCGAATAATCAAACATAGTCCCGGCTGGACAGATTTCTCACCGGAGTGGGAGGTGCACTACCCGGAAGTGTGCCAAAAGAGGCTACCACATCTTTGCTCGGATCATTTTCCTATCTTGTTGGATTGTGGTGGCATTCGAAGCGGGCACCGATACTTCAAGTTTGAAAACATGTGGCTGAAAAGTGAAAGCTTTGTTGATAAGGTTAGGCAATGGTGGTCTTCTTACCAGTTCTACGGTAACCTCGCATACATCCTAGCTTGCAAACTAAAAGTTTTGAAAAATGACCTTAAGCTATGGAACACACAATCCTTTGGAGATATAGGGGAGTGAAAGAAATTTATGGTGGAGTTGCAACAGTTTGAGCGGATACTTGAGGCTAGAGCCCTTTTACCGAAAGAGATATTGCGTAAGGCAGAGTTGGTTTCAGAATTAGAAAAGTATTATCATTAGAGGAGATTTCTTGGCACCAGAAGTCGAGAGCATTGTGGCTGACAAAAGGGGATCGGAGTACAAAATTCTTCCATAGAGTTGCTAACTCTAATAGAAGAAATAATAACATTGAAATGCTGAATATTAATGGTATGGAGTGTAAGGAGGCCCCTTTGATTCGAGACCATGTGGTGGATTTCGATGAACAATTGCATACAAAATGTGAGCAATGGAGGCCACAATTGGATGTTCTTGGTTTTGATACTATTGAGCCCTAAGAAGTGTCATGGTTGGAGAGGCCTTTTGAAGAGGAGAAAGTGTTTGATGTAGTGAGACGTATGGGTAAAGATAAAACTCTAGGTCCAGATGACTTCTCGATGGGTTTCTTCCAATCTTGTTGGGAGGTGGTGAAAGTGGACATAATGAATGTGCTTCAAGAAGTATCCTTGGTTGAAAAGTTTGAGAAAAGCCTAAATGCTACTTTCATTAAATTGATGCCTAAGAAGATTGGAGCATCGAAGGTTAAGGATTTTCGACCCATCAGCCTGGCGAATGGGGTGTATAAAATTATCTCCAAGGTTCATGCCAATAGATTAGGGGTGGTTCTGGGCAAGATCATTATGAAGCCACAAAATGCATTTGTTAGGAGGCAACAAATTTTGGATTCAATCCTTATAGCGAACGATGGCCAGGATAGCATATTAAAGGCTGGCTCCATAGGGATTCTTTGCAAACTAAATACGGAGAAGGCATATGACCATGTAAACTGGGATTTCCTCTTGTATTTGTTGGGGAGATGCGGCTTTGGGGTTAGATGGAGTACTTGGATCAGTTGGTGTATCTCTACGGTCAGATTCTCAGTCTTGATTAATGGCTGCCCGACTGGCTTCTTCAGCAGCTGTCAAGATCTAAGGCAAGAAGATCCTCTATCCCCACTTCTCTTTGTTATCGTTATGGAGGCCTTGAGTAGGATAATATCGGTAGTGGTTACGCATAGGTTTGTGGCTGGTTTTCCGATTGGTGACCCCAATAAGGGCATTATTACTTTCTCTCATTTACTTTTTGCAGATGACACGCTCTTATTCTGTAAAGCAGATCACAACAGTTGAGGGCATTGAAGGCTTTGTTATTATGCTTCGAAGTAGCGTCAAGTCTGAAAGATAATTTTGACAAGTCCAAGTTAGTGCCAATGGGGACCATGAGTAACACTAGGCAGTTAGCTAGCATTCTTGGGTGCAAGGTAGCTTCTCTTCCCATTATCTACTTGGGATTGCCCTTGGGGGTTGCCGCAAGTGCCTCATCTATATGGGATTTAGTTATTGAAAAGATAGGAAGGAAATTGGCAAGGTGGAAGAGATTGCATTTGTCGAAAGGTGGCCGCTTGACTCTCATCAAGAGCACCCTTTCTAACTTACCTACGTACTTCCTATCTTTGTTCCAATTGCCTGTCAATGTAGTGGCTCAGATTGAGAAATTGTATCATGATTTCTTATGGAGTGGGATAGGGGATGAATTCAAATTCTAGCTGGTTAGCTGGGATAAGGTGTGTAGACCAATCTCGTCAAGTGGGTTGGGTATAAAGAATTTGAGAACATTTAATCGAGCCTTGCTTGGAAAGTGGTTATGGAGGTACAACATGGAGGCAGAAGCCCTATGAAAACTGATGATTGATTGTAAATATGGAAGCTTGTGGGGGGATTGGTGCACCAAAGAGGTAAATGGGGCAAGTGGTGTGGGGATTTTATTTGCCATTCTAAATTGTTGTTGGGGAGGGGGTCCCGAATTAAGATTTGGAGGGACATATGGTGTGTGAATGAGGCTCTAAAGGATGTCTTTCCAGCCATTTTCCAAGTGGCTCGCAATCAGGAAGCATCCATTGAGGACCTCATGCTTATATCAGGGGACCAAGTGCAGTGGAACGTCACATTTAGTAGAGCGGCGCAAGATTGTGAAGCAGACATCTTTGAGGCTTTTTCCAGCCTCTTATATTCTGTGAAGCCAAATAGACAGCAAGTTGATAGGTTGTGGTGGATTCCAGCGGGTAAGGGCATCTTCTCAATTCGATCCTTATATAAGTCCCTTTCCCAAGCCGCAACTATTCAGTTCCCACGGAGGAGAATTTGGAGAAATAAGGCACCTCTGAAAGCGGTCTTCTTTACATGGACAACAGCATTGGGGAAGATTCTGACTACTGACAACTTGAGGAAGCGACAGATAGTTATACTAGAATGGTGTTACATGTGCAAGAGATTTGGTGAGACAGTGAAACACCTCTTGTTACATTGCGAGACAACTAGAGTCTTGTGGGTGGAAGTCTTCAGCTGAGTAGAGTTATCCTTCATTATGCCAGCAACTGTGATTGATCTATTGGCCAGTTGGACACTTCCGAGAGGAGTTCAACAAATTAAGGCAGTGTGGAAAATGATCCCAATCTGTATTATGTGGTATATATGACAAGAGCGCAATGATCAGACTTTAGAAAACAAGGAGCAGTCGCTGGAGGAACTTAGAATTCTATTTTTCCATACTTTATTTCTTTTTTTGATAAGTAATAAATTATTTCATTGATATAGAAAATAGGCATAGCCCAGGTACACTGGAAGTATACATGTGAATACACCTATTTAAGTACAAGCAACAGTTACAAGGAAATCATGGAAGCTGAGGCCATTCCAATCTAGAGCAATGGCCCACAAAAACAAAGTCTTCCAGAAAAAACTCCTAAACTCTTCCTTGGAGCGCTCATGATCCTCAAAAAGCCTCTCATTTCTTTCACTCCAAATACACCAAAAAATACAAATGGGGATCATCTTCCACACGGCCACGATCTGTGGTGTTCCAAGGATCCCTCTCCAACTTGCTAACAGTTCCACGACCCTACCTGGCATTACCCAAGCTATCCCCGTTCTGCTGAAGAAGTAGTTCCAAATATCTCGAGTAAAATCACAATGTAAGAGTAGATGGTCTGTCGTTTCACCACTATTTCTACACAAACAGCACCAATTTGTGATGATTAGGCCTCGTCTTCTAAGATTATCTATGGTCAAAATCTTCCCTAAAGCTGCTGTCCAAACAAAGAATGCAGCCTTGGTTGGTGCTTTACTCCTCCATATGGTCTTCCATGGGAAATTAAGCCTTTGTTGCATGGTAAGAGAGTCATAGAAGGATCGTACCGAGAACTTCCCTTTCCTAGAGGGTCTCCATTCCAGCAAATCTTCAATTGTGTCCACAATGGGAGTGCTGTACAGCAAGTTCAGAAACTCAACCAAACTAGTCACTTCCCAATCATGTGCTTCCCGAATAAGGCTAATATTCCACTCTTGTGAGCCTTGATTAATAACCCGCAAATCAGCCACCATAGCTTCCTTCTCCCTTGCGATACTGAAAATCATAGGATAAGCCTCCTTCAAGGCCGTATCTCCCACCCATATATCCTTCCAAAAGTTGATCCTACTCCCATCCCCCAAACACAACCGAATATTACTAGCAAAGTAGCTCCACCCTTTCCGTATATACTTCCATAACCCCACTCCATAAGACCCCCTACCTTCTTTAGAACACCAACCCCCCCTTTCACAACCATACTTCAAGTCAATCACCCCTTTCCATAAGGCTCCCCTCTCATTGTTATAACGCCACAACCATTTTCCTAACAAGGCCTTATTGAAATCCCTCACATTCCTAACCCCCAAACCACCATCCCTCAAAGGAGAACATACCTTGTCCCACCCCACCAAATGGAATTTAAATTTATCTCCTATTCTACTCCATAAAAAGTCCCGTTGAATTTTCTCCATTCTAGTTGCAATGCTTGCGGGAAGAGGGAATAAAGATAAGTAGTATGCGGGAAGGTTGGATAAAGTGCTTTTGATAAGAGTAATACGCCCCCCCTTTAGTTAAAGACAATATTTTCCACCCGGCCAGCCTCCTCTCAAATTTTTCCATCACCCCCTCCCAAATAGACTTAGCTTTGAAAGAAGCCCCCAACGGAAGTCCAAGATACTTCAGTGGCAATGAAGAAACCACACAACCCAATATGTCAGCCAACGCTCTGATATTGTTTACATGACCCACCGCGACCATCTCTGTCTTAACGAGATTAATCTTCAACCCAGATACCGCTTCGAAACAAAGTAGGATGGCCTTCAAGGATTGAATATACCCTGCATTTGCCTCACAAAATAACAAGGTATCATCTGCAAACAAAAGGTGAGAAATAATGATAGAGCCATGGGTGTCTCCTACTGAGAAGCCAGAGAAAAAACCTCCCTCTACTGCAGCCGACACCATTCTACTTAATGCCTTCATAACTATAACAAACAAGAGGGGTGATAATGGGTCACCTTGACGTAGCCCTCTCGAACTATTGAAGAACCCCACCGGGTCCCCATTTACCAAAACTGAAAAGCGAGCCGTTGACACACAATGCCTCATCCATTTCCTCCATCTCTCCCCAAAACCACATCTCCCCAACATATAAATCAAGAAATCCCAATTAACATGATCATAGGCCTTTTTCATATCTAATTTGCATATAATACCTGGAGCTCCCGACTTGATCCTGCTATCTAAACATTCATTAGCTATAAGGACCGAGTCCAAAATTTGTCTCCCTTTCACGAAGGCATTTTGTGACTTAGAAATGATCTTAGTCATGACCGAACTCATCCTATTGGCAAGTACTTTTGAAAGTATCTTATAGACACTACCCACAAGACTAATCGGCCTATAATCTTGTACCTCTATTGCACCAGCCTTTTTAGGGATTAGAACAATAAAAGTAGCATTTAAACTTTTCTCAAATTTGCCATAAGTGAAGAATTCCTGAAAAACCAACATTACGGATATGTTTGGGGCAAAGATAAGATTTCTCATCTCTATCTCTATCTCATCTCATCATTACAACTTTTTCAAATTTTCATATAAAATATAATAAACAATTCAACTTTTTCAAATCCCAATACAACTTTTTCAAATTTCAATATTTTAAATTAATATTTTAAACTTTTATCTTAATACTATTCACAAAATTTTTAAAAATTTTCATCTTATCTCACCTACCAAACATAACCTACATCCTCCCTCACCACCTCCCAACAAGATTGGAAAAAAACCATAGTGAAACCATCCGGACCTGGAGCTTTATCTTTATTCATTTTCCTGATTACTTGTTGTACCTCTTCCTCTTCAAAAGGTCTTTCCAACCAAGCTGAACTATTTTGATCAATGGCCTCAAAGGCTAAACCATCCATAGTAGGCCTCCAGGCATGAGGTTCCGTGAACAAATGTTCGAAATGTCCAGCCACCTGCTCCTTTATCACAACCTGATCTGAGGATGCACCACCATCTATGTTCAGAGACTCAATGGAATTGAACCTCCTACATGCATTAGCAACTCGGTGAAAAAACTTTGTACATTTATCCCCCTCCCAAAGCCACAATGCCCTTGACTTTTGCCTCCACGAGATCTCCTCCATTAGAGTCAGACATTCAAGTTCAGAAACTACTTGATCTTTTCGGTTGTTCTCATCTCCTGCACCCTCCAAACTTTGTAATTCTTGAAATAAGCTCTTTTTCTGTAAAGTTACATCACCAAATACCTGTTCATTCCATGGCTTCAAATCCTTCTTCAGAGCTTTCAATTTTCCAGCCAGTACATTGCTCGGATTACCCTCAAAGAGGTATGAATTCCACCATTGTCTAATCAAATCCACAAACCCCTCCGTTTTTAACCAAATATTCTCAAACTTGAACGGTCTTCTACCCCCTTGAATGCCACCACAGTCTAACATGATAGGGAAATGATCAGAGCATATCCTCGGGAGCCTTTTCTGACTTAGGTCTGGATAATGCAACTCCCACGAGGGGGAAATAAGGAATCTGTCTAATCTTGACCAAGCTTGATAATTAGACCAAGTATAGTCACCTCCCATTAGAGGGATATCCATCAAATCTAACTCGAAAATGAAGTCCGAGAAATCTACCATAGCTTGATTTTTTCTTCCCCCCCTGATCTTTCGCTGGGAAATCTTGTCACGTTAAAATCCCCACCAATGCACCAGGGAGCCTCCCACCAAGAACATAAACCAGCTAGCTCATCCCAAAGTAACCTCCTCTCGCTATCTAAATTAGGGCCATATACCCCAGCAAACACCCATACGAAGCCATCCTCAATATTTTTAAAAAAACACCCCACCGAATATTCTCCCACAAACTCATCAGTGCGCTCCACCACTCTCTTATCCCACAACACCAACACTCCACCCGAGGCCCCTTTCGAAGGTAAGTATGCCCAATCTACAAATTGACAACTCCAAATACTCCGAATAATCCTTCTATTGATAAACTTCAGCTTTGTTTCCTGCAAGCAAATGATATCCAACTTCCATTGCCTTAAAAGGGCTCTTATTCGAAGGCGTTTATTGATCTCGTTCAGCCCCCTAACATTCCAACTAAGAATTTTTGGCTTCATTTATCAACTGCTCCAGCCCTCCCCTTGTTTCTACCACGACTTGCACTCCCCTCCTTACTATCGTAATTAATGGAAGACTCCAACCTCTTCAACTCCCTCTCTGTTTTTGCCCCTGCTTCTTGATGTTCAGCCTCCATAGCTATAATCAATGCCTTGAACTGATCTTCATAGCCCACACACGAAATCCGCATACAATTTTGCAATTCTTTTACCTTTTTCAATACCCAATCAGAGGAGACGATAGGAAGGATCATACTTATAGGGGCAAGATCCTCTCCTACTGATTCCTCCCCCTCATTTGAGTTTACACAAGGGTCATAAAGTGTCATCTGCTGACCTTCATCTATCTCCCCAATTTCCAGCGTACTCCCACCCTCCATAAGCTCACCATGATCCCTCTCTGCCCCCCCCACACTCCTGAGCTTCGAAATGGCCTTCTTGGACTCCCCCCAAAGGCTCATCGTGAGCCTTGTCTGCCTCCCACCACCTTAAGGGAATCGAGAGATCCATATTAGAGACAAGTCTAGCCGGAATCTTTTGTGGTAACCCTCCCGATGACTGCCCTCCTTGAGCATCCCCCGATCCTTCCACTGCAACCATAGCCAGTTCCCATACGTCGATTTCCCCCACCTCCACCTCCGGCGACCGTAAGACCACCGACGGACCTCCACCTGAGTCGCCGGCAGTGGTCGACCCTTTCTGTGTCAGACCCGACCCAAGACTCGGCCCCAAGGTAGAAGTATTGGGCACTCCAGTTGACCCGATACTCTGCCCGATACACAGTTTGTTACAGACCCTATCGGGCCTTTCTCCTTCCAGACCCTACGTGGGCTTCTGCTTGGGCCCGGCCCATAAGCAACCTTCTTCCCCTTCCAGTCTTCTTCATGGCCCACGAAATGTTTCATTCCCAACTGTTCCCTGCAAACAACTTCTTCCCGTATACTGCCTTCTTCCCCTACTGGACCAGCCTTCCTCTTATCATCACTTGGACCACAGCCCACTCCCCTTCCCAAGCCCATTTGTCTTTTCTCCTCTACACCCCGTAACAACCCACTGATATTCAATTGCAACTAATCTATCTGACATTTCATTTCCTGCAGTGCACTCAACTCTTTATCCTCAAACAGACCGACAGCCCTCCTTTGCTAGCCTGCTCCACTAGCATCATTTCCCACCTCTTGAGCATGGCCTCCCCTTATACTGTCTTTGTGTAGCAGTGCCTCCTGGTATGACCGGAGTGGTCGTTTTTGTGGTGGCTAGGACACAGAACCACCTGACCAGGCAGCCTCCCTCATAGTCTCCATCAGCTTCCTCCATCCCCTTCCCTCCCTATCTTCAGGTATGAATAAGGAGTTTCTAAACCCACCTCCACCATACTCCATCAATGCCATGAAGGAGCCTCTTGAGTTGTGACGCCTTTGTGCAACATAGCCCCTATCTCCTTCTCTATGTGCAGAATAAAACTCCTTCCTCACAGTTTTCAAGCAATCCTCCATCACTTTGATGAACCACCTTGCCGTGCCTAACCCCAATCTAATCTCTTTCACCACCTTCCATCCTTTCTCAGTCAAGAAAACAAACCTCCCATCCCTTACTACCTCAAAGACTTTAGATTCAATGGGAGTCTGCTTCACTGTACTCATAACTCACTAAATCAATCACTAACAACAACTACATACACCAGAAAATCACCAGAAGAAAAAGTTTTCCTTCATCGAAGTTTTGGTTGTACAGAGAAAAGTTAGGAGAGAGAAGAGAGAAAGTTACTACCTCTCCATACTTTATTTCTATGGGCCATTGCTTTAGATTTTAATTGCCTGAATTTTCACGACTTTCTAGCTTCCCTTACGTCGACCTAAATAGGTCTTATCTTCTTGTATACCATCTTGTATACTTGGGCTTTGCCTATCTCTATTAATAATATTATCGATTACTTAAAAAAAAAAAATTGCTTTTGCAAGGCATGTTTAAGTGGCCTTTCTGACCATCTATTTGAATTTAACCATACAAGTATTTGGATGGACAATGAACACACACAAACTACCACTCTGTTTTTTACTTCTCCATTTTTCTTTCACCACAACCAACCAATCCCATTTCCATGATATAGTTGGCCAATGTTGTCTACAGAAAGCAAGAAAGGAAATACATCCCAAATTGTTTGTGAGGTTGAAACATAGAAACCATAGGTAGATTAGCATGCTAACAAGTCATAGTTCTGAAGCATTTCAAATTATAAACTCGTATGCTCTATTTCAAGCCTAAGTTAGCACTCCACCCTAAAATAAGCTTCCCACTATCCCAATTCCCAGGCAATGATTTGCATCAAGCTTTATACAGCTTCACTGTCATTTAAAGGACACATACTCTAGACAATGGAATAGGTAGTCTTTTTTTTTTTTATCAATCGGAATAGGTAGTCTTATCTAGCATAAAATCTAAAAGAAATAAAGGGAAGAAGGGTTTGGAATTTCTAATCAGAACCCTATAGTTTTCTTTGTCCTTGATAAAAAAAAAAAAAATGGAAACCCGATCACCTCACTTACATGGAAGGAAAGAAAAATTAACTTATATAGACATGGCATAACCTTATTCGCAACCGCTACAGCTTCTTGTATGAATTTTCTTTCCTTTTACCTTTTCAACTTAGTTCAGGAAAAAGTTTCTATTGAACTAGCAACTGTCATTGTAAATCTTTGAAGATTGGAGCAATCATTGACCTTAAGTGACTTCCAAAACCTTTTAGATGAATTAGTGCTGTCTTGCTCTCTCTTGCTGCTAAATCTAGCTTGATGTGCATACATTCACTCCATTTTCTATCTTTTGATATACAGCCACTTCACACTCTCAATGTCCCCTGTTAAGTTAATCTGTGAGAGCCGAAAATGTGGTTGATGTGGTATCATAATCAAGGAGTTAAAGAAGTTGAATAAGGATCAATTCTTTGACCAGTCGAATAGGGTACTACAGGCTAAAGAGAGGATAGAAAATCCCCAAAAACTTGTCCAGCAAAACCCATTAGATGGAAACTTGGTGTAAAGAGAGGCGAGTGCAGTCAAAGAGTATGGTGATCTTAGTAGAGCCGAAGAGAGCTTGTTCAAGGACAATTCACTGGTGCAACGGCTAAACTTGGGGAATTATAACACTAAATTATTCTTCAGGGCTATGAAGAATCACAACAACTGGAACACAATCCCACAGAGAAAGGGACTTAGATGTTCCATTGACACAGAGGGGAAGCCAACCTAGGGAGATGACACAGACCTATCAACGCAATAGTAGGACTGAAACAAACCAGCAACATACGATACGGCAGGTTTCATACCATTTTTTTAATTTATTTGTATCGAAGAATCATACAAATGGTTGATTCCTGCATGATACACTTGATCGAAACGTTTTATATCATGTTTCTCCAATGATACCAATGGTAGCCAACAATAAGAAAACATCTCAAGAGGCACTCCTCCAACATAACCACCCAAGTCTAATTCAAGTTATTCAACCTGCAAAATCCCCTATTATATTTGTGCGTGATGCTCAGTTAAAAGCAATACTTCTTGAGTAAACCCCACACAACCAAATGATATAAAATAAAATAAACATGAGACCATGACAGTCACGACAATGAGGAAGCTGAAACAATCCCAATGGCCAGGTAGTCATTTATAAAAGAGATAGCCTGTTAAGATGAAAATCAGCATTTTCAGTTTCTCCTATTATTATGGCTAGGCATACATCAACTGCTCTTCAACTCTTTCAAACTCACGATGAGATAAATTGATGTATTCTTATTTTGTTTCAGATCACTAATCCCGTATCCATTGATTAATAAGAAAATAAATATTTCTCTAAAAACTTTTATAATATCCAAATACTAATTAACAAGTGTGAAACATTCTTTAATATATAAAAGAATACCAGGGTCGAGTAGTGTTTGTAAATTAATACTTATAAAGCGAAAGAATAATGGGGAAAACGATCAGTACCTCAACCATGAGGACACCAGGCATAATAGGCCTCTCGGGGAAGTGCCCAGGAAAGAAGTTATCATTTATAGTCACATTCTTGATAGCAACCGCAGAAACCCCAGGATTGTACTCAATCACCCTATCCACTAACAGAAATGGAAACCTACAACATCAGGCAAAAGAAGCATCAGAACATAGAGAATAATAATAAACAACAACGCAAAGCATAAAGCACGGGAAAAAGCAAAAGATTAAGAAAGACCCACCGGTGGGGCAGAATTTCCCGTATCTGATTAATATCCATGACTGTAGGAAATGCTGGGTATCCTGCAAAAAGATCAGAAATAAATGCTAAAAAAAACATAATTTGCTTTGAGATAGCAAAGAACTGAAAACAGAAATGTTAAAGAATACATACTATTTTCAATGGGTATGTCTTGGCTGGTGTTGTCCCCTCCATTGAGAGAACAGCATGTGACGGAATTGGAACGGGGGTAGGATTGAAGCGAGAGAGAACGAGGTACAGAGAAAGAAAGAGAGAGCCCGGACGGAGAGAACCTTCTGGGTTTGTTCAGAGAGTGAGAAAGAGTGGGAGAGAGAAGGGAACTGGAGGCGGCTGCCATTTTTTTCCTCGAGAGATACAGAGTGGAGAGCGGAGAGTTCGAAGTGGGTGCGAGGGGGGAAGTGAAGTTGTGGGATGGTATTACCGTGGGCAGGACTCCATGAACTACTTTCAACGCATCTGTACTCACGGGGGTCCCAGCCGGATATATAAAAGAGATTCTCGGCATCCAAATGGGCAGGTCTTTCGCTCAAAACAAATGGCCGGCCTCTTTTTGTTTACCAAGAGTAAAATACAATCAAAATATGGAAACAAAACAATCAAATGAATAAGAAAATTAAAAAGGAAGCAAGCAACAATGGATACATTTAAACCGTAGGTGACGCAATTGATTGAACTTCTGGCATTTTCAGATTAGGCGAATTACATAGTATGAAAAAAGAAAAATTGTATTCTCAAATTAATGTGTCGAGCACATTTAGTAAAGTATTTACATGATATAATTTGATTTATAAGATAAATATTAAAATTTAAATCTTACAAATCAAACCTTACTATCTCTTTTTAAAATAGAACAAATATCATTCATAATAAAATCCAATAAGAAAGTCAATACCATTACAAATCAGTAACTAGCAAAACTCTAAATTAAATAAAATCTGAACATTGATGTCACTACTTAATAGTGTCACCCACAAAACGAGAATGTCTTACAAGCATGTGAGTTGCTTCATTTCCTTGCCTACCAACATGAAGAATATCATACTTCTCGAACCAGCCTTGAAAAATTAGTTTCCTTAGAACCAATAGTTTCATTAATAGACAATGATTCCCTTTCCAAAATCAATCTTCAAAAACCTAAATTCAAGATAAACTCCTTGAATCATTTCCAATCCTTTTTCCTAGACCTTTTCACAACTTCAGGCCTTGTCGGTATTACAGATTGCTTAGACAGTGTTGATTCTAGAGTCACAAGTGATATGAGAACCTCTTTGGCAATGGATTTTTCTGATAAGGAAGCGGAAGAGGCTATATCTCAAATGAAGCCTCTCAATTCTCCTGATCCAGATGGTTTCTCATCAGCCTTCTATCATCATCACTGGCCCTCAATTGGAAAGGAGGTATGTGCAGCAGTGTTATTTGTGCTTAATTCTAGAGGAAGTTTAGAGGGCCTAAATGAGACTTTTATTGTCTTAATTCCCAACGTTAAGTCCTCAAAGAGGGTCACTGAATTCAGACCCATTAGTTTGTGCAATGTCCTTTACAAAATCATTTCTAAAACCATTGCCAACAGACTTAAAAAAATTCTTCTTGAACTTATATCCCCTACCCAATCTGCCTTTGTGTCTGGTAGATTGATCTCTGATAACGTGATTGTAGCCTTTGAGGCTCTACATTCCATGAACTGTAAGCTGCAAGGAAAGGAAGGACATATGTCATTGAAGCTTGATATGAGTAAAGCATATGACCGAGTTGAGTAGGGCTTCCTCAAAGCTGTGATGCTCAAACTGGGTTTCTCTAGGGACTGGATCAACCTGATCATGAATTGCATTGAGTCTGTTTCTTACTCCATCCTCATTAATGGTAGCCCATAACAGAAATTCCTTCCTTTGAGAGGACTGAGACAAGGGGACTCTCTATCCCCTTATCTCTTTATCCTTTATGCTGAGATTCTTAGCAACATGCTGAACAAGTCAGAAATGAGAGGTGCCATCTCAGGTATCCCTATTGTTAGAGGCCAAATGCACATTAATCATTTGTTTTTTGTAGATGATAGCATACTTTTTTGCAAAGCTAATGCATTAGAGTGGAGTAGGATGATCCACATCCTATACATGTATGAGTATGCCTCGGGTCAGAGATTGAATAAAGACAAAACTACAATACAGTTCAGCAGGAACACTCTTAAGGTTGCCCAAGATTTAATCCTACAAATTGCAGGGGTCAGATCAGGCTCTTCTCATGAACAATACCTCAGTCTCCCTGCTATGGTTGGGAGAGCAAAATTTGGCTCATTCAAGAAAATACTGGACAGAATAAAGAAGAGAGTTAACAACTTCAAGTGTAAGTCCCTCTCACAAGCCGACAAAGAGATTCTATTGAAAGTTGTGATCCAAGCTTTGCCTACCTATTACATGGGTGTTTTTAAG
Source organism: Cyclocarya paliurus (assembly GCA_029856935.1). NCBI lineage: Eukaryota > Viridiplantae > Streptophyta > Magnoliopsida > Fagales > Juglandaceae > Cyclocarya > Cyclocarya paliurus. The sequence goes on along the minus strand of CM056946.1, from coordinate 28,456,005 downwards.
TTCCCTGGTACTCTTATTAGACAAATGAATAGGATCATACATAACTTCTAGTGGGGTTAGCAGGATCTCGAGAGGAAGGTTCACTAGATTTCTTGGCATACAATGGGGAAAGCTAAGTCAGTGGGAGGAATGGGCTGTAGAGACATTGAGAGTTTCAATCTTGCTTTGTTGGCTAAGCAAGGTTGGCGCCTCATTCAGTACCCTCAGTCTTTAGCCTCCCAAGTAATGAAACTGAAGTACTTTCCACATTCCTCCTTCTTGGAAGCAAAGGTTGGTAACCGACCATCATACATTTGGAGAAGTATAATGGCAGCCAAATTTTTGGTGGATAAGGGTTCAATATGGAGAGTTGGAAACGGTAGCTCGATTAGAATAGGGGTGGACAAGTGGATCCCCCAGACCCAGTTAGGAAGAGTAACCAGTATGGCTCACTAGTTAGACCCCACAAAAACAGTCAATTCTTTGATTGATCCTAACACTAGATCTTGGAGTCAAGATCTAGTTGAAGGTTCCTTTAGAAAGGAGGAGGCCAAGTTGGTAATGCAAATTCCCCTAAGCTATTCTAATCTGCCTGATAAACTGATATGGAAGAGTGCAGCTAATGGACAGTTTACTATTAGAAGAGCTTACCACCTCCACAAAGAATTGGTTGATCAGTCACTAGGCCATTCCTCCTGTAGTAATGAGTGCTCAGACGGATGGAAGATGTTGTGGAAGCTTAATGTCACCCCTGCAATTAGAAACTTCCTATGGAGGGCATGCAAAAATGGACTACCAACACTCAAGAATCTGTCATTAATAGGAATCGTGGAGAAACCCTTTTGTCCATTCTGCTTAAGAGAGGAAGAAACAACCTTCCATATGGCTTGGAGATGCCCTGCAGCCCAGGATGTGTGGGGGCAGTGCTCGAGATTCCTTCAGAAGAGATATTTCCCTTCCATGTCGTTTAAGGAGCTATGGTTTCTATTGTGCAACTCAGCTGAGATGGAAGTACTAGAAGATTTTGCTGTGGTATCCAAACTCATTTGGCTAAGAAGAAACAATTTCATTTATAAGCAGAAATTCTCCCACCCTAATTAGATTACTAAAAAGGCCTCAGGGATCTTGCAAGGACTCGAGGCTCTCAAGTCAACAAGGGACAATCAGAGGTTAGTAACATTGCCTGTTGAAGTGTAGTCTGCTCCCCCTGTTAATTTTTTGAAGATTAATTGGGATGCTGCAGTGAATAAAGTCAACTGCAGGATTGGCATAGGGGTAATAGTGAGGGACCATCGAGGTAGAATGTGTGCTGCCTTGAGAAAGAATAGGCCACTTTTCCTTGACCCCTTACTAGATAAGGCTTGTGGAGCTCTAGAGGCAGTTAAGCTTGGCATTCAACTGGGGTTAAACCACATAGAGCTCGAAGGGGACTCACACCAGGTGGTTCAAGCTATTTTGTCCAAGTCTACAGAGGGTTCTGCTTCTGCAATGGTCTTTAAGGATGTTCAACTCCTTTTAAACCAATTTGTCAGGCGGTTTGTTTGGCATGTTAGAAGAAATGCTAACATAATAACTCACAATTTAGCTAGAAATGCACTTTGTAATGCTGATTCCTTTCTGGATTGTGATGATCCTTCTCCTTGTATTGTTGGCTTGTTAAGCTAATGAAAGAATTGAGCTTTATGCTCCTTCCAAAAAAGATAAACTCCTCAAAGTAGCCAAAACTTTTATTTCATCGACTTCAAACACTCCACATTCCTTTGGACTTAAATCCAAAAAAAAAAAACATCACATTTAGCATCCCTTAAAATAACCTTAATGCCCACAAAGTCAGAAGATCGAAACAAAGCAATATCAAAATTAAGTTTAACCATTCCCTATGTTGGAAGTTTCCAAGATAGCAAAGTCTCTTGCCACCACACAACTAGCTGATGCACTTTAATAATAGTGTACCCCTCAACATACGTTACATAGTTATCAACAACATCTCAATGTACACAGTCACGAAATAAATTTATATTCTATACTTCCATACACCTCACGAAATGGTAAGAAAAATAGAAACTAAAGTCAAATCAAACCTCATTAATTCCCAAACCAGGTTAGCAAAGTGACCATTAACCTCCAACAAAGATAAAACCTGAGGACATCTCACAGTTAAAACCATAACTGTATCAAGGCTGGACAACCCTAAAAAACATGACAACAATCCTTCACAACTAACTGACAATGAGCGCAACACCCATTAGAAATAACGCCCCTCTTCATCATATTCATTTTTGTTGGAAGACTATCATTACAAGCACAGCGACCAAAACTCTTAACTTTATTTGGAAGTTTCAAGTTCCAAAATTGTTGCCAAAAAATTAATGGTCCATGTGAATGTGAACTTTCAGCTCCACCTTTAGAATCAAACAAATCCATTGCTAAATGATAGCCAGAATAAATACCATTCTTTATACCATGCCACATAAGTTTATCTTCAGACTCTTTTGAAAGCAAAGGAATTTGTACGATTACCTCAGCTACAAATATTGGAGGAAAAACAAATCTAGTTAAGTCTTGATCCAAAGTGCTGGTGTTCTTATCCATAAGCAAACTAACCTTAGAATCTTCATGGGCAATATAATTATGAGGTAGAGTTTGACGTAACCAAAAGATTGGAACTCATTTATCCTGCAATATCCGGACTTTGTCACCCTTCCCTATCCTCCAAATATACCCATTCAGCAAAAGAGGTTTAGCTGCATACATACTTTTCCACACATAAGAAGATTTTCAACCCAATGTCGATTGTAAAAAATATTTAGTAGGGAAATACTTCGTTTTAAACACTCGATAGAGTAAGGATGAGGGTTATATATCAACCCACACCCTCTTTAGCAACTAAAGCCAAATTAAAAAACCTAAGTTTTTAAAACCCATTCCCCCTCTCAATTTGAAGTACATTGTTTTGTTCAACTAACCAAAATGCATCTTTCGTTATGTACTTCGTTGACCCCATCAAAACCTTACAAGCATCCCTTCTAATTCCATACAAAAGGACTTAGGTAACAAAAAACAACTAATTGTATAAATCGGCAATACTTGAATAGTCATTTTTATTAAAATTTCTCCACCTACCTATGAGAGTAATTGTTCCTTCCAACTGTATAACTTTTGCCAAACTCGGTCTTTCAACTCCTTAAAAGTATTACATTTAGAGCATTCAACCAATGAAGGAAGACCTAAATACCTATCATGATGTTACAAAGAATACACTTCTCAAATAGCCATAATATCAACAATTTTAACTCCAACATTTGGACTAATCAATAATTCAGATTTATCCATATTAATATATTGTACCAAAGCCCATAAGCATGCAACAACTACTTCAAGTGTTCATTTTTAGAGCGAGTAACTTGACAAAATAATAAAATATCATCTGAAAAAAAAAAACAAATAACTAACAAAAAGAGCTCTTGGACATACTTGTTGTAAAAACACACAACGATGACAAACAAGTGAAAGCAAGCACAAGCAGATTAATCACACGACACAAAATTAACGTGATTTGATAATGTGCCTACATTCATAGAGCTGCAAAGGATTTTATTATACTGAGGAATCACAAAATACACTTTGGGACGAAATCTCACACTTCATAACACTCAGGATGTACTAAATTGTTCATTAAGTACAAATTTATAGTATCACATGGCGGAAGCCCTAATTTTTACTTTTCTGCACTATTCACTCGAGTGAGATCTCTATCTGATACTCGCTCAAGCAAACTCTCTGCCTGAGTTTCGTTCGAACCACCTGTCTAGCAAAAGTCGAACAAACTTTCTGCCTAGCACTTTTTATGACCTCAAACAATGCCAAAATTTTTCTCTAAGAATGTTACCCCTGGACCCTAGCAAGGCTTGGGCCATAGAGTGTAGGCTTGGGCTGCATCCTTGTCAAGTCAGGTCATCAAATCGGGTTGACATACCAACAAAATTAGGCTCCACAAACTCAACAATACTTTCACACTTTTAATCAAATATTTTTTGTTCAACATCTTGAAGAAGAAATGACAATCCTTCAACACATAAAACAAATAAATAAGATGGTGATAATGAGTCTCCCTATCTCAAAACCCTTGATGTAGCAAAAGACAAAGTAGGTACTTCATTAATAAGCACTTTATATGAGACTAATTAATGCAAGATAAAACAAGACCCACACAATGTTGATCAAAGCCAAGTTTCAACATAATTTGCTTAAGAAAACATCATTCTACCCAATCGTAAGCTTTCCTTATATCAAGTTTCAACGACATCACATCTCGACAACCTCTTTTTACGAATGTAGTTTACAGTTTCAAATATAACAAAAACATTATTAGTTATAAGTCTACTCAGTACAAAAGCACATTGATTATCAAATCTTACTATTTAAGTTATGTAAATAGGGCTTAAAATAAAAATTGGTAAACTAGCCCGAACTGGGCCAGTCCAGTGTATTCGGCTTGGTATCAGTTTCATTTTTTCAAAACCGGTTCCAAACCGATCTGGTTCCTGTTTTGGTTGTTTTTACATCGAACCGAACTAGTTTATATATATATTATTTTTATTATATATAAATAATTTTTTATATGATTTGTTTATATGATATATATTGTATGCTAAATTTCTAATTAATATAACATGAAATTTCAAAATCTTAAAATTCATGTATAATAATCTAATAACATAAAATTAATATAACATAAAATCTTATAAATAACAAAAAATTAATATAACACAAAATACTTTTCTTTTAATTTTAAGTAACCATCATATTATCACTAACATATATGATAATATGGTTATTTTAAATAATATAAGTATATAATAATAGTTTTACCATAATTTTTTTTTCATATCATTTTTATATTTAGATATTTTTTTTAATTTATCGGTTTGTTGTTCCAAACTCGACTTCCTAAGCGTCCGACCTTGCTAGTTCATCGAGAAAACCGATAAAACCATACCAAACCAGATTGGAAGCGGTAAAATCGAAAGTACCAATTCAAGAGATGAATCGATCTAGTATCAGTTCTTCAATTCTTAAAACCGATGTATATCGATTCGGTTATAAAATATACCAAAAACCGCGAACCGGATCTGTACCCCTAGATGTAGATAGTATGGTCTACGTATTATCTTGATAATAGAATAACTCGAGCATGAAAAAATGAAATGCAGAACATTAATAGAAGCTCGTGGCGCATCGTACGTAAATTTAATTGATATGCAGTGATGTTTTGACAAAGCCAACTTTTCTTCCAACCAGATTTATTGCTGGTAAGAGTTGAGGAACAATTTGTTCTACCATCTTACGATCCGAATGTAAGATCTTCTCCATTTCATTTTACTAAATGGATAATCTAATAGTTTGTTTGGATGGTAAGATAAAATGAAATGATTTTAGATGAGTTGAATAAAATATTATTAGAATATTATTTTTTAATATTATTATTATTTTGAAATTGAAAAAGTTGAATTGTTTATTATATTTTGTGTGAGAATTTGAAAAAATTATAATAATGAAATGAGATAAGAGACCCATGCATGAAAAAGTCAATTGGTGTGTATTTCTTAATTAATTACAATGTTGGTTGACGAAATTAATTGGTAACTTTTACTTTGGATTGGAAGTGGTTGCGGTACTGGACATGAATGAATGGAACCCTAATCTAGAATAATGCATTCAATTCTCAATGCCAAACTCATTTTCAGGCATGAAAGCTACACTATACATATATATATATATACATATATATATATATATATATATATATACGGTCAAAGTCATGCGCAAAATGGGTAGTTTAATGAAGTTATGTAGTTGGCTTCAAGGACTATGTTAGCTTACTGCTGTAATGAATGTTGGAGATTAATTCAGTCTTCGAATCTGTGGACAATGAATTTTGTTTTCCTTTCTTCTTTCACGGCGTCAAAAGTTGAGTTTAGGGTGATCAGAGTGGATAAAATTAATTGAAAATGATATGTCAGCTGATTCTCCGCTTAGACTCAATCACTATTGGGACCTCAAGATCACTGTCTGAAATCCTAAAAATGGTTAAAAGTAGTGATTAATGATTATGCTTGGACTGCGGACTGCAGGTATAGTCAAGTTTTCACCCTTGGTAAAACCGACCGACGAACAGAAAAAACCGACCAATAGTTTTATTGGTCGATCTCAAAATGTGGTTTTTTTGGACTAGACCGGATCGAGACCGACATATGTATATATATATATTTAAATATTTTATGTATATATAATATTACTTTATATAATAACTGTATAAATTAATTATGTAATTTTCATTCAAATGATCATCATTGACTATAAATATATTGAAATTATTTATATTCATTAACCATATATATAATGTTAAATAGATCACTTAATTTTAATTTTACTAATTTAATTAATTTTTTGTGTTAATTTTTTAGTCAAAAAAAGACAAAAGAGGAAAAAAAATATTTATGGACCGACTGAATTAATAGATAATGGTCCGGTCCAGAAAAAATGATGGGCCTAAATTTTCAATCCATGACCTCCAAAACCAGACCGATTACACCCCTAACCGTGTATTTCAATATTGCTAGTTCAGGATGCAAAAGTATGAAAGGCTACTATGTTTGGGTACCAAGAATATCCCAGATATTCTCATAATACTTCACTACTATTTATTATTTTATTATTACTTTTTATCTACTTTTTACTACTATTCATTATTTTTCATTACTACTCAATATTCTATTATTACTTTTTCATTACTTTTTCACTACTATTCACAACTTCTCAACACTTCTCAATATTTCTCATTAGCTAAACGTAAGTGTATTTTTCTCAAGTTATAACTATAAACCCCTGCGGTTGAATACATCAAATTTAGCCTAGGCAAAACTCCGACATTAGTTGCTTTTCTATTTTTCAAGTTCATTAAGCATGCTGAATGGTATAAGTTAGACTTTGGGAGATTCTCTCTTTTTACCTCTGCCTAATCCGTCCCTTAAAGTTATAATAAGAAGATTCGAGTCCATTACAATTTACTCTGGTGAATCCCTGCTTTCAAGGAAATTGAAGCGAACCACTGGTTTTGGACCAGTCATTGATAACAAGGATAGACATGGATTTCTCTCGAGAAGGCCTCAACTGGAGACAAGCTGGCTGAAGAACCATGGTTATCATTGAACATTGAAGTTTAGTATCACTAAAGAGCATGCCAAATGCCAAAGCTTGGAACGTTTTACTTTCTTATTATAAATATTATATTGAACTTCCGCCCTCCTCGGTATAAAAAGCATTATTGCCTAAGCCAAGATAAGGCTTTGTTTAAACCTTACAAGGGAAATCAGATCATGCGGATAGATAAGCAAGTTGTCGGTGCAGGAATCTAGAGCTTTATATAGTTGTTCTCTATCATCCACCTGAGGCTCCAGTGGTTCTGTGAACACTTGTAAGCCCAGTACGCCCATCCAAAAGTGGCACTCCCGTACACCTCTTGTTGAGCTTGTGCAAATCTTTGGTAGTCTTGCATTGATGCCCCATTAAACGCAAATTCTGCTGTCCATTCCCCTGCAAAATCCCCCCACCACCACTCAGCTTATGAGTTTGCATGGAATGACATGATTAATGAATTTGCAAAATACAAGGAAATCAAGAGATTTTAAGGTGAGCATTCAATTTTAAAGACAGTTCTGATTGCTTTATAAAGGTAAATTGGATTTTTAGTATTTACCAACAAAACTGAGGGGGCCATTGGAAGTTGTCACTGTGCTGAGTTCTGAAGCTCGCTGATTGTGGATGTAATCGATGTTCTGTTGTACATTCATCTGGCTAAACATATCCGAATAGAGATTGTAGTAATGCACATCGATGACTACACGATTGAGGGTTCCACCAAATGAGAGGAGCTCCTTGGAATCTGCAGGTCCCAGTCGGTTTGAGAGGATCACATAAGCGCTTGATGTGTACTTTCTTACAGCATCATAACCTGCTTGGTAATATTTTTTAAGGCTATCTAGGGTCACACCCGGTGCAACAGGTTCATTGATTAGCTCAACTGCACCAAGACTTGGATTGTTGGCGTATCTGCACAAAGGGAACATCCAAAGGTGATCAGTGTTGCTCTCAATTTGAGTTATCTCTGTTGCATGTGTCACTCTGAGGAAGCATTTCTCAAACCATTTTGTCCAGAAACAGGAGTAGGAAATCAAAGTTATGGTACTTTTAGTAAGTAAGAGTGGAGAATTTACTAAACCTTTTTGCTAGGAAGTCTATGACTGCCACCGTATCCTGTATATTGGAATCTCCCCATTCCTGATATCCGTCTCTTGTCCCACTGTGATCATTTCCATTTTGTGATCCTTGAACTGCATGCAGGTCAACAATTACTTTCATCCCATAATTCCTGCATAATTGTCCAAAGAAGTAATCATTTTATAGTACTTGTTACAAACTTTGTTCTGTGCTAATCAGGTCTATGTCCAAAAGCACAGAATATCCATTTTATAGTTAACACTAGTCTACTAGATATCTGTGGCATGATTCACTACTACATACTGTGCCCATGTGAAAGCATTGTCCAAGGCTTCCAGAGAGCCCCCAACAAAAGGCCTTGGTGGTGTTGGATCTTGTGCAATCCACCATCCAACTGGAATTCTGACTGCATTCAGACCCTTTGATGACATGAAACTGAAGTCCTCTTCAGTGATATAAGTGTTCCAGTGATCCTGAGATGAAAAAAATGCATTATTAGTTTAGTAATCAATTCCAAAAAGGCTCATGTTGATATTACTATCTCAAGGTTGATTACTAACTTCCATATCTGTACATGTAAACTCAAATCCTTACCTTCATAATTTGAGGGGCTCTATCTGGGCCATAACCATTTGTGACTTGGTATTCGCCTTGCAAGGTCCTGACAATGGTCATTTGGAAGACCGATGGATTACTATCTTCCCAACCTGAGCCTCCATAATCAGCAGTTACCGACGCTCCTGATGTTGCCTATTTCAAACGCACAAGTAACATAGCAATGCCTTTAAGTAATTTTCAGCATTTGTTCCTTAAACTGATATAGTTGAATTGAACTGTTGAACTGATTTTGATGCATTATGATTAATACTTTTCTTAGCCTATCAAATGGATTAAACTATAATCTAATTTAGCTCCTGCTTTCATTTGACCGTGATATCCAGGATTGTTAAGTGATTTTTGAAGCATTACATGGATGTTAAGTCCCACATTGATTATATACTGTTGAAGAAACTTGAGCGAGTAGAGTAATTTGAAAATAAATGCGACTTTGAGTCATGTAAAATACTATCTTTAAGGCGATAATTGCTCCCAATCAAAAGTGTTTGTTACCGGATTACAAGCAATTCACTTCCAGGATACAACAAAGTTATCAACCACTGATAGTAGTTATGAAGTTTTTCCTTTAAAGTTTCTTTACAAAATTGTGTATGAGACTGAAACTATGAGAGTATGAAATTAATAAAATTCGTGGGTTGTATCCTCTATTTATAGAGAATGAAGTGGAATCTTATAAAAAATCACAACTCTTGAATTGTGACTTTTTAACTAGTAATTATTAGTTTAAAAAAAAATGATGTTTCATGTAAAGATCAAGAGGCATGTCTAGCCCAATGAATAGGCACCTCACACCCGAAAGGGATGGCACTGGTTTGAATTTCCCCGATAGCACTGAATTAATTTTAAAGCATTGCACTCAGTCAAGTACCTAGTCAAGGCTTAGCTTGGGCAAGTCCCTTGGGCCTTTACCTATCCCAACTCGTATCACTTGTGGTAGTGACTCACAAAATAAATAATAACTCACACTTAATAAATTCACATTTAATATCATAATCTACAATAAATATAACATATACTGCATCAGAAAAACTAATTATGACTTGCACTTCCTTAGATTGCGATATGTGTAGGAAAGTCACGAAACTGTTAAAATGGAATTCCCCGTCGGAATTAGGAAACCCACCAACGAACAGCTCGGAAATGGATGTCAAACTATAGCTTTTAAGAAGGAACAAATACCTGAAGAAAAAACCCATTTGTTGCTTTAATGCGAACACGGTTTGGATCATCATCTTTCCTAATGATTTGAAATGTTTCAGAGACGCCAGGTGCATTTGAAACTGCTACTGTGTTTCCTTGGTTTCCCAGCCCCACAAACTGCTTGTTGAACACTCTAAAATTGAAGGAAGACTCACCGGTCCTCCACAACTGCATCATGTTTTGTGGAAACCAGAGACATATTGATTGCAATATTAATTTATGCTTTTCTTAAATAATGATTGTCCTGATCAAGAACCTACCCTAAAAGTTTCCCAACCCGAGGCCGACGTACGGTCCGCAACAACATTGGTTCCACCACCATTTTCCGCTGCTAGATACGTCTGCAGCTTCGTAGACTTGAATTGAACTTGAGTTCCATCCTACCCAAAATCAGATTAAGATGCATATCAGTTAGAAATCGGAAAATCTTGATAAGATGACACTTGATATTCTTCAAAACTAAGTCACAATGAATTGAAATACATAAAACAGTACCTGGGCCATGGTTATGCATATATATGTGAGTGTAATTCTAATACATTGAACCACGGAGAGTATTCTACTTTCTTACCAAGAGATCTTTGTTAATTATTCCATCAAAGAGAGAAGGTTTCATCCATCCCTCCGTAACAAGCCAAGCTCCAAGATTTACAGCTTTAACTGGCAAGTTGAAGCTTGCTGTACTCTGTGCATGGGAAAGAGATAGAAGGTATGAAAGGTAGAAAGCCCAATAAAGAGTCAAGTACGAGAGGTAAGCCATTCGTCACTCTAAATTGAGGAATGCAAAGCGCTCGGGCCAATTATATACAAAACGAGATGATCAGTTTAAGCAGAGTTGAGCATTCATTTGAACTTTTGCATGTTATTTATGTTGTGTTCGGAAGATAATCTAACTCAACTCAATTTAAATTAATTATTTATTATTTTTTTAATTTTTCATAAAAAAATTAATTTATCTCAACTTATTTCATACATTTTAATCTAATAAGTTAAATTTATCTCAACTTAAAAAAATTTAAAAAAATTAATAAAATAAGTCACGTGCGTAAAATTATAAATACATGTAATACTACTCTAAACAAATATATTTCACATTAAAATATAAATTTCACATGCATGATGGACCCAAACAAATTAGTCAAGACTTTCGTTTCTTTTACCATCCCACCAATCTTAAATTAATTTCATGAACCAGAAAATGGGGGCAAATGTATTTAGCTTTTTTTGTATTAACAAAATGATACACTGGCAAGACAATTGTCAAGGAAACTCAAGCGACAAAATACTGCAAACACAAATCGAAAAAAAATAAAAATCCTAATTAGCATCTTTTGGAATTTAGATTCAGTTCAATCTAATTTTAAGTTAAATTTAATATCTAAACACTCAACTCTCAAATTATTAAATCAATCTCAACTCAAAATCTCTTTACAGGTAAGACCCACAATCTTTTCAACTCAATAACTCTTTACATATGAAATCTATAACTTTTTTTTAACTTTTCGTAAATATATTAAATTCATATTAATATTTAAACACATCTGAACTGATTTTAAATAGATTTTATAAAATTCATTTCATCATTTTAATTCATTAATATTTATAAAAAAAAAAAATTATTTCAACCCAATCCAACGTCAAAACGTGACGTTAGTCCATCAAAGTGGAGGTGACGTTGAAGGCAAAGCTACCCAGAGTCGATGAATTTAGAATTTCTAGAAAAGGATGCAATCAAGATAAGCTCAAACAACGCACTTTTGAGAATCCTAATTGGCTTTTGTCGCCAAGGATAATAAAAATTGACTTTTGGCGACGGATTTCAATAAATCCAGGAAAAAGTAAGAGAATTATAAAATTACCCTCTTTCTAAGCATCATTTCAACCGACTTCAACAAATTTTGTTTTTTTACCAAACGTCAATAACAGTATATTTTAGGAAAAAAATATTTCCACTCCAAACATAATTATAAACTGACCTCTTTCTTAAGCATCATTTTAACTGACTTCAACAAATTGTGTTTTTTTACCCAACATCAATAACAATATATTTTAGAAAAAAAATATTTTCAATCCAAATATAATTATAAATTAAAAAATGATAGTTGCAGTCGTGAGTGCGCAAGTATTATGTAATCATTTGAATGAATACAAGATTTACATAAAACGAAATTAATTTTTTAATAATAGATTTCACATATTTTCAAAACGACTGCATGATGTTAGCATACTCCACGACTGTATGTAATATTACTATTATAAACTACACTACTTTTACAAAACTCCACAAAAACTATATTAGGCGAAAATGTGTTGCCACAAAACAAATCTTAGTTTTGGTCAATGATACTTTTTTGCGGCGAGAGAACAAGTGGAAAAAGATTCTATGCGGTAAAAAAAATTGCCAGAAATACATTGGAATGTGACTTAAATTGTTCGAAGACTAGCCTCATATCATAACCATTCAAACAATATTCTAAGTTTGAATGTGATTGGGACATTCGAATGGTACTATTTAGGGACGAAATAGTTTCATCTCGAATTTTTTGTTTTGCATTCAAATGGACTTAGAACGGGTTGAGCAAATTTCATCCCAAAATTTCTTGTGTGACGAAGTATTTGAGACAAAATTTTCATCCCAAATTCTCTTCAAAGATGACATCCCAATCTTTTGAGACGAAAAATTTCATCCAAAAATAAGGTTCTTGTTGTAGTGACTCTGATATCCACATCATTTTGCGGCTTGTTCCTTCTATTTATGACTCTAAAAGAGATAATAACCTACTATCTAATGAGTTTAAATGACCTCGTCCAACAAGTTTTTTATTTATAGGTAACTCATAATTCATGAAAAACAAAAGTGACACTAGTTTAAAACATGAGTTGTTGTAGCACTAGGGGTCTCATTATGGAGTCTTCGCTACATGCTGTTAGTTGCTATACAAGCATGCTAACACTTCAAACAAATTCAGCGGCTGCTATATATTGCTTTAGAGAATGAAGCAAATATTGGTTTCCACCGTAACAGGATCTTTTTCAAAGTTATCATGGTTGCTTATGGTTAAGAATGTACTCTAAAATCTGCAAAGTTTCAAGGCTACATCAACCCGGCTGGTTAGTTTATGAATTATTGGGGCTCCTAAGTCCCAACTTTGTAGCAAGGAGGGTCTTTGTCATTGTCAATATATAAGATAAATCTAGGAATGATATCAAGGGGTATACGACCAAAAATAAAATTAGTTGCATCCCATTGCACCATAGAGTGCACACACCGGTTATGGGATCAATGAATTTTGGTTATTCTCCAGTGTTCTTGAGGTTGTAGATTTTGGCAAATTTCTTCTATGATTGGAGATAATTTCCATATTGGTGGAGGAGCTTCATTTTTTACCACATCTATAACAATTTGCGTGTCCCCTTCCAGGATGGTGGGACTTTTCTGAAGTAGTTTTGCCATTTGTGTGGCCAAAAGAGCTGTTGAAGCTTTTGCATAAGCTGGATTCGTTGATAAGATTTTTGAGGTCCATACCTCCAGAATTATTCCTTCAGAGTTCCTGCATACTGCCGAAGCTGTAGAGAAAGAATCTCTTATTACTACATGTGGTAATAAGAGATAGAATCTCTTATTACTACATGTGGTAATAAGAGATTCTCCTATTTGCCTTCTCCTCACCTGAAATTTGCTACACATACATCAAAAGAGAAGATCCACTGATTCAAAGACGAAGGTGTCCACTTGAGGATTTGATGACTTTTTGCCTTTTGTTCTCATTCTTGTGCATAGGCTTGGTATGTCTTTTCTAGTTGGATTATGGCTTTCTTGAGAGAGAGTTGTTTGATTGTGGACAATATCATTTCTTAGCCTCCATATAAAGTCCAAAACAATTACTGCAAAAATCTGAAAATGATGTTTCTCTGACTCCGTTAGACCCAATATTGGAACTGAGTTGATTATCAATTGAATCCAATCCATCATTGCATTTATCAGCAGTAATGCAAGGTTTAATGATCAGCTGCTTTGTTGCCATATTATGCAAGTAATTGGGCATCCCATGAAGAGATGAATCATTGTTTTGTCTTCATCATTGTAGAGTGGGTGATTTTCATGTTGAAAATTTGGATTAATAGCTCAGTCTTTCCTTCATTGGAAGCACATTCCATATGATTTTACAGAGTAGTAGCTTATGACGATCATGGATTTACAGACTCTAAAGATTTTTGAAATTAGACAATGGAAAATTTTGGAGGGAGGTGATACCTGTAGCTTTTGCCGCTAGATGGTAAGCGGTTTTGACAAAGAGTTTCCCATTTTGATTTGGATTCTAGATTAATGAGTCGTTCCTTTGACTGTTTTGAGGAAGATGAATTTTTGGATTTCTACAATGCTATGTTGTTCAAACAGAGTTTGTATTTTCTCAATGTTCCAAGAGCATGGGTTATGAGTGATAGTATCTGAGACTTTCAAAAGTGGGTGTACCTCATTCATTTGTTGGATAGGTTTGGGCTTGAAGTTTTCCATTGTTGGGATCCAAGGCTCCGATCATATATTCACTAATAAACCATTGAAAATTTAATAGCATTTGCCTTTTGATATTAATTCCCTTCTCATTAGGATGCCCATCCATAACCATGAATTTGATGATTTTGGAGTCGACTTTAAGAAAACTGTTGTTCTGAGATATTATTTTGATAAAATCTCATGTCACAACCGATTATTAACTTGGCTCAATTCCCATCCATCTTTTGCTAGCATTGCTAAGTTTATGTTCTCTATTAATCTAAGGCCAAGTCCACCTGCATGTTTTGTGTTGCAAATAGATTTTCATGATCTCAAAGAGAGATTATGTTTCAGTGCTTTGGAGAAACCCCACCAAAAGTTTTTGAAATTAGTGTTCAATCACTTGCAAACTGATTTTGGCAACATAAAAGATTGCATATGATATGTTGGGATTGTACTTGCAATTGTTATGATTAGCATTGTCCATCCTGCTTGTGAGAGTAATTTTGACTTCCAACCTTCTAGTTTTTTTTTCCTAATAAAGCTTTGTAGCTTTCTTTTTGGCTTTATCAAAAGAAGTTGGAAGACCCAAATACTTCATTCTAGGTGATGATGGCTTGTATGATAGTATCTAAGTAATCGAGGCTTTGGTCATTGCATTTGTGTTCCTGGTAATAAAGATTAATGATTTATTCAGGTTGATTTTTTGTTCCGACCATTCCTGGTACTTCATTAGAATTTTGGGTATGACTTGGGCACTTTGTTTATTAGCTTTTCCAAAGATAATTAGATCGTCTACAAATAAGAGGTGGGAAATGGAAGGATAATTTCTATTCAGCCATATACCTTCAAACTTTCCTTAAGCTTCCGATCTGCCTATTAATCTAGAGAACATTCATGCACAAAATGAATAAAAAAGGCGAGATGGGGTCTCTTGTCAGAGTCTTCTCTGTGCTTTAAAAAAACCTCTTGGGGAGCCGTTGACGAGGATGGAGAACGACACTGTCGTTACACATTCTCATAGCAGATTTATCCATGTGGCACTGAATCCCAAAACTTCCATCACTTTAAACAAAAAACTACACTTAGTGCAATCAAAAGTCTTTTCCATATCATACTTTATTGCCATTAGTCTATTTTTTTTTATCTATTTTTCAAGTGGTGAAACATCTCATGGGCGATCATCATATTTTCTTTTATATTTCTACCAAGCACAAAAGTTGTTTGGAGAAGGGAGATGATTCTAGAAAGTGTGGCTTTGAGACGATTTGCCAGGATTTTTGTGATGATTTTGAAATGACATTTATCAGGTCGATTAGGTGATAATGCTGAGGTGGGCTAGGATTAAGAGTTTTTTGGATTAGTGCAATATTTGTAAGGTTAATTTGTTTTAGTAATTTTCCACTTTGAAAATAATTTTGCACTACCATGATGACTTCACTTTTGATAATATTCCAGTAGTATCTGTAAAATAGGGTTGTCATTCCGTCTGGATCTGAGGCTTTCTGATTTGGGATTTGTTTTAGTGCTGCAAAAATTTCTTCTTAACCAGGTAGAGCACTAAAAAATTTATTATCCTTTTCTAAAGATTTGCTTGTCAAAGAGATTTTCAAGTTGTTATGAAAAAGTCGAATTTGTGGTGGCATATATAGTCCGAAAATAATAAATAAAAGTATATTCAATTAAAGATTGATTCATCAACCAATTACCTGGACCCAATTTGATGGAGTCGATCGCATTGCTCCGTCTTCTAATTATTGTTGATAAATGATAGAATCTGGTATTGGGATCCGAGGTTGTCAACCATGAGATTTTGGATTTTTGGCGCCATAAGATTTCTTCATTTTCAGGTGCGCCTAAAGTTTCAATTGAAGTTGTTTTTCTCATATTTGATTTGAGTCAGGAAGCTACACTACACTTCAAGAATTTCACTTTCAATTTTATGTATGTTGACCTAGATTTTCTTGAAGTGGACTTTGTTCCACTATTTTAAAGCATCCTTAGTAGCCTTGATTTTTTTGCAGAGAATATAGATTGGAGTTCCTCTTAATTGCTTGCTCCATGCTTCCTATATCATTATTTGACTAAGAGGTTTATGGATTCAAATTTCTTCAAATTTAAAGGAATATGGTCGATGTTGCTGGACTGTTGTATTCAATAGGAGAGGGTGATGATCTAATGTTGTAGAAGCCAAGTGTTGCAATGCGGCAGAAGGGAATAACAATCTCCATTGTTGGTTTACAATACCACGATCCAATCTTTCACAAATAAGCGCTCGACCTTGTCTATTGTTTGTCCATGTATAAGATGGGCTTGTGAAGCCTATGTCGATAAATCCTTGACTCTCCATTAAATTTCTTAGTCGTCCTTTTGAGTTAGATGCAATTGGGCACCCACCAAAATTTTCAAATTGCCCAAGTATGTCAGTAAAATCGCATAAGCAACTCCATGGTCATGAGAAAGCCGTGATTATTGAATTCATGTGTTTCCAAAAGCTTCATTTGAATTGCCATTGGGCAGGGGCATACACAAAAGTAATGAGCCATGGGTGATATGGGGGATTAGAATAAATCAAAATAGAGATAGCATTCATATTTATATTGACTGGTTTAATATCTACACCTGGCCGCGATACAAGAAAAAGACCTTTTTTGTTTTCGAAGGTTGGAAAATTAACAAAATGATGGAAATCAAAACTATTCACAATAGATAAGGTGCAATCTGCAGGCACCATGGTTTCCGACTAAAATATAATATTCGGATTATATTTTCTAATATTAGCCCTTAAAAACCTAACTGCTTTAGGTCGAGCGAATTCCCTGCAATTTCAAACCATTGTCTTCATTTAGTTGGTGGAGGCAATTTTGAGCTTGCTACTTCAGCTGTTTTTGGTTTTTTGGACAGGGATGATTGTGATATGAGATATGGCGTGACCCTTGATTGCTTTTTTTTTTTTTCTGGTTTTCCTCATGGCACTAGATTGCATTTCCATTAGTATGTTTGCCATAGCAGAGTCATCAGGGATGGGTTCAGGGGGCTCAGAGTTTGGTTCACACTTGGATTGATTTCTTTGCTGTTTTTTCTTTAGGGGCTGCCAAACTTCAGTCAGGGGTGGGGAACTCAGCCTTTTTGTTGTTTTCCCTGCTTTTGATTTGGGGAGAGTGGGTGGACTCTATTACGAATGAAGGGGCTATTTGGGCTAATGGTGAATTCGGCACTGGACTAAGCTGTGGGCTCGATTTTTTATTTAATACCGACTGTGCTGGGTTACTCAAATATGAGAGGCCGAATGGTGATGGGCCTTTTGTTGGGCCTGTTGAGCTTTAAACCCTTGCACTGCCGATTGGAGCTGTTGCCATTGTGAACGGTAAGGGTCCTTCTTCAATTCTGCGCTTGACAAGAGCTGTTACCATTTTGAAGCTGATTGTTACTTATGATAGCTCCACTTACAATGACATTCATTTATATATATATATATATATATAAAATTTAACATGCTCATCTATTCTACATGGACTGATGGGCACATTATTGTGTTTTAAATGCCTAGTAACCTCGGTGCATGTTTAGTTTCCTATGTTTGCATGACATAGGATTTTTTTTTTGTCTGCGCCTTTTCTCTCTAGTATCTGTGTAGGCGCAAATTGGCGTAAGGGTCGTTAGACTGTTTGTCTGGATTCCGGATTGATACTTGGGTTTCAAAACCCGGATGGAATCGAAAATTCGGGTACGGGTTGTACTTTTTTTTAATTAAAGCCTATATGTATTAAATTTTTTTCAAGATTTTTTATTTTATTTTAGAAAATCCTACATGTATTAAATTTTTTCAAAAACAAATAATGTGGAAAATCATAATCCTAATGTATTAAACATTTTCCATAATAATAAAAATATATCAAAATGAAAAATTAAATTTATATAAAAATAGCTAAAGCTATAAACAACTAATTACTTTTTTAACTAAATGCATGTAAAAAAAAAAAATCCAATATTCATCAAGTAAAATGCATGCAACATAGAATATAATTCAATACATATCACATTGTTTGATATTTATAAAATACATTATAAAACACAAAATTACAAGATATAAATTACGTATCCTCGAGGTTTCTTATTATGTAATCAGAAACAGCCTTGTCAAAAGTACATATGACATTGTGTGATATTTATAAAATATATTATAAAACACAAAATTACGAGATATAAATTGCGTATCCTCGAAGTTTCTCATTATGTAATCAGAAACAGCTTTGTTGTCAAAAGTGCTTCTCACATGCTGGCACAGCACCATCAGATCTTGGCATACATCTTTCAATACCTCATGAGCTGGAGGACCTGTAAAATTCCATTACAAGAACCCAAAATCACTATATTTTTCAGAAGGACGCTTGTATGCCACTAGCTCCCACTGTTAGTTATTTTGGTGTATTTTTTTTTTTTTAGTTTTTGTTTTTTACATATATTTTTTTAACACTTTTAAATATATTTTTTTAAAAAATTCACAACATCATTAAAAATTACTTTCTTAATCACAAAGTAAAAAAACAAAAAATAATTGGGAGAGACAGCTCCAGGGGGAGTTGCCTTTTGGTGTGTTTTTTTTTTTTTAGTTTTTTTTACATATATTTTTTTAACACTTTTAAATATTTTTTAAAAAAGAAAATCACAACATCATTAAAAATATTTTTTTAATCATAAAGTAAAAAAAAAATGATGATATGCTCATTTTTTAGACAAATGAGTGCTAAAAGAGGAAGGGGCACAAATATTGAAGCAATAAAGTGAGTAGTAACTAATAATTTAACTTATACTATTCATTCACTAAAAACAAAAATGTTTTGTAGCGGATGACTTTTTCAGCATAAATTATGTAAGAGTCATCTTTAAACAATGAAAGTAACAAAAATCTGACAATAGGAGACCAATCAAGCTCTCATATATATATATATTAGAAGTGTAATGCTAGGGGCAGTAGGGCGGGGTAAGCGGCATGCAGTCGGCCCGACGTGGCATTTGCCACGTCAATTAAAAAAAAAAAGTCAAATGCGAAAACAAGAAATGCGGAAAAATTATGTAGCTTCTTCTTCAAGCTTCATTTCTGGCCCTTCCGAGAAGCTGTGGCGAGAAGCAGTGCCATTTTTGCCATTTTTCTTGCTTTGATTGTTGAAAGGGAGTGGAAAAAGAACTGAAAAAAACGCTGAGCAGTGCTCTACTGTGTGGGTCTTCGTCTGCATTTGGTCTTCGGCATCATCGTCGTCTGTAAACAACTGGTAAGAAATCACCGTGGGTCTTCATCTTCTTCTTCACCGTGCTCTACCGTGTGCTAAGATCGTCTGCTTCTTCACCGTGTGGTAAGAAATCACAGTTTGGGTTGTGCGACTTTAAATGTATTGGATGGATGAATTTGCTCTGTTTTTAATATATTTTCTAAAGCTCTGTTGTGAGGCTTTTTCTTTACAATGGTTAAAGAAATTCCCTTTTTATGGATTTCGGTTCAACCAGTCTGGCAGCTTCCTACAATCTCCATGCAGAAGAAAAAAACTATACAATTAATAATGAAAAATGCAGTGATAATCCAGTGAAAATTAGAAAAAATGCTCTGTTTTTAAGAAAAATTATATTTCTTATTTGGTGCATGATTATGATCTGAAATTGTGCAGTTTGATGCTCTTGATCTGTTAAATGGCTTCACGAATTTTCTGAGCAAGGCCAACTGTTTTGTAGTGCTACAAGGACAAGCTTGAACTCAACAGGTGAACTTTACCGCACGGATTTTCTTCTTCCATCTGGGCTGTGGAATTAGTAACCATTGTTACTTGTTTCTCCAAGCTATCGAAACTAACGGGTTTTCTTCTTCCATCTGGGCTATTGTTTCTCGAAACTTGAACTCAAAAGGTGAACTTTACCGCACGTAATGAATGTTTCTCCAATATGATGTCCTATATACCATAAATGGATGTGCTGCATTATTTGATTTGGTTATGAACCACTAGCATTAAGATAGGATGTGAATGTCTGCTGATAGTATATCAAGAGCACTCGAAAAATATCACTTCCTAAAAGTAAATTTTATTGGATTATAAAATTTGCTGCACGAGCACATCTCCATGTGTATACAAAAATTTAATTGGAAACCATTGCTCTTTTTCACAAGAGTACTAAAAGAGAATTAATTGCTCTTTTTCTCACAAGCACTAAAAGAAATTTAATTGCATGACTACATGAAATAATTAGTTTTGGAAGTAAATTAAATGTTTGCATGGTTGCAAAAAGTTTAATTTAGTCGGTATTTTTTAAACATGTTGAATTATTTGAACTATTTTGCTCCTATAAGAATGGTTGTATAATTTTTTTATAGTGGGAAGATTGTCAGCATGGGAAAAGGGAAAGAAAACCCATCTCTCTTAACACCATGTAGCTCAAATCCCCCAACCACGGTATGTTATTTCAATGTTAACGTTTGTTAGGAGTTTGTCAACCTCGTACTTGCTAATTATCATTATTATTGTTATGTTAGGACATCCCAACAACTACTCCAAACTTTCCAAATTACTTGCACGGTTATTGACTCGTTCAAAAATGAGCAACCAAAAGGCTATCCCAAGTGCAGGAACGTGTCGCGTAGTAATTAGGAATAAATTCCTAGATCGTCTCCACAGGGAAAGTGCTAAAAATAAACTCGTGTAAAATAGTGGAATTATTTACAATGAGAAAATAAAAATAAAAAGTGATGATATGTACAATGGATGTAAGAGTGCAATGAAAAAGAAAATTTACTGGTCGTGAACCAGATTCATTTTTTGTTGTCTTTGAGTGTTGAGAAGCAGTGATGAAAAGTAAAGAAATTAAAGCGCAAGAAAGTGAATTTAAATTGCTGAAATTTAAATAACTGAAATTTAAATGAGTAAGAAAATTAAATGACATAAAAATAAATTGCAGGAAATAAAAATGCAGAAAAATAAATTACATGAATTTAAAGTGCAAAAATTAAAAGTGCAGAAAAATAAAGTGCAGTAATTTAAAGTGTAGAAAATTAAATTGCAGAAAAATAAATGACAGTAATTTAAAGTGCATAAATTTAAAGTGCATAAAATTAAATGACATAAATTAAAATAAATAAAAATAAAAATAAAGTGGAGACTACAGATAAATGGAAGGACAGCTCGATAACACAGTTGGTCCATTAGGCTCTCAACTGCATCACCGAACTCCCTCACTTCATCTGCGCTGCCTCCTAAATTGAAAAACTATAGCTACTCTATTCTACAACTACTGGGTGTCTAGCCTCTACCCAGACTCTACTGGGCGTCTAACATCTGCCACCTTTCTCGATTTATCTTCAAGTCCTTATATAGCATTCAAAAGTTACTGCGTTCACTTAGTCCGTGATCTCTCACTTGTATTTGTACTGTACTTTAGCTATTCATGTATTGTTCCCCACATGCTCCTTTTCCATCCCGTGACCGAGGGTTTTATTTCCTTTCTTTCTTTCTTTCTTTTTTTTTTTTTTTTTTTTTTTCTGTTTTGCTTTCCCAGCCTTGCGCCGAACTGCACGTAGCTTCTTCTTCTCTTTTTTTTTTTTTTTTTTTAACTTTCGGTTGGCTTTCACCGACTGCACCGAACATCAGTCCATCTACTAGCCGAATGATCTGCTTATCTTCCTTTGCACCGAAACCCAGTCGAGTGAACCTGCTTTCTTTTTTTCTTTTTTTTTTCTTTGTTTTCTTTTGCACCGAAGTGCAGCTAGCACCGAAAATCACATTTTTTTTTTCTTCTTCCAGCAATCGCGTTATTAGTTTTTTTCTCTTCTGGTTTATTCTCAGTTCCACTCCTCTCTCTTTCTCTTCTCTTTTTATTTTTTTTTCTTCTTCCGTGCGTCGTTCTTGCGCAGCGTCCGAAGCCCATTTCCTTTCTTGCTTTTCTTTCGGCGTCCCTCAGCTTGGTCTGCCGAATGCATCCCATGCGTTACTTCTGCTTTC
The DNA here is from genome assembly GCA_029856935.1 of Cyclocarya paliurus. Lineage (NCBI taxonomy): Eukaryota > Viridiplantae > Streptophyta > Magnoliopsida > Fagales > Juglandaceae > Cyclocarya > Cyclocarya paliurus. The sequence continues at coordinate 28,433,451 of CM056946.1, read as the reverse complement.
GGTGTTCTTCTTCTTCTTCTTTTTTTATTTTCATTTTTGCTTCTGCGTTGCTTCTTTTTTTTTTTTTATTTGTTTTTCTTCCTGCAGGTTTTCGGACTGCTGCATGTGTGTTGCGTCCGATGAAAACCGAAGCTTTTCATCTCTTTTTTTTCTTTCTCTTTCGTGCGTCTGGCATGGCTGGGCAGTGTGGTGGCTTCGGGTGAGGCTGGCGACGTGCGTGGCTGAGGAGGCAGCGGGTGGAAGAGCTGGAAACTTGCTCTGTTTTTTCGGTGTCAAAACAGGGGACTGGTTTCGGCTGAGCTGTGCATGTGGGCTGCGGCTGTGCATGCTCCGAACGCATGCATGGAGGCTGGCGGAGGTGGTGCTAGCTTCGGAAGGTGGTGCTGGCTAGGCTTTTGGCCGTGAAGTGTTGTTGCCGAACCTGCGGATGCAGTACAGCGTGGAGGAAAGGTGCGGAGAGCACGGCAGTGGTTGAGCTTGGTGGTGCTAGGCTGAGCAACGTGCTCTGTTTTCACCTCTTAAAACAGAGGATGGTGCTTCGGCTTGTGTAGGTGGCTGAGGAGGCAGCGGGTGGAAGCCGTGGGTGCTTTCGGCAAAGCCGTGCATGGTGCATGCATGCAGTGGTGCTGAGCCGAAGGTGACTGGGCCGTGCAGCATGTTGGTGATGCCGATCGTGCAGGTGCTGCTTGAAGTGGTGCTGCCGAACGTGAAGGTGGAAGCACGGGTCGACGTGCGTCGTGCATGGAGATGGACGTGCAGCGGGTTGAAGATGGAGGCAACGACATGTAGTTTTGGACAAACTACATGTCGTTTCACAGTGGCTATAAAAAATAAAATAAATAAAATAAAATAAAATAAAATAAAAAATAAAAAATAAAAAATGAAATTAGATAAACAACAACAGAAAAATAAAAACAAAACATAAATAAAATAAAACAAAACTAGAAAGGAAAAATAAAATATTAAAAATGTGTTGTGCAAGTGAATAAATATTATTCAATTAAATCACAAGTTATAAAATTAAACATAAACTACATTTTTAATCAATTTAAATCATAACTTGGATTTATGCCTCTTAATCAATTTTTTTTATCTAAAACCAATGATAAAATAATAAAACAATTAAAAATATATTGGTCTTAAGTGTATAAAATATGCAATAATGCAGCTCAATCAGTTACCTTGGACCAGGGCCTACATGGCCATCGCCTTATAGCACATATCCAAATGCATACCAATGTCCAAACAATATTCAGGTGGTGATGCAAATGCTTTGTTTTGTTTGTTGGTTCTTTTTTTTTTTTCTGTTTTTTGGAAGTTTAATTGCTTTCATTTTTTGCAGAATACTGGTTACCCATTTCAATATGGGATGAGACCTCCAACTCCTCTCATGGCTACAAGCTCCGGAACCACCGAAAGATTCGAAGAGGATACACCCGGATGTAGGGAAACTGAAGGGCCATGTTTCTCCTCTAGGGTTCATGAAGTAGGTGAAAAGGATAGGCCAGATTCAGGGGAAAATGACGATGTCACTGCCGGGACATCTCAGTTAGACCGAATGGATGGTGGTGATACAATTGAGGAGCCAAAAGCGGGGATGGAGTTTGATTCTTTTGATGAATTAATGAGCTATTATAAGCTATATGCTAAGAAATGTGGGTTTGGATCCATGACACAAAGGAGTGAAAGGGATGACGAAGGGAGTGTCAGATATGTTACTCTTGGTTGTGCTCGTAGGGGAAAAGCTTGGAATAGGACAATGAATGTCGCCAAACCACGCCCGACAGGAAAGACTGACTGCAAGGCGAGGATTAATGCCTTAAAAGTTGATGGGAAGATGAGATTGACCATAGTTTGTAATACCCACAATCACGGTCTGAGTCCACAGAAATCCCACTTCTTCCGATGTAATCGCGAAGTTAGTGAGACTGTAAAAAAGGTACTAGATACTAACGACCAGGCCGAGATTTGAATGAACAAGAGTTTCAAATCTCTTGTTGTGGGTGCGGGAGGATTTGAAAACCTCTCATTTTTGGAAAAAGATTGTCGCAACTACATCGATAAGGCAAGACATTTACGACTTGGAGCAGGTGGGGCTGGCGCGCTTCAAGACTATTTTTGTATGATGCAGTACAAGAATCCCAGATTTTTTTACTTGATGGATTTAGATAATGATGGCTGGTTAAAGAATGTCTTTTGGTCAGATCCACGCAATAGGGCAGCTTCTCAAGATTTTGGTGATGTGGTAACATTTGACACCACGTACTTGACAAACAGATATGGGATGCCATTTGCACCCTTCGTTGGTGTAAACCATCATAGGCAGTCGATTCTCTTGGGAGCAGGGTTACTGTCCAGTGAGGACATAGAGACTTTTACATGGTTATTTCAGACCTGGTTCCAGTGTATGGATGGTATAGCCCCACCAGCTATTATTACTGACCAAGATAGAGCAATGAAAAATATAATTGCTCTTGTATTTCCAAATATATGACATAGATTTTACCTTTGGCATATTCTAAAAAAAGTCCCCGAGAAGCTTGGCTCCCATCGTGCCTACAAAAGTGGCCTGAAAACCCAGCTGATGAAATCTGTGTATGACACTCAAACCATTGAAGAGTTCGAAAAATGTTGGGAAGAGTTAATTAGCACGTACAGCTTAGAGGAGAATGTCTGGTTGCAAAGTTTGTACGCAGAGCACACACATTGGGTACCGATATTTCTAAAGGAGTATTTTTGGGCTGGCATGAGCACAACATAGCGGAACGAGAGCATGAATGCATTTTTTGACGGATATGTTCATGCGAAGACAAACTTGAAGGAGTTTGTCGACCAGTTTGACAATGCCTTGAGAAAGAAAATTGAGAATGAAATCAGCTCGGACTTCCACTCATTTAGCGTTACCATTCCATGCATATCTAGATCTCCAATCCAAAAGAGATTCCAAGAGTTGTACATGAATGCAAAATTTAGGGAAGTTCAGCAGCAAGTTATGGGTGTGCTCGATATGGATCCATCTCTACTAAGACGGGATGGTGTGACGAAGACCTACCTAGTAGAAGATGAAATTCAGGTTGAGGAGTTCACGAAATATGTTACATATTATGTGGACTTTAAAGAGGAAGGCTGCGATGTTAAGTGTTCGTGTGTGTTATTTCAAATGAAGGGGATACTGTGTAGGCACGTCTTGGCCATATTCAAATGTAATGGGATAAAGTATTTGCCAGATAAGTACATTTTAGATCGGTGGCGAAAGGATATCAAACGGAGATACACGTTAATCCACAGTACCTACGACACAGGAAATCAATGGGAAGATACTAACAGATATTCAAGTATGTTGAATATCTGTTATCGGATGATTACACTAGCAGCGGGTTCAAAAGAGCACACTGAAGATGCAACTAAAAAATTACATGCAATGATTGATCTATATCATGGAAACCAAGAACCCCCTTCAATGACCCAAACGGCTTCCATTGTTGGTTTAACTGCAAACGACACAACTACAGCTAGTAATTCACAGCAAGTACTCAGTCCACGAGTTGTGCGCGAAAAAGGCAGACCCCCATCTCTGAGGAGAGTATCCAGGATGGAGCAAGACATGCAAAAAGTTAAAACGAGGACGAAGAAAGCAAATGTAAAGGGAAAACGTAAAGAGGTTTGATATTTATTATCTATGCAATATTTGCCAGATCTCTTGTTCATTTGGGTTGGTTTATTTATGCAAAGAAAAATGCTGATATATAGTTTTTAAAATTTTTACTTGAATATTAGAGAGATAGAGGAGATAGGCTAGCCCAAAACACATGTAGGGATTTATTTGGACCATCCGAGACTGATCTTGTAGCTGAAGGAAACATGCAAGTAAACACTATTATTTATGCAAAATTGCTGCCTTACTTGGAGTAGTATTTGCCACATACAGCGAGATACTTATATTTTGTCATTCTTTTGTTATAATCTAGATACTTATATTTTGCCCTTTTTTTGTTATAATCTATCTATCCCTAGACTGTTCCAGTCAGCTCAACTTTTGATATTAGTGGAGGCCAAAATATGGTTGGGAGTCAAGAAAGTGTAATATTTCTAAATTTTTGCCATTTTTAATAGTCATATTGATGTTACATTAATAAGGTTTCATGCAAGTATTTATTCTTTACAAATGGAACTTGGAGTGGCCAGATCACAACCTAGGTTGGATGGATCACAACCCATGCAATGATATGGTTGAACTAGTTTGTAAGATGGTTGGACGAAGAAATCGTGAGAGGACCCGGTTTTTGTGGGTTATTTGTAGGAATGAAGCAAGCTTGTCATGTAATATTTATTGTAATTATTTTTGGAGGACTTATTGCAAGTTGTAGTTTTTTGGAAATATATTTTCAAATGTGGTTAGAAAGAATGACACAAATTGTAGTTGTAATTAATTTTGTGGGAAGAAAGCAAGGTGATCCAAGTTATAGTTTCTCTAAGCTATTTATTTGGGAAGAAAGCTTAGCTTGCAAGCTTGAAATTGTAATTTTTAATTAGTTGTGGTTATAAAGATGCAACTTCCTGGTTATTCTAATTATTCTAATTGTTGTGGGAAGAAAGCATGATTTTAGTGGGACGTGATTTTTTTTTTTTTTTAACAGGAGGAAAAGGTTTCATGCAAGTTATATGTTGGTTTTTAGTTGTTGTGATAATAAGAAAGTATTGTTGTTTAGTGGGACGTGCAGGAATGTTTTTTTATTGTTGGGTTAGTGGGACGTGCAGGAATTTTTTTTTTAACAGGAGGAAAAGGTTTCATGCAAGTTATATGTTGCTTTTTAGTTGTTGTGATGATAAGAAAGCATTGTTGGTTTAGTGGGATGTGGGACGTGCAGGAATTTTTTTTTAAATAGGAGGAAAAGGTTTCATGCAAGTTATAGGTTGTTTTTTAGTTGTTGTGATGATAAGAAAGCATTGTTGGTTTAGTGGGACGGGTAGGAATTTTTTTTGTAACAGCTCGGAAGATGCAACTTGCAAGTTATAGGTTGATGCTGGCAATACAAATGAAATACAGACCTTTTAATTAGTTGGTTACACGATTTTCCTGGTCATACTTCAAGTAATACTTACAGGAAAAATGACAAGGATGGGGAAAGTAACGATGGAACTTGTGTATGCCAATATTGTGCCATTTATGCACTATGTTTGAGAGAACCCATGCAAGAAACTTGTGTATGCTAATATAGTGCCATTTTTGCACCACGGGCAGCTACTTTCAAGCCATCCTAATATACAGGTTTTGGGGGCAATAGGTAGTTATTAACCTATATGCAAATATTGTACCTATCAAAAAAGACAAAATAGAAAAAAAATTTCCAAATGCCAATATTGGCCAGCATGCAGATATTGGCTAGATAGTGAGACCATAAATTCACTTCTCCAAGCTATTTTATAACACTTCAACTATCAACTACAAATTCACTTCTCCAAGCTATTTTATAACACTTAAACTACAAATTCAGTTATGTCTCTAATGTTATAAAACTACAAATTCAGTTCTGTCTCTAAGCTATTTTATAACATTTAAACTGCAAATTCAGACAATAATTTGTAACATAAACTACTACCACTTCACCAAGTAACAACAAACAACTACCACAAAACCCCAATACAGCTGGGGAAGGAATTGTGAACGCTTTAGGAGAGCTTCTCTCTCAAAAAGGACCAACTCCTTTCTTCGAATCTCCTCATTTCTACTAGATAGCATCATGTCTCTCTTCTCGATATCATCCACTATTTTACAGAGCTGAATCAGTTTCCTTTCAACATCGATAAGTCTCTTCTCGATCTCTTCCTCCTTCCTTAAGCGATTATTTTGTATTTCTTGTAGATCCGATTGTATGTATTGACTATCAGCCCACTTGAAAATTTTGCAATATGGTAATCCCTAATATTTAACACATAATAAAGTGTTAGATGTACGTAATAGGCAATCAATATATTATTTCAAGTTACATTACAATAGTACTAGTTACCTTTGTATTGTACTTTGGACACCCTAAGAAGGGTTGTCCTGGATTTCTTTTAGTATTAGCGCATCTCAATGTCGCTTCAATATTACAGAAGCACAATGGTTTCGCTGACGATGAAGAAGACAATGATGATGAGGACATTCTAATATGAACCAAAAATGTTATACTGTTGTTGGCCAGGTGCAATACTATAGGCATAAAATGCAATAAACATATCTGTTAGAATGGGCAACTACATAAAAGTTTTAGCTATAATAACTCTTACTTATTATTTTTTTTAATGCAAGGACATTTGACAATTAACTCCTAATCATAAAATAACATAAACAATAAGCTAGATTGTGGAGAAGTTAAGGAGGTTGATAGCTACAAGTTTTGACATGAAATTCTTTACATATCAAGTATTCTTTTCCTTTCCATGGATAAACAAAACAGGACAGCTTATCAAGATTTTCAAGCACGTAAACAAGCACTTCAAGAAAGAGCACAAGTCTAAAAAGCTAGTAAGTCAAATATCATGACAAAATTGGCAGCTACTTTTATAGCTTACCAAACTATAATAGTCTTATACACTATAGTGTATATGACTATAGCTCAAACTAGCATGACAAACTACTTTTATAGCTCAAACTTTCCAAACCAAACACTCACCCAACAAGAAAAAAAAAATTTTGCGACCACAGGTTGTCCGTATACACTATAGTGTATAACAAATACCAAAAATTGTTATACTGTTATTCGCCAAGTGCATTACTGTGGGCATAAAATCCGATAAACAAATCGGATTGGAAGCTGCAACTACAAAAAAAATCATCTGTTATCTTAGTTTTTTTTTTTTTTTATATGCAAGAACAATTGACAATTAACTCCTAATCATAAAATAACATTCACAATAAGCTAGATTGCCAACTCCATGCAATCTTCACGTTTCTTGGTAAGAAAGAAAATAGATATCTATTCCAAACTTCAAACCAAAGCATGAACATACCATTCAGTAAGACAATATGAGAAAGAGCAGAGAAAGAGCCTAACAAACCCTAACAGTCTGTAGATCGAACCTTAAAAAAAATACTCTGCTTCGTAGATAACAAAATTCTTGGTAAGAAAGAAAATAGATATCTATTCCAAACCTCAAACCAAAGCATGAAAATACCATTCAGTAATACAATATGAGAAAGAGCCTAACAAACCCTAACAGTTCAAAAAAATACACATTTCGTAGATAACAAAATCCTAGGATGAAATTATGGGATGTTAATAGAAAATACTCCCATTTAAATTATAGGACCTCGGCTTTGTGGTAGAAGATGTCGGAAGTGGAGCTACGTGCCGGAAGTGGAGCTGGGTGCCGGAACTTCGAAAGTTAGGGTTTTTCGGGATAAGGGGAAGGGGCTCTTCCCAGAAGATGAAGACGAAGGGAGGCCGTAAGCGGGTCTTCGAGGGGAAAAAGAGAGATTGCTCTCAGTAAGAAGTAGAGAAGGAAAAGAGAGGGAGGGAAAGGGAAAGGGTGGAGACGAAAATCGCAGAGAGGGAAATGTGAAAAGTGAGAAATGAGGTTGCGGGTGAGTTTGGAGGAGAGAAACACATTAAGTCAAAACAGTGCGTTTCAAATGTATAATGCCACATCAGCAAGCGTTTGCGTGGCGATTACCCCGCCCAACTGCTTCCAACATTTTTCATATTAGAATTGAACAAAGAAGTTCACTGGCTACTTTACATTTTTCAAAATCACCAGTACAAAATACTATATATTAATATCTATATTATATATGACGAAAAGACAATTTTCTGTAAAGAAATCTAATTCAAATATCTGGATTGGAATCTTCTGGGATTGCAGTCAGTGTCACCAAACTATCATTAGCCCTTTTCACAAGTACCTACTCCAACTCTGTCCACCATTATCTCAATAATCTGCAACAGATTCACCAATCCTATAGACCATCAACAAAACAACACAATCAATTAAAATGTAAGCATTAAACTATAATATAACTGAGCTAAATTTCAAAATAGAGCCAGTTTTAATCTTTATTTTCAATGGACATTTTTGCCTTCTTTTTAAAAGGCAAAGGTTCTTTTATATTTTGTATTTTTAATTTTTAAAGTTTTTAATGGAAGTATTATGAATAAGGCAAAATTTCCATCATGGAAGATAACAAATATTTTGCCTTGTCTGTAAATCTTACGTGGATTTCTGGTGGGGAGGGGGGCTATACATGTGATTGAATGGTAGTGAAAAGTTTATAAATAGTAGCAAAATATTTATGAATATTAGTAAAATATTATAAAAAAATCTAAAAATAATTGTATTTCGAAACACAACCTTAAAGTCCAAATCCAAACATAAGAACAATGGGGCCAGACTTCATTCAGCCGAATTCGCTTCTATTTTCCCTAATCTAATAAATATTTAAAGTCGATATTTTTCTGACTTAAATTCATCCCTGATAACAGCTTCTTTAATTAAAAACAATGACAGATTTTATTATGGTGGGTGGCATGCATTGAGTGTTAATAGTTTTAAATGGAGTGCTAAATGTCGTGTCTCATGCATATACGTGTCAACCGAGAACCTTCATAGGTTTGGATTGAATTTATGGCGATTTCAATATAATTGGTAATTTTTTTTAATGATATTAATAAATTCTTGGTACGTTTAGGTAAGGACAATAATGGTTACTCACAATCAATTTATTTTTCTAAGTAAAAAGGTGAGATGGGGACAATCAGCATAACAAACTCCTATAGGTATAATTATAAGAGCCCCTTCCTGCTCCTCGCTGTGGAATGTCTATAGTTACTGTCTCAAAGACGAGCCTGTCATCACAGAACCTCCATCACATTCAGCTTGATTTATTGTCAAAGCATCTACTATATATATATATATATATATATATATATATTATGTGTAAGAAAAAATTACACTTGAACTTTTTTTTCATTTATACTATTGACAATTGTTGTAACTTGTACTCAATTTTTTATCACCCCTACTAAATTAAAAAGTATGCAGACATTTACGTACTAGACCATAAATCCTATCCAATTTGAATCGATAGATATACTTATTAAAAAAATTTTCTTTTGAATTTAATTTTATATCCAACGTCTTTACCAACATAAATTAAAGTGTGTTTGCTTAATGCACTTCACTAGTTAGTTATCATTTGATTGAGATCTACTAAAAAAGTGCATAGATTTATTTCTCGAATTTGAAAATGGTTAGGGCTGAAAATCTTTAGACAATTTAATTAAAAAGGCAACAAATATTCATGTAGCTAGCTAATACAACAATTAGGAAGTTAGGAAACATTTTTGAACTATTGCTATGTTGATGCATGCTGTCAATGTTCCACGTTCGCTTCAATATATATTTGAGCCTAATGAATATTTTTGTAGCTTCATTATGATCCTCCGGATGATCCCAAGATTATTACTTTACGGCCCCTTAGATCTACCATATATTTGGTTATTGTTTTCGTTTCTCTATGTTGTTAAGGGTCACTGCTTTCAAGAATATATTCATAGGGTTGGTTGAATTACGTGCTCATGTGGCCGAAGGTGCAAAATGAAATGTCTTGCTTTTTTTATACCTAAAGAGTTCCAATTTCTTGGCTGAAGACCGTATATATATATATATATATATATATAGATTAATATGTACTGACTAAATAAAAAACAATCCAATATGAAACAAACTATAGAATGATGCTTGATTTATACTAGCTATAATCTGGACAATTTTAGGACTTTAACGAGCGTACATTAATCTGTAAGAAAATAGGCTTTTTGCAACACCTAAGTTCGCTACAAAAAGTGCCTAGAATCGAAGCTAATAATTTTCATTGACGGTGTTAGCTTCGCTGCAGGTTGGACACCAACAAAGCATCCCCAAAAGTTTTCATTGAAGTTATGGGGATCTAACCTAATTCCACAGAGAGAGAGAGAGAGAGAGAGTAGAGAGTTGTGGAATAAATTCCTCAACTCCCCCTAATTCCGGGACAGTTGTTGGTTAATTATGATGTCATTTACAACTAATATATGTAGAAAATAATCAATTTTACATTGAGTCTCCTCTCTGGTAGAGCCTAGGCGATTCCAGAGGTGGTGTTCTGAAAGGTGAGCCTTTCATATAGTTAGTGAGGCAGTCACGTGTGACGGAGGATCTTGAAGTACGATGGAAACAACTACATCTCTCGGAGGAGGAGGAGGTGGTTCTAGAAATTCCTTTAGGAGAGGAGGAAGATGTAAAAAGAAAAGGTGAACTTAGTCTTATTGGGAAAGTTTGTAGTGAACGAGGTGTGGGAAATGATCTTATATCAAATTCTTTGGCTAGAATATAGAGGATTAGCAAGAGGGCTATTTTTCAAGAGGTGGATAAGAATATTTTTGTGGTGACATTTGCAATGTATGCTGATAAACAACGAATCCTAGATGGGTGTCCATGGCTTTTTGACAATGCATTATTTCCTCTACGCCCATATGATGGTATGTTACTACCTGGTCAGATCAAGTTTGAAAGTGAGATCTTTTGGGTGCAGTTCCATGACCTACCGTTGGGTCATATGACAAGGGACCGTGGTGAGCATATTGGTGCCTCTGTTGGCAAGGTGTTAGCGGTTGATGTGGTGGATGATGGAATAGGGTGGAGGAGATTCTTACGTGTTAAGATTGAAATACCTTTGTATAAGCCTGTTGCTCATGGAAGGTTTATTCACCATAAGGGAGGCAAATTATGGGTTGCATTTCAATAAGAAAAATTATCGAAGATATGTTTTAGGTGTAGGTGGATTGTACATGATCATACGGGGTGTTCTTTAGGTGTTGTTGGGTCTGATACGAATGATATTGATGTCATGCAGTTCGGTGCATGGCTTCGTGCAGAGGGAGGATTCCAGCACAGAGTATCGCCCTTATCTTCTGCTACTAGTTTTGATGGTAAGGATGGTGACTGTCAGAAGAAGGATACTGCAATGGAAGGGTCGGTTGGTAGCTCTAAACATGGAGGCTAGCGCAAGGGTGTGGATGTGATGCAGGAGGTGCAAGTTAACGTGGGAGGTGGTTACAACAAGTCCACGAAAGAAGGAGAATTCCTAGGAGTTAGGGGTGATCCAACTTAGGGTTTTGAAAATGGGGATAAGAGTGATCCAGTCGAGGTTTTTGAAAGTAGGGCTAAGGTGCAACAGTCATGCAGGGGAAGAGGCAACTACACTGAACAAATCTCCGTGATTGCTGTTAGTGAGAAATTTAAAACAGAACCTTTAAATACTATGGTTACTGGAAGTGATAAGATAACGGTGTTGGGCCGTGAGAGGTTTTTAGGCCCATTACAGGTAGTGTCTACTGAGGTGGGCCTGGATTCCAATACCTTTGTGCAATCGGGAAAGAAATCCAGTTGTCTTGCTTCTCAACTTTCTGAGGACTTGACAGCTTGAGTGATCTCAAAGAAAGGTAAAATTGATGATGTTTTACATTATGAATTAGAGGAGGCTGGGTGCCAACCCTGTCAAGCATTATGAAAATACTAAACTAGAACTATCGGGAGCTTGGGAACTCCCGATCAGTTCAATGTCTTTACTCCTTAATGAAGACTAAAGTACCCGAGGTGGTGTTCGTGATGGAAACAAAAATGTCTGCTTGCCGTGCCAAGTTTATTTTAAAACAGGCAAAGTATGATAATTGTATTGGAGTTGATGCACAGGGCAGAAGTAGTGGTCTTATGTGGAAACAAGACCTTGATATTGAGTTAGTTAATTACTCAGCCAAACATATAAATGTTATAGTCTCAAATGTTCTAGATGGCTACTTACATGCTTCTGTCGTCATCCCGAAGTCAGTCAAAGGAGAAGAGCTTGAGATTTATTAAAATATTTTAAACCTGATGGCATAGGCTAGTCTATCATTGGGGATTTTAATGAGATAGTATCAAATGATGAGAAAGTGGGTGGCTGTTTGAGAAATGAGAATCAGATGGACTTGTTCAGACAAGTTTTAGAACAAGGAAACCTGTATGATTTGGGCTGGAAAGAGGAGAAATTTACCTGGAGCAATAGGCATGAAGATGCCACCTATACCAAAGTGAGATTAGACAAAGTATTGGCTAATCAATCTTGGTTAGATGGTAGTAGAAATTTTAAAGTTAAAACATATTCTGCTATTTGCTCTAACCATAGACCTCTAATGTTAGATTGTGGCTTGTCTGAACCTATACGAAGAAGAGGGCCTGGTAGCTTTCAGTATGAGCTTAATTGGGGGAGAGAATAGGGTTGCACTCCATTGATAGCAGCAGAATGGCAGAAAGGGAGCACTGGGAGGACTTTACTTGAATCTGTGCAGGCAAAACTCGAAGCTTGCAGTAAGGGCCTCAAGAAGTGGAGTAAGAACATGGACAGAGAGAGAGCAAAAGCTATCAAATACAAAACAATACTGTTAGCACAGCTGCAAGAAAATGAGACACCAAGCTCTATGGTTACCCAGAAACAACTACAGAAGGATATTAATGTTTTGTTGGATCAAGAGGACATCAAATGGAAGCAAAGAGCAAAGAGGCATTGGCTTGAAAATGGTACAAGAATACCAAATTTTACCATGCTTGTGTCAACCAAAGAAGGAAGAAAAATTGCATAAAAAAGATCATGAATGCTGATGGTGCGGTGTTAACAGATTTGGAAGAAATTATGCATAGCTACAGGCAGAATTTCTCACAGGTATTTCTCTTTACTTATCCTTCTAGAGAATGCATAAATCAGTGTTTAGATGTGGTGAATTCAAGAATTTCTAAAGCTATAAGGAGTGACCTAAGAAAAGGAATTCACTAGTGAGGAAGTATTATTTGCTTTGAAACAAATGTCCCCCTTAAAAGCTCCTGGACCAGATGGCTTTAGTGCTGGTTTTTTCTTAGATCATTGGGAGATAGTTGGCATGGAGGTTACTCAAGTTGTTTTGGATTTCTTGAAAAATGGGGTAATGCCTGCAGGTTTAAATCACACTATTATTGCTTTGGTTCCTAAGGTTAACTCTCCTTCCTCTATGAATGAATTTATACCTATTAGCTTATGCAATGTAATGTATAAGTTAATATCTAAAGTTTTGGCAAATAGAATGAAAAAGGTGTTGGTTGTGGTAATTTCTTAGAACCAAAGCACTTTTATTCCTGGGAGGCTCATTATAAACAATGTTGTGGTGGCATATGAACTCTTACACTCTATGAAGGCAAGACATAAAGGCAAGATGGGTAGCATGGCTATTAAACTAGACATGTCCAAAGGATATGACAGGGTTGAGTGAGATTTTCTAGAGACAATCATGTTGAGGTTGGGTTTTGGTGAAAAATGGACCAAACTGTTTGTGCTTTGTGTAAAACTGTGTCATATTCTATTAAAGTGAATGGTACTCAAGGCCAAACTATTGTTCCTTCAAGAGGCCTACGACGAGGCAATCCCTTGTCCCCTTATTTATTTCTTTTTTGTGCTGAGGGACTTAGTTCCCTTTTCCAACAAGCTGAAAGGAATGAAATCATTCGTGGTGTAGCTGCCTCAAAGGGTGGGACGTCCATTAACCACTTGTTATTTGTAGACGATTGTGTCATCTTTTGTATAGCAAAATAAGAAGAATTGTGTTCAGTAGAGCAAATTTTATGCTTGTATGAATGTGCTTCTAGTCAGACAATGAACAAGCAAAATACATCTATTATTTTTAGCCCCAACACAAACCTGGAAGAAAAAGAGTTGATTTCTGAATCCACCAATGGAGTGCTGTGTGGGAACTATAATAGGAACTTAGGTTTGCCTACAATGGTAGGGAGATCAAACTACAACACCTTTAAACACCTAAAGGAAAAAGTTTGGAAGAGATTGAGCAGCTGGAAATCTGAGATGTTATCCTCAGCAGGAAAGGAAATTCTTATCAAAAGTGTTTTGTAAGCAATTCTTGCCTACACTATGAGTGTTTTCAGACTGCCATTTGGTTTAATAAAGGAGATTGAGGCCATGTTTTCTCGTTTCTAGTGGAGTCATAAGAGAAAGGCCAACAATATTCATTGTAGTAGTTGGGAAAAATTAGGAGAACTGAAGAACAAAGGTGGGCTTGGTTTTAAGAATTTGAACAGCTTCAATAAAGCATTATTGGCTAAACAAGTATGGAGATTACTCCAACATCCCGACTCTTTGGTTAATAGATTTTTAAAAGGAAATATTTTAAAAACTGTGATGTTTTGGAGTCTAAACTAGGTTCCTCTCCTTCTGATGTATGAAGAAGTATCTGATCCTCTATTAGCTTGATAAAGGCAGGTGCAGTTTGTAGAGTTGGGAATGGGCATAATATAAAAGTCTGGCATGACAGATGGCTTCCACCATCTATTTCTTACAAAGTTCAAACACCCATTAATCAGTTGAATGAAGACTATATTGTTGCTGAGTTAATAGATAGGGCTACTTGTTGGTGGAAGACTAATTTAGTTGGAGCAATGTTCAACTCCGAGGAGGCAAAGCTCATATGTAGTATTCCTCTCAGTATGAGGAATATCAGTGAAAAGCTGATTTAGGCTACAAACACAAAGGAGATTTTCACAGTTAAAAGTGCCTACTTTCTAGACTATGTATTGACAAAGCAGTCTAAAGGGGAGTCATCAAATGGAGAGGGTACTGAGGTGGCTTGGAGGAAGCTATGGCAACTGTAGGCTCCAGGAAAAATCAAACAGTTTCTATGGAAGGCACTAAATGAAATACTACCTATAAAGCAAATGCTGAGGAAAAAACATATAGTTGGGGAGGATCTATGTCCAGTTTGCATGAGGGCTGAGGAGTCTGTCATTCATGTTCTCTGGAACTGTCCTGCATCTATGGATATATGGGGAGATAAAGATAGTTCTCTAAGGAAATGGAATGCAAACTATCTTGATTTTAAGTTGTTATGGGGTGAGTTATACAGTAGAGTGGAGGTGTTGACTTTAGATCAAGTTGTTGCAATATTTCACAAATTGTGGACTAGAAGTAACAGCTTTGTGTTCAATAATACATTTAAGGGCCCATCTGGTCTACTTAGATCTGCATTAATTGATATCGAGGTATTCCATGACATATATCAATGCTCCATCTCCAATGCTGATAGGTTGCCTCGACAAGTAACTGATACAAGATGGAATCCTCCAATTGATCCTTTCTGCAAATTAAATTTTGATGCTGCTTATGATTCTGAAAGAAGATTAATGGGCATTGGTATTGTGGTAAGAAATAGTAGAGGGGAGGCTGAGATTGTGGTGTTTGCTCCAAGGTCTCATGTATGTTCTACATTCTTAGCAGAGTGCTATGCTCTCATAAGGGGTATTCAACTGTGCCAAGAAATGAACTTGCATCAGGTGCTTTTCGAGGGTGATGCTAAGCTAGTTGTTGATGGGATTAAGGGGAGAAATGTAGATCTCTCTTGGAAGGGTCAATTGATTGATGACATACAATTCCTAATGTCTGCTCAAGCTAGTTGGAATCTATGCTTTGTAAGAAGAGATGGTAATCAGGTTGCTCATGTGGCTACAAAACTAGGCTTATATCTAGAAAGTGAGTCTATGTGGATCAAAGATGGTCCTCAGGAGGTTATGTCTATTATTCAGTTTGACAAGTCATGTATTCTTTGATTGCATCAATGAAACTCTTAGTCCTTTTTCAAAAAAAAAAAAAAGGTTTTCATTGATTCTCAAATAACGTCGCAAATAATATTTATTTGCGACATTCCAATTACTGCCACAAAATGCCAATTTAATATCAGAAAAAGCCCAACTTCAACCCGTGTCGTATTGTTGGAACAAATAATTACCATCAATTTCATTTCACCGTAATGAAATATATAATTGCTAGAAATAATGTTGCATTTTTAACGCCTGAGAGAGGGTTTTTTGGGGCAATTTAACTTCACCGATAATGGGTCTTTATGTCTTTGAAATGTTATTAGCGACAATGTGAATTACTTGTTGAAAGAAGGTTTTCTCGACATATTATTTTTTTCGCTGGATGAATCTTAATCGTCACTAATGATGATGAATCATTTGTTGTATAAATGTTATTTCCGACTTAATGAAATCACTGGAATTAAATTTGTTTTCCATGGGATAAAATCGCCGGTAATGGAGATATTGGTGCATAAACAATTTGAATGTGATGGAAATGATGGTGGAATTGCCGCAAATATTTTTCCAGTGGCTTTCTATAGCTTAAATGTTCAATGGCCAATGTCGGTAATTGGCCATTGAAATTATTCTTTCTATTGTTCCAATATTTGTAAATCCATACAATCAATTACAACAATTTTGAATTCTACCTAAATTGCCAAAATTTATTACCAAATAGAGTTTTTCTTCCCGACCCGTATGAGATATCGATTACCTTGAATTGGATAACCTTAATGTGAACATATGCAGCCATCAATATGCCACTCAACCAATGAACATGCCAAAAATATTTCTTTCTAATGACCAAACTCACTTTTTTAATATAGAACACCATACCAACCCTTTACTACATGCACACATTGCCTTTTATTTTACTATAGAGATTACATTATTTGCTTAACTTCAACCTATCATAGATATCATTACCACTTTGCATATAATGAATGTTACTAAAATTGCATTAAGGTCTGTGTGATTAACCTTATAGGACCACAATTAATTGTATTCCTATCATACAACAGCATGTTGTTTAAAGAGTTAAGATGTTTATGATACATTTCAACAATTTTTATGCAAGCTAATCAGGTTGGAATCATCTAAAAGATTATATCATATGAAAGCATTATAACTTGCCAAGATGAGATTAAAATCTATAAGGTTTACAAAATTTGGCTTGCAAGTTAGGTGGATATAAGCAAGTTTAACAACCTAATATTAATCATTTGTGATTCAAACTCAACATATAGGTAGATCAAAATTGCGTCTAAGGCTCAACTTCAAGCCAAAAAAGAGGTATTCTTCAACCCTTTAATGCAAAGATTTGTTTAACTCTTGATTAAGACACTAGTAGACTTAAACTAAATACATAGGAGATGGTCATGACCTTCATGTCTATACCATGAGGACAGAACTTCATATATTATGCATAGGTACAAAATAAGACTATGTACAGAATGGTTGTTGAATTTAGCAAAATGTTTCATGCAAAGTAACTCTTTTGCATTGCTTGTAAAAACCCAACGTGAGATCTAGACCAACAATCCAATGACAAAAATACCTATATACCAAATGTTTTAAGTATTACCAACAGTTGGATAAAGGCATGCAACACCTATATTGCATACTGATAGTTTATCCAATAGTGCAGCTAAGCAACATGTCACTTGTAAATACATCAACAACAAAAAAAGTGAGATTAACAAGGTTTTTTTTAACTCATTTAACATGTTTTAATTCCCTTATGATTAAATGCAAAAAACTGAACTCCAAAAACCAAGTTTAACAACCATATGTACATTATAATAATTATACTTACATTATCACCATCCACGATGGGAATCCCCAAACATTGTGAAACTCCTAGTACACCATCCTTCATCAGCCAGATACACCAAATAACACCATAGAAGCCAGATGCTAATAAATAACTACTATATTGCATGTCACTACCGGTTACCTTTAACAAAATACAACGTGTTCCATGAAGCTCATATGCCAGCATATTCATCTAAAAAAAACAAAATGACAAAATACATGCTTCTAAAATATTGTCCTAAACAGCTCCCTGAGTCTTCCAATGAGACTCTCCTTGGGATTACCTCTCGAACATATAGTTGTTTATAAACTTGTCATACTCAACTTGTCTCTGCAAAAGTTGTCTCACATCTCCCCATCAATTCCTCAAACTGATTCTTGTATTACTCAACTCCCTTTTGATGTCTTTCCACTATTTCAACAAATTGTTTCTCATGTTCACGCTCAGTTACTTTAATAGACTCCGATATTACCATCTCTCCTAGTCCTCTAACATACCCTACTTGTTGACCTAATACCTCCCTAAACACAAAAGTTACCACCTCTGTGGTACGATCCTCGGCTCCTATATCAGACAACTTACCAACCATTTGCGTCTGCACAAACATTCAAGAATAATGAGGGACGTCAATGACCAAATATGCTAGTAGTGGATTTGAAATGATTGTAGAAATAGAAAGCTCCCATCCATAAAAGTCTACAAATTATTAAGTCTCACATAAAGTTTTTCTGTGGTTTCTTTCACAAATTTTTCCTTCTTGTTAGACCAGCAGGCTTCCTTGTAGAAATCCACTAAGTTGCCACTAGTGGAACGCTATATGTTGAACAAAAATGATTAGCCAAAAAACTAAGTCAATTAATTGTACACTTACTATATATATGTTTGAGTATAAGCAAGCAGACCATTCTTTATTGAAGCATATGACTTCTTCTTCTTTTTATAGCAACTTCTCTACAATTGACAATAATGACCAAAGGGACAAACATTCTCCTCTAGTATCCTCACAAATAATTTCCTTCCAGTCGTGTGATTAACTTTCAGCATTTTCCTATTCTCTTTATTTTGCTTTGACATTTTCTGCGTACCATGATAAGACAAAGTTATCTAGTTGTTTCCAATATGCATGGTCAATAACCCATAGTAAATCTTATTTTTGAAAATTACAATGGTTGGACATCACATACCTTGAATGCCTCACTTTCCCATTGCTCACATAACTTAACCCAAACTAGTGATTCGGCCAAGCTAGACCCATTGACCAATGCTTCTTCATGACTTCCATATCCCAAATACTTCTTGTGCAACTCATGGTGAAAAGCATTAAAATGCTTATGGAGCTGTGTCCATACTGTTTTTCAATGATTATTCATTTCTCAGTCCAATATGAAATCACCCTAAACATAAGATGAAATCATTTCATAAACAAAATTTGTCTCTTTCTTTAAATTGGATGGAAGTTGTGACTCTTACCCAAACATAGTCAATCAAATCTTCTTTCTCAACCGTCAGTACATCAGTCCATTGAACATAACTCATGTCTACATGATGCTTCAATATCCATGCCACCCTTGTGGTAAACATAGTTGCATTCTCACAATATGGTGTTGTTTGTCCATCATTGATTTTCAATGAAATTTTACCGTGCTTTCAAAGTTTATCAAACTCTATGCACTTTGCAAGCCCACATCCACGTTTCTAAATAGGCTCGACTAAGGGTACTTGATCGAAACTGCATCCATGTTTGTACAATATATGTAATAAAAAAATAGGTGTAAACACAATTATAATTGTTGTGTGGTTATTCACTTAACCAAAATAGGAACATGAAATCACTTTCAAAACGCATACATATAGCTTACCATTATCATCCCAAGCTGTATGTACAACCACCAATGGATTAACAAGCTCTGTCTCTAGTACTACATCTGGTCACTGAGTTGAGTCACCAGAGCTATACTCATTCTCATATCTAAGAGTCCATGAATGAAGTTCTAGACAAGTTGGTGGTCGTGTAATTGATGCAACCCCAGCTCATGTAATCCATAAACCTTGTCCTCGCCCTCTTCCTTGTCCACTAGGCATCATCTTGCTTTAGTCTAATTCTAGTTCAATTTCTCATGGTAACTTCAATAACATATTGACATTACATAAGTATAACATGAGCATCTCATAATCCAACTAACTCACTGCATAAAGATAGGTGCAATGTTGACCCAAAGGGGTGAAAAAAAAACCCAAAGGGAGCAAAGTTATGAATTTTGATGAAACTGTATAGGAAGTACATTCATGAACACCAAGTGTAACAACCACATCTAAAGACTGTCATTCTTTGTTTCTGACTTTTGGGAACTCTTTTAAAAAATCTCTTTTGTTTATTATTGGTTTGCATCTATAACTTTTTGAATAGCAATAGAGGAGTTACTAGTCTTTCGTTGGCAAACACCCTTTGAAAGAAAGTAAGTTCAACTAAAAGCATGGTAACTCATAATCATGGCCCAATATGGCACTAGAAAATGTCTCTAAGGAGATAACTTACCTTAGTTCACCAAGCAAATCTTGCTCCATGTGGAAAAAGGCTAGTTGGCTATAACTTCTAATCCGCTAAAACAACAATAAAAAAGAGATAACTTTTTACAATCTTCAGCCTTTCAAAAAAATAAATGTAAGAGAACAAACTTATGGCCCATGAGGATCACGGTAGTTATCTAATAGGAAGAAATTGCCCAAAAAGTAGTGAATGACAAAATAAATGAACTACCTTTCAACATGTAGTTTGATTTTCCATACCTTTTGAGGTTTCTACATCACATAACCTAGTTCCCATCTCTTTTATCTAACACTAAGTGGATCACATTCAAAAACTTATCTGCTTTATACAACTCTTGGGGAGCCAACAACACAAAAGGCACTACAGGTTTCTTTGTAAAAAGTTGAAACTATACACAAAAAGAACAACTTTATACAGTTTTTGAAATCGAACTAGAGAAACCAAGAGTGGCTGAGATGAGGATGGAAAGTACATCTTCAGCCAAGATGACCCAACAAAAAAACCAAGCTTAAGTACTTCTGCTACCCACTTTAATCAACCTAGAGTACTTTGCTGTCCACCACATCATAGAAAATCTGGGTCAAATTACACATGAAACCCTTAATTACAGGGACCCACACCAAACTCTCCCACTCATGGACCATGAAATTTTGTATTTTTCATCTCAACAAACTCATCAATCTCCCCTGTCCATTGACTTATATTTCATCTCCAACTGTTAAATATATAAAGATTTCTTTGTATAGCATAAGTGCAAGAAAACAACCTAAGAGATTATTACTGTATGCTAATAGTTGTTGTCAGTTTAGTTAAATTATATACGTATGAGATTACTTTCCAGGTACATGAACAATTTACTCAATATGGTCCCTTAGGGGTCTTTGTTAAAGTTATAATTATTTGGGGTGTTGAGAGTTATAACAATAAATTCAATTGGGGTGTTTGGTAGTCTATTTAGACATGCTCTTAATGGACATGTTGTTACACTAATTTTGTTGCCTGTGCACAAGTGCTATATGGAAACAAAAATTGTTAGTACTAACTGGAATTTTTAACTTTAAGCACATGCATCAATGAAAGCCTGTTATGATTATCGCCACCTTTATTATCATTGCCACATTTTATGATTAACGGTAAATGCCATTTGTCACATGCATCAAGGAAAGCTTGATCTCTTTTCTTTATTCAAAAGTCTAGAAGTTGTAGTTATTGGCGCATATATAATGCAGCAAGTTCAATTCTTTTTTAGTGTAAATAGATTATGTAAGCATACCATTATTAATGAAAATCACAATTCTAATCTAGAGGGTTATGTTGTTGTATCATAATATGCGTTTCTCCCTGCATGAAAACAACAACTCTGATAAAAATTCAAACTGTAGCTTAGCGTCACTTGTGCCAAATTTAGTTTCTGCCACCATAACAAAAAGAGGACAAAATTACAAGCTCCTTATTGCTATAAACTTCTCCTGAGTACTTGCATTGTCTCAACCTGAGAGAAGCAAGGACTAATTGTCCTTTTGTTAGTTACCAATATATTGAGGAAAAAAATAAAACAACATAATAAATTGGTAGTCTAAAGGTTTTCGATCATACACTTGTTTCTCTGACCATTCAGCATTACTAAAAATTGTACCGTATTTGCTCAATACCTCCTTTTACTTTGTCACAACTTTCCATTGGGGGAAGTATATAACAATACTTCTCAGGTATATAACAATACCTGAGAAATATTCAAATTATGTCCCACAAGATGAGTTTTAGAGGTAGGTATTGAGCTATATCTCATTACTTACATTGATCACATGTTCATTGATGGTCTAATCTGACATTATATCTTCATCTATGGATTGCTCATCGTCATCAAAATGACCATGATCACTACTACTAACTTTTGAACCAGACTCCAGGTCAGCGTCATTGATAAACTTCTCTGTTGGTTGGTGATGCTAAGAGTTTGCCATTACTTATGCTGAATCAATGGGGGTTGGTTGTACATCAACCCTATGCAATGGAGTTGCCACACCACAATCCAAACAGTGGACAAATGTGTAACCAAATGAGGATTTATCCTCTTGATAAGCATCACTATCACTTGATTTGAAATCATGACCGGGAGACAAAGACCATGGTGGAATGTCATATACATTCTTGTTTATAAACTTCTGTAAAACATATCAACTCCCTTTCACCATTCTATCTTTCACGTAAAAACATTGTGAAGCTTGGCATGCCAACACAAAAGGTGCGTCCTCATACCATGTATTGTTCATATTCATACTAGAAATATGGTTATCCACATGTATCCCTCTTTTTCGATCACCAATATTGAACCATTCACATTTGAACAAGTAGGCAAGACATCATCCGATGTAATGTAACTCCAGAACATCATTTACAACATCATAGAAATCTACATTATTGGATTCATGTTCACTGGTTACAAACATACCGAAATTTTGAGTACGTCTACGTTGTTCAACAGGCTTTGTGTGGAACCTTTTTCTATTCACAATGCAAGCACCATATGATATAATCCAAGGGTCAGGGCCGCATGATATAGGATATAGATCAACAGAAACTCCAAGCGGGTTCACTGTACGCTAATCTTGAACCTGCCATACATAAAGAAAAAAAACTAATTAGTTTATGTTTTGAACTTGTGAGTTTATGTTTGGAAAAAAAAAACTAATTGATGTTTATTGTACATGTTTCTTGAACCATCTTGGAAACTCTTTTTCATGAATATGAGCAAAAAAATTTGGTAATTTTCCTTACAGAAGAGGTAATGCTCTCTGCACACACAAAGAAATTCAAGTAGACATTGTAATTATCAACTGTGAGCAATGAATAATAGTTATCAGGTCCAGAAATGAAATGAGGGACACGAATCTCAAAATGGAAACTTTTTAGAGGATGCATGCTCTAGGTATGGTCCAATCTCTGTGCAGTTGTTGAGAACATACCATCGAGCTGCCTTGAAGAGATTATCGTCTAATTGAACACGAGGTGAGATACCTTTGGGATGAACTTTCTGGGTGAAAACTGAGAAGGCTATTTTAGTGTCCTCTTCCTCAGGATCAATGTTGCGGTCTTCTCAATTGAACCTTGTTTCAATATCATGGAGATACATTGAACAAAATGTCGAGCATTCCACATAAATGTTGGCTTCCGCTATTGATCCTTCTGTCTTTGCTTTGTTCTTAACATACCGTTTAAATTTGCTATGATACCTTTTAAAGGGGTACATCCACCTATATTGAACTGGGTCTATAAGTAAAGCCTCACTGGGTAAATGGACTGTTAGGTGGACCATCACATCAAAAAAAGAGGGAGGGAATATCATCTCCAACTTGCATAGAATTACGATGATATCAGCTTTAAGCTGTGCCAACTAGTTGAAGTGGTCATGCACACAATTCTTTGAAACAATTACTGAGCTCTATCAATGCCAACCTAATATCATTTCTTAAGTACCCACCAACTATAATGGGAAGTAATCTTTACATGAAAACATGACAATCATGAGTTTTGAGCCTTGAGATTTTGCAATCACGTACAGAAACATAGCGAGAAATATTAGCAACAAACCTATTTGGAAACTTAAATTCAGATAGCCACTCACAAAAAGATTTCCTCTCTTCTCTATAAAATGTGAAACATGCATGTGGCATTGTACACCGCTCACCATTGTGCTTTAAATGCAGTTCCTTTCTTATACCCAGATTGGATAGGCCACGACGTACGTTAGTATTATCTTTTGTTTTTTCAAGAATGTTCATCAACATGCCTAAGATGTTGTTACAAATCTTCTTCTCAATATGCATAACTTCTAGATTATTTCAAAGTCAAAGTGTTGGCCAATATGTCAAATTGAAGAAAATGCTAGTTTTTGTCTGGTTCAACTCTTCAAGAGTACATTTCCGCTTCTTTGAAAATTTACCAAATTGAACATTCCCAATAATTTTTAGTTTTTTTTTAATCGCCAAACCTAATAACAATTTAGGTGGCATGCAGTGCTCTCCAATCCTAATAACAATTTAGGTGGCATGCAGTGCTCTCCAATCCTAATAACAATTTAGGTGGCATGCACTGCTCTTATTTACCATGGAAAAAACTCTTATTTGATCTCTAGATGTGGTTCTCTAGTAAAAACTGATGATTCCTCATATAACAATGATTTCAACCATAAGTCAACCGCATCGAATTTGTACCTACATTGCTTGATGAACATGCCAATTTCCCTTTAGTTGACCAACCAGAAAGGTTACCATATGCAAAGAAGTCATTGATTGTTCACGATAATGCAACATACAATATGAATGTTTCTTTCATTGAGGCATTATATGTAGGCACCACATTTTCCCAAAGATCATTCAATTCATAGAGCAATGGCTGCAAGCAAGTATCAATTTCATTTCCACGATGATTATATATGTAAAAAAAAATCTCAGTTGATATAAGATGATATAAAGAGCAACGAGCGACTAATGAAATTAATGAGGCATCTTGCTGATCCTAAGGTGTGGCAAACATTTGATACAGAGCATAATTGGTTTGCTGAAGATGCATACAATGTAAGGCTTCATCTAGCAAGTGATGGCTTCTAGACCTTGTAGTATGAACTAAACCTCTCGATAATTTTGGTCTATATAAGCAGAAAGTTCATCTTCAAGATTGTGTTATATGGATTTCATAAATCCTAACTTTTTTAGGCATATTCAAAATTTTTAACCTTCAGAACTTTATATCAGTAAACTTAGGTACATGCAATACATGACTCCTCCTGTAACGCCTCAACGGAAGACCCAAACCACATTATCTATACTCCAAAAGGACTAGTCAATGATACATTTGGAGCCCAATTATAACCTTATAAAGAGCAAAAATTTCTCATTTCCAAACAATGTAGGATCTCATTTACCACCTACTCTTATCCCTTCATAAGAGGTGTCACAATCTCCCCTCTTTAAAGTCCTGACGTTCTCATCGGGCCAATTTATCGTAGGTGGTAAGGCTCAAGTCTCACATTTCTGGTTGGGACAAACTCTAATACCATTATAATACCCTAATAGAAGGTTCAAACCACATGGCCTATACTCCAAAAGAACTAGTCAATGATATAATTAGAGTCCTATTGAAACCTTATAAAGAACAAGAACTTCTTGTTTTCAAGCAATGTGGAATCTCATACACTAACTACCCTTTAAAAACAATGGATACGAGATGTTTGGATAAATGCCTCAAGCAACGTGAGAGTCTTGAGAGTTTGTTATTTTATTTATACTAGTAATAACAATAGTAGTGACATACAGGGGAACACTTTGCACAAAACATGGAGACATGTTTTGCATTACATGGAGGATAAATGGAGGAAAAGTATGCACAAATCATGGATGTTGTCTTGTAGTCGTTGGTTGTTTGTTGTGTGTGTCTTCTGTTTCTGGGTTAATATGCCCTCGCAAACTGTGCCGAGGGATGAGGCCAAGTTTGGTTCGAAGATTGAGAAGAGCAAGTCGGCCAAGGTGCTTGGTAAAAATATCGGCTATTTGATGGGAGGCCGAGACATGCCGAGTGTGAAGAAGTCCAAGAGCGACATGTTCAAGAACATAGTGATAATCAATTTCAATATGCTTGCTCTGAGCGTGAAAGACAGGGTTAACAGTCATATAGAGAGCACTAATATTATCACAAAGTAACAATAGAGTGGAGGTGAGGTGAATGCCCAGGCCATGTAATAAGAATGATATCTAAGTTAGCTCAGCAGTTGTATGGGCCATTGCTCGATATTCAGCCTCAGAGCTTGATCGAGAGACTGTGTGTTGTTTCTTTGCTGACTAGGAGATACAATTGCTTCCAAGAAAGACACAGTAGCCAGTGGTGGAGCGTCTGGAAATGGGACAACTTGCCCAATCTTCATCAAAAAAGACATAGAGATCAAGTGTAGAGTGAGAACTAAAATGAAGACCAAGGTTAACAATACCTTTCAAGTACCGAAGTATGCGCTTGACCATTTTATAATTTGCTTCAGTAGGAGAATGCATACACTGGGAGACAAAATTAACACTATAAGAAAGGTCAGGACGGGTAAGGTGAGGTATTGAAGAGCATCGACAATACTGTGATAATGAGCCGGGTCAGAGAAGGGTGTCTGAGAGGTAAGCCCTTTGGTTTTTGGCATCATGGGAGTGCCCATAGGTTTACAGTCATGCATTTGATCTCGGTCCAGAATGTCAATAGCATATTTGGTTTGAGAGAGAGTAAGACCATCAGTGGCAGGACTGATTTGTATACCAAGAAAATAGTGAAGAGAACAAGGTCTTTCATGAAAAATTGTTTATGAAGAGTGGAAATAAATTCAAAGAGAAATTCAGTAGAGGAGCCAGTCAATAAAATATCATCAACATACAAGAGTAAAATAAGAGTACCACGTGGTGAATGATAAATGAATAATGAAGAATCGGCAGTGCTACAAAGAAAGCCATAAGTTAATAAGAAACTGCTAAATTTGTCAAACCACGCATGAGGAGCCTGTTTAAGACCATAAAGAGCTTTATTTAATTTGCAAACATAAGAGGAATGAGTTGAGTGAACAAAACCTAGAGGTTGTTCCATGTAAATGGATTCCTGAATATCACCGTGAAGAAACGCATTTTTGACATCCAATTGTCGAATACTCCAGCAGTTGATGAGAGCAAGCATGATTACAATGCGGATGGTACTTGGTTTGATAACAGGAGAGAATGTCTCATGGTAGTTGATGCCATCTTCTTGATGAAAGCCTTTAGCAACTAATCGAGCTTTCAGTCGATCTTAAGGAGCCATCGGCTTTGAGTTTGCTTTTGAAAATCTATTTACAACCTATAATAGACATAGTAGAGTTATGAGGAACAAGAGTCCAAGTGTTATTCATATGTAGAGCCTGTAATTCATCATGCATTGCTTGTAACCAGTCGGGATGTTTGAGTGCGGAGCGAATGGATTTGCGCTCAGCAGGAATGGAGACAAGATCATGCAAGTGAGCATATTTGGGGTTAGGCTTACGTATACCTGACTTGCTGCATGTGACAACGGTGGTAGCAGGAGTTGTTGATGATAAAGATTGAGATTTAGGTAGTATGGGCGCAGTTGAAGTAGTGGGTAGGATGGGCACGGTTGAGGCAGTGTCAGAGGATAAAGATGGAGAAATAGGTAGATTACTTGCAGTCATGAAGGGTGGGTCAGGTGGAGGGAATGGGCTGAATTGGGTAGATGAGGAAGAGGAATATCCACCGCAAGATTCGGGTATGGGGAAGTTAGATAAAGGGGTAGGAGGGGTAATCCACATGTCAAAAATGGAAAGGACCTGCTTGGAAGAAAAAGGTAGGTGAAGGTTTTCAAGGTGTTGAAAAGGAAATGAGGACTCATCAAACACAACATGGCGTGAGATGAAAGTGTGACCAGAGGGAGGATTATAACACTTGTAACCCATAAAAACACAAGGTAAGGTTTTAGAATCAAATTTATTCCTTTTTGTGTCCCAAGTGTAAGGAAAACATTTTGAGCCAAACACATGTAAGGAACTATAGTCAGGATAGGTGCCGTGAAGGATGGAAAAATGTGACTGTAAAGCAATGGTGATAGAAGGGAGCCGATTAATAAGAAAAGTTGTTGTGGCAAAGGCTTCAACCCAAAAGCGTTTAGAAACGCCAATGTGAAAAAGCATGGTCATCCCAAGTTCATGAATGGTGCAGTGACGACGTTCAACCATTCCATTCTGTTCAGGAGTATGATGACAAGAGAAACAATAAATAATGCCTTGTTTTTGTAAATGAGATGTAAATTGGATATTAGCAAATTCACCAGCCCCATCAGTTTGAATGATTTTAATTTTTTTGCAAAATTGTCGCTCCAAATATTTTTCAAAAAGTAAGAAGGTAGAAAAGAAATCTGATTTTTTTGCGTAAAGGAATAAGCCACATAAATTTAGAGAAAGCATAAACTAAGCATGCATAATAATTAAATTTACCAACAGAGGTTACAGGAGCTGGACCCCATAAATCACAGTAAATTTTATCAAAAGGATTCAGAGTAATATTGCTAGAAGGTAAAAATGGAAGTTTGCAAAGTTTGTCTAATTAACAACTCTCACAAAAGGAAGAGTTTTTGTTAGAAGCAGAAATTTGAATAAGCCCTTTAGATTTTAGGACTTGTAAGGAAGATGCTTGAGGGTGTCCCAAGCGTTGGTGCTAAATGTCTTCAGAGGCACGCCGGAATCGAGTTGAAAAATGAGCTTCGTTCAGAAGAGTAACAATATAAAGGTTACCCTTCCGTCGTCCGGTCAACAGGACTCGGTTGGTCTTCCGTTCCTAATGAAACCAACAACATAAAATTCACAATTATACGGATAATCAGTGGTAAGTTGGCTAATAGATAAAAGATTTTTTGCTAATGCAGGTACTAATAAAATATCACATAATTTTATCTTAGTAGTACCATTATTCAGATAAGTATCACCAATATGAGTAATAGGAAGAGAGCTACCATCTGCTAGTGTCCCGATAATCCAACCTCGAAGCAATCGATCCGATTTGCGCCATTGAAGAAAGGTTGGATTGGGTTCGGTTTTACTCGAGCCAGGAGCTATTTTTGTGATAATTTCTAGGGTAGGAGATGCATCGGTGAGATGTTCTACTAGGTCTTGGCTCTCAGCCAAGGCCAGAATTTGTTCTCGCCATAGAGGGTAGTTGGTGGTGTTCAATCTTAGTGTGACAAAGTTGCCAACATTAAGGACAATGGAGGCCATGGGAGGGAAGACTCTCTTCTCTCACAGGGGCTATGATATAATAAAAACACTGGATACAAGATGTTTGGATAAATGCCTCAAGCAACGTGAGAGTCTGTTATTTTATTTATACTAGTAATAACAATAGTAGTGACATACGGGGGAACACTTTGCACAAAACATGGAGACATGTTTTGCATTACATGGAGATTAACATGGAGGAAAAGTATGCACAAATCATGGATGTTGTCTTGTAGCCGTTGGTTGTTTGTTATGTGTATCTTTTGTTTCTGGGTTAATACCCTTATCCTTATCATATGGTACAACAAGTCTCTATGTTTGTATGGTTATTGTTCACCCTCCATTGAATAATTGATATTAATTTCTCTCTCATTGTGTTGCTACATAACAATTACACCACTAATTATTATTATTATTATTATGTATATATAGGTGATTGGGATCATACAATTTACAATGAATTTGAATTGCAAAATATGATAAAAATAAATTAGATAAAAAAATTATAAAAAATATTAAATTAGTAAGATTTATTATTATTTTGGTTAATAGATGTATAATCCAATATAAGAATATCTCTTGAATGGAATAGATATAATACAATATGTACTTTTAGTCAAATTTTAACTTTGCCCTTGCCTTAGCCAACGGGAATGCTAATGGCATGATCATTAATTTGAGTTATTGCACTCATTTACTAATAGAGCAAACCGAGCCTAACGTCACATACCAAGTCTATAGTTTTTGTTGTACTTCCATAGAAGGGGAGGTTTGTGTGATGGTGGCTTGGCCTGGGAAGGGAATGGAAGACAACACGGGGAGAGAGAGAGATAAGGGAAAGAAAATAGAAAGTGAAGGTTGTTAGGGTTTTGACTCCCAGGGGCAAAAACGCCATCGTTTCACAAGGGGATTGATTTATCTTCTAAGGCTTTAGGTCTTGTTTTGGGTTGAGCTTCACAATCTGGACTATAACGATTTGACATTCAGACCACAGTTGGGTAGTGGCCTTCAAACTAGAAGAGGTCAAAGGGCATCGAACGAATTCCCATATGATGTTCAATTGGAATGAGATAGTCAAAAATCATTTGCAAAAAATGCAGAACAGCTGCTAATCACATAATTGAAAGGAAAATAACCTATTGGTAATAAAATTATTTGCAAGGGGTTAATTCTCGTTGGCAAAACTTGTTAGTTGCAACGAGTTTTAAACCATTGTAAATAAGTTCATAAGAAATGGATTTTTTTTTTTTGCAAGGATGAAAAAATCATTACAAATACCAGTATTAATAACGAAATATTATTGTTGTATTAATATTATTATTTGCAACAACAATTATTTCATTGCAGTTACACACATATTTGCAAGAATTTTATTTTTGTTGGAAAAATTGTTATTTGCAATGAATTTTGATTTGTTACAAATAATAATACATATGTATTGCTAATTGCAACAAATTAAATTCATTGAAATTACAAGGAGGTACTGTATCTGGAGGGTCTACTCTTGTACGAGGCCCATTATGAATAAGAGAAGCCCAATATGCAAGGTCAAAGAAGTCAGAGAGTCCATGGCCCAATAAAATCATATACCCACGTGGTCGAAGTACGAGGAGATGAGGATAATCATGCCGATACACAATCTGTTCAGTTGAGATCTCATGCAGATACGTGACTAGTTCAATCAACAAACTCGGCACCGGATAAACACTATATCGAATCCTATATATACCAGGTAACCCTCAAGAACAAAGGACCAAAGTTGTGAATATCATAGTACCGGCCGGTATTTTCTGTACCGGCCACCGGACCGGTACAGGTACACTATATATTCCGTACCGGTTGATATTTCGGCCTGTACCAGTCTGTGTACCGGTCTGTACCAGCCGATATTTTGGCCTTTTTTTTTCATATTTTCAAACTACAAGTTCATTTTTTGACCCCTAATTCAGATTAGGTTATTTATAATTTATATATCTATGTATTTATATATAATTTATTTATATATAGACTATTATTTTGAAATATAATTTATTTATATACTGAAATGTTATCCCGAAACGGTACCGGTACCGAAATATTTCGTTCTAATAGCTCGACCAGTACGGCATCCGGTACGGTATTCAAAACATTGCAAAGGACACTTTTGACTTTGATTTTACTTGTTGAGATCATCTAAAAACTCTTACTGACTTAAGCATCGGAGTTTTCCTAGGCATACAATGCCGACCACGTTCTGATCCTTGTGCAGGTTAACAGTTGCCGACGGGAGGTGAAACACGTCCTTTACAGTATATAAAACAGTCATCTACGTTGGAATTATAGAAAATATCGTTGGGAAATCTATGAAAAATTATTTGTAACCAAATTATCATCGTTGGGAATGTTAATTTTATTTGCAATGGCCATCTTCGTTCGAATTGTGAAGAATAGTTGGTTAATACCATTTAGAATTTTCTGTTACAAAATTTTCGTTGCAAATCCATCTATTTTCAATGAGATGATTTTAATCGTTACCAATGACAATATTAGCAACAAAAATGATTTTGTTGCAAATTTCATTTTTGTTGCAAATTTTCGTTGCATATGCTCAACTCTGTTGTAGTGTGGCATGATCATTAATTTTTAGTTGTTGTACTCAGAGCGGACTGGGCTACCTCACGTACGTAACAAGTCTGCAGTAATTTATCTCTTCGTACCTTCTGGTACGTAAAAGTTAAAAAAAGAAAACATTTTTGTAACATTAGAAACTTTACTCCAGATCTGTTAAACACAGCAATGAATCCGGTAGAATAGAAGTGGTACGTACCGAGATCAGCCTAACCTGCATGCACGTCCTAGAAAATCCCAAACACGAAAACCTGATGAAATAAAAATGAATAACAGTTGACTTTAGAATCGAGCTTTCTGCCGCTGCCCTGCATGCAGCACTTTGCGCAGAACTCAGGGCTCAGGCTGTTGTCACGGCCATTTTTTTGCGAGCGAGAGGAACATGCATGCATGGGAATCTGGGATAATGCTTATAATCTCAGCCAGTCTTAGTTGATAAACTAGTCTAAAGAGGTGAAATGAGAGGCTAATAATAACGACAATATAGTTAAGCAAGGCTTTACATCGGATGTGACGCAGTGTATTGTTGTGGTAAAAGTAGGGTTTTTTTTTCCTCCAAGCTTTTGCAGGGTCTGAGAAAGAAACAGGCTTTTGAATTGACTCCACCTACAAAAATTGCCCGTTGGGGACGGACCTACGGACCTTTACTGGGACAAGCAGTCAGCAACTCGGGCCATTTCTCGTGGCCAACTGCTCCCTCCACATGCCAAAGAATAAGCTATATGTAGAGACCACAGAAAGTAGGGTATGTTTGCACAATAAATCTTCCTAACTTTCCAACACTCCACACTTCATCTTTTTTAAAAAAAAAATTTAATTTTTTTATTAAATAATTTTTATATGAATAGTAAATAAAAAATTTGAAATATTTAAAAAAAATAAATTCAAAAAAAAATTTAAAAAATATATTAAAAAATATGGAGTGTGGAGTGTGGATGAATAGTAGGAGGTTGTGTAGCAAAACCCATATTTGCAGGATACTACGTACATGGTTTGGATGTCAATTTTTACAGTAGTGTCTTTGGATTCAGATTAATTTATAGGATAGTGATAGGTTTATTATTTTATTACTACTCATCTATTATTTAAGTTCATTTCAAATTTTTTTATTTTTTTATTATTTTTTTTTTTAAATATTTTTTTAACATCCTTAATCACTAAGAAAAAATTAAAAAAATATATAAATTTATTAATATTCACTTCCTTAATCATGAAGTAAAATAAAAAATTAATAAATAAATCAAAAATAAATTAAGTAGTAAATGAATAGTAATAGAGTAGTAACCCTATCATTATCCTTAATTTATAAGGGTGGCTCTACCATAATACATATAGGATTTTTTTATATATATATTTTTTAACATTTTTTAAATATTTAAAAAAATAAAAAATCATAATATTATTAAAAAAAATACATTATTATTCATTAAATAAAAAATGAGAGCGGGAGCTACTAGTGGTAGCCCAGCAAAGTCTATCATTTTCCAATAAGATCTTCGTTTATTCGAATGTAGAGATTTTTTTTTTTTTTTTGCAATATTCGAGTTTTAGATGATAAGGTGGCGGTAAGATTCAATATTTTCAGAGAGATGATTTATTTTTATTTAAAATGATTTCAAATAATTCCTGTAATAACTTTTTAATAAAGTCCATGTAATTATATTGAGTAACAGTAGATTCAATCATGTTCAAATACCATATATTCATTTTAAAAATAAATTACAATTTTTTTTTTTTAAAGAATGTCAAACTTATCTATCTAGATATAGATGATATCATTTCTCAATTATATATCTGAATAGAATAAGTGTGAGTGGCCCGTGATTCCTGCCTTTTGTTTTCTTTAATTTTATTACCTCAAGACAGATCTAGCTATATCACAACCCTCAATATTGGATCCATAAATGAAGATAATAGGTACAAATATCAAGACGAGCTTATTTTCAAAAAAAAAAAAAAAAATTTCAAAAAAAAAAGAAAAAGACGAGCTTAGCCACAACATTACCCAAACCTTAGGATTTGTTTAATTGTTAAATTCATTCCAACTCATCTTAATTTATCATTACAATTTTTTTAAATATTAATATAAAATATAATAAATAATTCAACTTTTTCAAATCTTAAAACAATTTTAATATTTAAAAATAATATTCTAACAATATTTTATCATCTCAATTCAACTCAATCCAATTCATCTCAACATCCAAACGCACCAATATTCTCGTCTTCCAATATTGCATGAGCACTTATGAGGGTTGGTAACCATTGCCATTGGGCAGTAGTACAATTCTTTATTTCGAGGAGTCAAAATCCAAAACAGTTTTGCACCGATGGGACTGACAAAATGTTACTGCAGCTATGTTCAGTCATGGATTGCTGCAATTGACGTGAAGTTTTGCCAATGCTCTAGGATTTGTACAAACACATAATTCGTATTCAACAGTTACCCTATAAGCAAGAAAAAAACAAACAAAAAAACCTCACTCGCCACTCGGACGCATTTGTGGGGGACCCAAAAGTATCCAGCACATCCCGTTCTTTTCTGTTGCCACGATTTGACAAGACCGCAGGAAACCAATTACCGCAGCTCGATATTCGAGGTCTTAATCCTGCTGTTACCTTTTTCGTGTTCGTTTAATTAGGGCTCGATTTTTAGAAATTCATTTGAGTTGAAAATTTTGTTTTGTGAATATAACTATGAAATAAATATTTTTAAATTTTAAAAAATTAAAAAAATATTATGAAAATATATTCATATAATATTATTTTTATTTAAAATCTTGTAAAAGTTAAAATTTTTTTATTTTTTATTTAAAAGTTTACAAAAATTATAATAATTAATTTAAAAATATTTATAATAAGATAATTTAAAATGATATTTATTCTCAAACAAGTTCCTAAGGTTATCTGTCTTGTCCTTGTTTTAAATTTCTTCTCTTTTTGGTTGGTTCTCTATAGTTTTTTGAACTATAGTTAGTTCTGAGAAACTTTTTGAATCGGTTCTCGCTCAGTAGTTTATGATCTTCAACGATGGGGCAGGCCTGCAGGAGCATATGATATGAATAAGGCAAATGACAATGGACATGATGCCTATTTCTATGCCGCTTGAGTTTATCTTGACTGTTTATATCTTTTAATTTTTTTTAATAATAAAGAATGTGATTATTACTAAATTAATATATTTTTTTAAACTGTGTAAAATATCTAAAAAATATTTAAAATTAAAATTATAAATTATAAATACACTAGAAATACGCCCAACAATACATTCTGTAAAGAATACTGGATGGCATAGACCATTCAATGAATAAAGCCATCATCTAGCTAGATTCGAGGAGTCATATGACTCGTATGTATGTATATATGTATGTATATATATATATATATATATATATATATATATATATTTATATAGTTGGTGCTCTTCAATGGTAGATAAAATGAATAAGTCCATGTTTCAGAGAATGATCATTGAGATTCGAGGAGGAATCAAATCTCTTTGGTACATAATCCTGATAATCAATTAAACTTTGTGGACCTTTTGCCGTGTCTAATTATTGTCCTTTTAATTTAACATATATTCCAAAGTTTACCTTGTTTGATGAAATAATGACAGTGCTTTTTACATTGGTAGAATCGCCCCTATCCCTCCCCTAACAAGTTGGAATCTCAACCTCACTCTAGTTGGAAATTCTACAAGATAGATCAATTTCAAAATTGACTTACGCACTCAGTAGCACAATGGATAGCTACAAACTCACTGTTTGGTAGCATTCCGTTAGCAATTATTCCTAATTCTATTTTGTATATTCATAATGGGAAGGACCCTCCTTGATGTACTATATTTCCCTATTTTTATTATATATGCAAGCTTGATTAGAAGAAAAAAAAAATTCGGAAGGAATATGATACAACTTGATTATAGTTAATTACCATGTTAAAAACTGATTCTATTATTTAAGTTGTATAATGTGCGTGAATTTGAAAATAATTGAGAATGTGTTCTCTTTGTAATTGTTGCTAATATCTCGAGTAGTAAATACTTCAGACCACCTTTGATTCTATTATTTGAAAAAATGGTTGATTTATTGCCTTCCGCTCTCCTTTGAGCGAGACACACCATATGCTTCTAACGTGATCGATTTATAAAAAGGAAACACTATAGACACAAAGGAATTTTACAAAGGAATACACTATAGACACAAAGGAATTTTACAAAGGAATTCTACACACTGATGTGCTACACTACTAGTGTATCATGTCTCCTCACCATTTTTTTTCTCTTTCTTTCTCCCCCTCCTCCCGTGCTCGCCACCCCTGCCCTCTCCCTATGCCCTCTTTCTATGCCGGCCATGATGGTAGGAGACAACCTCAGGATGGACAGAAGACGTTGGCAGTCCAAGCGACGCCTCCAGCATGGAGCTCACTACAGCTCGTCGTGCACGTTGGTACAGATTTCAAACACTGTGTGCTGGTTGACTGTTGCGTGGCCATTACTAGGTGGTTGGAATTTGAGCCAATGGCTTGCATGGTGGACGGTTGCCGCCCTTTGACCATCTGTGGTGGTTGGAAACCACCCCGGGAGGGAGAAAGAGAGAGGGAAAGGGAGAGGAGGGGAGAGGCACTATGGGAGGGGGGAGAAAGAGAAAGAAAAAAAATAAGGGAGATGTAACACATTAGAAGTGTGTCACATCAGTATGTGAGATCCTTTTATGTCTCTAACAGCCCTCTTTATAAAATAGACGAAGCCACACTTCAAAATTGATGGATGTGTGTGCCTCACTGCTCAAAGCAAAGTGGCGGGTGGGCTCCATGCATTACCAGTCGCCAGACTTCAATTGCCACATACACCGCTCCGTTAGATTCCTGAATATCAAATCTTCAAGATTCTACCATTCACACCTCTCCACGGCCATTGTGTGGGCCTCACATGCCAGTAAAAATCATGTGCTCTTGAGTAGGGGGTAACGGGTTTAGTTCGGTCCAGTTTTGAACATATTTTAAAATCGAACTGGTATATACTAGTTTTGATATTTGACAAACTAATACCGCACCAGTTACAACCTAAATCGGTAGTTTTGGTTCTGTTTTTCCGGTATATTATGTAATATAGTACATATATTATAATATATAATAATATGGTGATAATATTTGTAGCATATTATAATATATATTATAATTGTATTATAGATAATAGTGATATATTATAATATATAATATAGTAATATATAATATAATGATATATTATAGTATATTATAAGGGTTCTGCTACGTACAACTGCCCTTGCGGAACCGTGTATAACTAGATGATATGGCTCTAACATAATTTTTTTTTAAAGAAAAAGAAAATCGAGAAGACCATTAGATGAAGTCGACCAGTGAAAAAAAGAAGGAAAACCTAGAAGGAAAAAATAAGAACCACCACTAAATGCGCCCAATAAATTCTCTCCATATCCAAAAAAACTACAGTCAAAGGGAAATTAGGCCCCATTTGTTTACACAAAACTACTATCTCATCTCATCTCATCTTAATAATTACAATTTTTTCAAATTCTTATACAAAAATATAATAAACAATTCAACTTTTTTCAAATTTCAACATAAAAGTAATACTAAAAAATATATTCAATCAATATTTTATTTAACTACTATTTAAAACATCTCATCTCATCTCATTTAAACTGTGTATCCAAGCTGGGCCTTAGAATTCCCAGGAAACAAGTAACCTTCCCACTCCCCTCCTTCAAACTGAATTCAACCCATATTGTCCATTCACAAGGACCCAAGCTCCGGCTCTCTTCATGTCAGTAGTAAGTATATTAGAGTAAGCAAAACCCACCAAACCAGATATGTTTCTCTACAATGTGAACATTGACTAGAGAAAGTGCGAAACACGGCTACCATTCCACATATAAAAAGTGTTCCAGAGAAAGCAGGGGTCTATTTGTTTAGAAAAGTAAGTTTTTTTTAAACAATATTGTCAATTCGTTTAACAGGACATATTTGGTTCAAAGTAGATCAAACTCGATTTAAGAAAGAAAAATGCAGAATATGTCTAATAGAAAAATGATGGTGCCTTTGTATGTCAACCTCCAAACCTCGTTGTCCAACTAAGGGTGAGAGCAAAGTTCTATTTGAGAAATGAAGAAGTTTGTTGAGGAAGGCTGGGTCACGGGGAGAGAAATTCCGCATGCTTATAGCCACTTCCATCTAAGGACGTTGCTACGTCCACAGAGAATTCTCTACCGAACACCTCAACTCTTTTTTTTTTTTTTTTTTTGACTTTTTCTTTCACCATTTTTTAAAAGTATTTAGATATTTTTTAAAAATTAAAAAAAATCACATATTCATTTAAAAACACTTACTTAATCATTAAGTAAAAAAAAAAAAAAATTGGTAGAAGATTTCAATTGGGCACAGTATTTTCCTTCATCTAAATGATGTGGTGACTACCCGGCTTTTGCACGGGCAGGTTGTAAATAATATTTTTTATATTATAATATATAGTAATATAGTATATAGTGATATATCCGGTCTACAGGTTCACCGGTATTTTTTTTTCACCCTTGCTCCCGCAAGATTGTGATCATATAAGCCCTTTTTATTTCCGTCTATCTTGGTACTTTTCCTACTCGAAGTCCACGTATACCTATATCTAAGATTGGAGCCGAAGCCTTCAATCGTAATAAATTATTTAGGACTGGTGCAACCACGTCTACTACTAGTCTACTACATCACACAGCCAGAGTGAAATTATTAGTCAATCTTCTTCGAGGACCGCTACCAAAAAAAACTACTTTAACGGGCCATTTTTTTTATTTTTTTAAAAAATAGACTTCATTACAGTAATCAATTCTGAAGTTACAAATGTGACTTATTAATACAGGAAAAAATCTAGACTATAAGTCAACCTACGCATCTGCTCTGAAGCACCCCATACATAAATTTCTTTATGATGAATTTTGTCTTAACTTCTATAAACTCTCTCTGATCAAATTAGGTTTGTCAGAGATAATCATACTCTGTAAAAAACAGAGGCTAAACGACTTCTCTTCAAAAGAAGAGAAACTCTATCACCTCCCGTCCTCCCTAAGAGGAGGAGTCCTACCACACCATCTCCTCCCAAAGGAAGAACGAGACTCAACTGCTATGGACACCAAAAGGGTCCAATAGCCCATTACAATTATTAATGCAAAAAACTAAATACAGATAGAAAAAGAAAATAAACCAACTCAACAAAAAAAAACACTGCTACAACCACTAAACAGAGCTCAGTGGTGGCGCTTGTACCAAAAACAACCACTAACCAAAACAAACACAAGACAAAACAGAACCCGAAAACCAACGGAACCAAACAGGATTGGGGGTGGCGCGTGGGGGACACGCGCCACAC
Source organism: Cyclocarya paliurus (assembly GCA_029856935.1). Lineage (NCBI taxonomy): Eukaryota > Viridiplantae > Streptophyta > Magnoliopsida > Fagales > Juglandaceae > Cyclocarya > Cyclocarya paliurus. Next base: position 28,394,636 of record CM056946.1, on the reverse strand, counting down.
TAGGGAGAAGCCAAACGGCCGGTCGAGACAGTGCCGGTATACTGGGCCCTGAGCTGCCGCACATGGCTCCGACGCGGTGTGATACGAGGTGGCTCGTGTATGCCACGCTCTCTCTGTAGTCCGCGCGTGGGGGCGACACGCCGCTCCAAATGGTGCCCAAAGCAGGACACTGCAAGATCGGCGGACGAGGGATCTCCTGGTGGTATGCGTGAAGGAGAAATTCCACCGGAGAAGCTCGGATCGGCTACCTCCCCATTATTCGGCCGAAACCTGAAAAATACCAAAAAAAACACCAAAATAAACCGTAATAAACCGAAGAGAGGGAGGAGAGGAGGGGGGATGAGGAAGCCGAAGCTTCCCCTCCCCCCCGCTATGAACGGCCGCTAGGGTTTTTTTCTCAAAGAAGGGTTTTCGTGCGGAATATTCATGCCCTTTAACGGGCCATTTTCTTTACGTACCATGTATGTGTTATTTAATTATATGTTTCAATTACGGTAAACGTGTCAAATATTTAAATTTTAACAGAAATTATTTAAATAACGGATCATATCATATTAGTTATTTTAATATGTTTAATAATTAATTAAAAATAAATCAATATGACATAACTTATTTCAATCTATTTAATATAAATGGGTTGAACTATTCCACATAACTCATTTAACTTAATTAACATAATTTCACATAAAAATTAAAATCTATATTTATTAGTAGTCACAATATCTTAAAAAAATAATTAGATTACCTACTAACAAAAGATATCAATATTTTTCAGATTTTAACTTACAATAAAAAAAATATTACAATCTAGATATTAACAAATGAGTATAGATTCGGAATTACAATCCCAATAATAAAAAGTATATTGAAAAATATCAATATAAAAATTTAATAATAATAAAATTGTGATTGTGAGTAAAAATCTAAACAGATCATAATAGGTTGGTTTTGTGTTAAGCGGGTTGATCCATTAATTATCTATTTATAAATCTTGTTTTAATTGCTCAATTCATTTTGATCCAAATCTGTTAATATCAAATTCAAACTTGTTAATTTCATATCGTGTTTATGTTGGATTAACTAATTGTGTCACATACTATCCGTAATAGTTTAATGGTCAAGAAACTATGTGGTCTAGACTATATTTTTTTTCCTTTTTTTTTTCTCTCTTTAATACTTGATTTAAAAAATTTTGGTCTATTCTCCCAGTCCCCAACCCCACCTAATGTAACTTATAATTATTATAATGAAGTCTTTACTTTTATATATATATATATATATATATATATATATATATATAAACAACTTCTTAAAAATGAGCACACAATACCGATTGTGATTCGGCCGCAGAATCTTAAAATTCTGTATCTATGGATTTGAAAGCCCCAAAAATTCCAGAGGAAAGTCTTGGTGAATTGAGCATGTAGGCATCGGGCCCTCATAATTCGGGCGTTGCGGCAACAGTAAAACAGGAATCCATAAGTTCAAAATCAACTCAATATCTTTCGAGGCTTATCTCGTGACAAGCGGTAACTGGGTAAAAGCGCAGTGTTGAGGGGTGGTACAAAATTCACATACGGAAAAGAACTTTAGTACTGATCTTGTTGAATCTTTTTTCACCCCTAAAGTTCCCAGCAGAGAAGTACTTGAGACACTTTTTGCTACCTAATTAATGGGTTGCTCCCGTTGTATATTCCCATCATCAACCCTATATAATGTGTAAGAACTTCTTCAACATACAAAAGAGCTAAACCGTGCATTTCCGAGTGAAGAAAGAGAGCTTGTAATCCGGTCCCAAAGTCGGTGTAATCGAATCACATCCACCTTACAACAGTTTTGCTTTTGTTGTTTTCTTTTTGGAATTGTAACATATACGTGCAAGCCCTTCCATCCATTGCCAATAGTTGATTCGCTTGGTTTTTTTATGTTTTCTCCTTTCCATCGAGGCAAGCCTGGCGTGTTGTTTTTTTATTAAGGAAATTATATATACAAGTCTCACATGCATAAATTTTTTACAAAAATATAAATTACATCATGAAAAAATATGAAAAACTCATTTTTCTTGATGAGATCTACTCTTTTACAAAATACTTGTACATTTGAAGCTTGCATTACTCTTTTTTACTATCAAATGATCATCCAATCTTAGCTATTTATTTATTTATTTATTTTTCTCCTCCCAAAATTAAGGGTTTAAAAGAGGATGTGGTTTTTCCATCAAGCTCGTCTCATCAGATTATTATAAAATAAAAATGATATTAGTAGTTTATTTTCTTTTTCTAAAATGGTATCGTTTGTTTTCACAATTATTCTTAACTCATCTCATCTCATCTAATAATTATAACTTTTTCAAATTTTCACATAAAATAAAATAAACAATTTAACTTTTTCAAATTTCAAAACAAAAATAATAATAGAAAAATATATTCAAACAATATTTTATTCAATTTTTAACTTTAATATCAACTTATCTCTTTTCATCTGTGAAACAAACAAGACTACTTTTGTGTAAGTTTCATACACTCTCTATGAAAAAAATGAATAAACTTTGGATCAATATAAAAAAAAAAAATTTAATATTAAGTCCCACTTATTTTTTTAAAAAGTGCGCAAAATGTGTATATCCTATATGCATTACTTATTATAAAATACCATATATGTCTTGCTATCGTAACAATTATTGTAGTTGAATAATGATATATACAAACTTAAAATGTAAAAATCTTGAACAAATATTTTTCCACCGTGAATAGTCACTGCTTCTCGATGGGGACTCACTTCAAAAACAAAGAAACAAAAAACTCATGCATTCGATCGAGACTTCTCAATAAGGGTGTCAAATCGTATTAACGGATTACGTTCGTGTCTTATTAAGATATGTTCATTATACTTAATGGGTTTTACACGAAATCTGAACACGACCCGTTAATAATTTCGTGTCAAAATCTCAAACTCTAACACAACCCATTAAGATAACGGGTTGACATGACATGACACGACACGACACGACCCGTTTTGACCTGTTATTAAATACAAAATAAATTGACACGATACAACACGACCGGACCCGTTTCAACCTATTTATATTAATGGGTTGAATAAATTCGTTTCAACCCGTTTGACCTGATTGATTTTATATAAATATTAAAATATAAACAATATCTATAAAAAAAAAACAAACTACAAGTCTAAAATTACAATCTAAATAATAAAAATATCAACATTAAAATCTCAACAGTACCAAATATGATAAACACACAAATATGATAAATATACATTGTAATAATATTAATGTTACAATCCCAAATATAATAAACACACATTGTAAAATATTAATGTTACAAGGGTTACTAGTTGAAAGGGGCGGCATGAGACTTTGTCACTTGAGTAGTTGAGATTTGAGAAAACTGAAAGACTCGAGGGTTGAAGGGTTACTCGGTTTTTATTTTTTGAATTTTTTCAATTTTAGGTCTAAGGTTATAAATTTATATTCAACTTTTATAACAGATCATAACAGGTTGACCTGTTAATGATCCGTTAAGCAATTATTTCTTAATAAATCAACTAATTTTAATATAAATTTATTAAGATCAAATCCAAATCTACTTTTATTATATTGTATTAGATTAACTAATCATGTCATATATTATCATTCTTACCTCTTACTAGCCTCTTACTAGCATTACTTAGGATAGTCATAGGTCAAATGGTCATAGTGTTTGGAGGGCGATCATGATGAGGAATGATTTGTGGTCCGCTTTATTCCATACTTATTATAGGACCTAACGAGTAACGATTATATTGATTAAAAAAGTAGCACACTTTTTAGCCTACTTGCACTAATCATATTAAGGTTGACTTGCCATGTCTTGTCACCTGTTCAAGTTTGAAATTACAAATAATGTATACAATTAATTGTTGATCGTCCTACTTAACTAATCAGATCCTCTAGCAAGCTGGTGTATATCCAATGAGATGGAAAGGATTTGAATAAGATGACGATAGGTTATTAGATTATATGTTGATTGCATTGAAATATTTCGAGATAGTTGATTGGTACAAAAATAACAGGAAATCATGATCTTTTCTTAATTGAAATAGGTTTGGATACGTTTCGATATTTTGATAATAATTTTAGCTACTGATATCATAATTGTGCATATGATCTCAATTGGGTCATATTTTTTTATAGATTACTTCTTTTATTACGTATTTATTTTTAGTATGATTATTGAAAATTTGTTATTTTTAGTAAAATTCTGATACGATCGATTTTCAGCTATTACAATCTCGTTTGTGGGTTGACTGGATCATTCTTGAATTTTGATAGTTTTGAATTGAACATCAGAAGTATTTTCTCTATATTTTTAGCGATTTTCTTCTTTTCTTTTACGTGAATTATCTATTAAAACTAACCTGTTGAATAATTATTATTATGTCCGGCATCATCCAATGGCCAGAATTGTCCAATGCTATCATATATGAGACATAGGGTTTGATTAATGGAATGTTAGCATGTGGCCCAAAAATGGTATCAAATGTAAGAGAACGACGTTAATCTCCTAGAATGTAGAGCTGGCAGATAAAACTCTCTTACGTTGGTTGCAAGGCGCTCAGAAATCCTCTGATAATGGCTGTTTTTATTTTATTTTTTGTCTCAATTTGGGATCAGAGCTAACCAAAGTCAAAACGAAGTTGATCACAGTGACCCTGACCCCTCAATCGCGCTCTCTCTCTCTCTCTCTCTCTCTCTCTCTCTACATTGACAACATTTTCAAAAGCATCCAAAATCGAGTTCAACCTGCATTTCCGCCTTTTGAGGTCTACTCTTCCATTAGTTTACCCCCAATTTGTCACTACTTAAATAGGAGGGCGGGCTCGTGAAGTTCTCAAAATCACGAGAAAGAAGGGAAGAGGCAGGGCAATAAGAATATGGAGGTTCGATCCAGAAGAGCAAGAGAAACGAGCCCAGATAGAGTCAAAGTATACATGCAGCCAAGGCTAAAACCCATAAAAAAAGTCCAAGTCGTTTACTACCTTTCACGAAATGGCCATCTCGAGCATCCCCATTATATGGAAGTCACCCATTCACCCGATCAACCTCTTCGATTAAGAGGTACTTGTACTCTAAACAAAATTGTTGGCTGCTTCTGTTTTGGTACTTGTGACACTTCTTTGTTATCTTTCTTCTGTATTGTCTTGTTGATGTGTAGATGTAATGGAACGTCTCACTGTGCTTAGAGGCAAAGGCATGCCCTCCCTATATTCCTGGTCGTGCAAAAGGTACGGGCATATTGATGCCTTACTGAATGTTCCTTCATTTCTCCTTGTTCATGATCAGAGATTGAGCCATCTCAAACTCTCTTTTGTTACTTTCTATTTACTTTCCTTTTTTTAAGCTGAAATTTTGCTTATTTTCAGGAGCTACAAGAGCGGGTATGTGTGGAACGACTTGGCAGAGGGTGACATTATCTACCCTGCAGAAGGAGCTGAGTATGTTCTTAAAGGGTCTGAACTTGTTGAAGGCTGCTCTGGTCAGTCTCTAAACAATTTTTCGTTAAAATTTAAACCATAGTCTTGTGCCTTTATGTCTCAAAATCCTCACGATTGGAACAATTTTTACTGTGCAGAAAGATTGCAACAGCTTCAAATAACCAACAGCCACAGGCAGGAAATTCAACAAATTCAGGTACCAAATTTCAACCCGAAGGGAAAACCTTTGGCTCAAAGTCCACACGGAGAGCACGAGGACCATGAATACGAAGAATACGAAGAGGAGGAAGAATTCGAAGATGGAGAAAAAATAAGCTATACCAGCTCCACCACACCCCACTCTCGCTGCTCCAGAGGCGTATCCACTGATGAACCCGAAGACAACGAGACCCAACAACAACCTCAGACCCACAAAAACCTCACTGTATTAACTCTAAACGACTCGTCCCCACCATCCACATACTCCGCAGACAATGACAAACCCAACGAAAGCAATATCTCCAAGCGGTTCGAAGATGGTGATCATCCAGTTTCAGACCAAAGAAACAACTCCAAAAGATGGCTAGCTGGTGACCGAGTACTCATCAACACCAGCGAGACAGAAACTAGTCGGAACTCTGTCCTGCTCCAACTCATTGCCTGCGGTAGCTCAGCAGTTGCTAAATCAAAGAACGCACCGGCAGGCCTGAAGCAACAGGTGAAGAGCACAGTGAAGAAGAGTGACAGCCTTCACAAAGGAGTTCTATTCAAGAATGCGGTGAAGCTGACGGAGGAAGATATGATTAGCTACATGTCTGAGAACCCTAGGTTCGGGAATTTGCAGTCGGAGGAGAAGGAATACTTCAGTGGGAGCATCGTTGAGGCTATGAGTGAAGACCGGGTTGCGGCTGGACCGGTGCTGAAGAAATCGAATTCCTATAACGAAGAAAGGTTAGTGACTCGGTTCTGGATTTGTTTTTCGTTCTACACTTTTTTTATGGCTGCCACGTCAAGAGAATTTTCGGTCTACAGGTCGCATTAATGGTCGAGATGTGACAAAAATATCGAACATACTAAAAATCTTAAAAAATTGATGAGATTATTTATATTATTGTAATAAATAAATGAAACGAAAATCTAATTTTATTTACCTATATAATTTCAAAAACGATACAAACCGTCATAAATGCTATAGTCCGAACCTCGGTTGTATGAAACCCAGGCTTGGGCTAGGCTCCTTTTTTCCTCCCGTGTCTAGTCATTCAATATGATTATATATATATATATAACTTGCAGTAGAAGCAAGTAAAAGTTAATGTCATCGTTTTTGACAGGAGCAAGAAGATTGGGGTGGCAGAAGCAAAGGAGGAAGAGAAAAGAGAGAAAGCAGCAGTGAGAGGGAAATGCATACCTCGAAGGAAATCTTCTGCTTCATCGAAACACATCAAGAAATGAATGCGTGTCTGTCACATTCAGCAAAGCCGTTGGATCTGTAATTATTATTATTATTAGTCAAACGATGTTTTTAATTAGGGTTGAACTTAATTTCATAATTACGAGACCTTTAGGTGGCCTTCAAAAGTTAAGGCCAAATGTGGTAAAAATCTTTGGGGTTGTTGAAACTGAAAGGATGTTCCGATTCTCTGTCCTGTGATGATTTTGGTTGGTTGAAGGAATTATGGGTCCTTGTGTTTTGTATTTTTATTTTTTGTTTTTAGTTTGAGTGCTTTAATTAATTATGAGATGGGATGCTGATGATTAATTGTTTAACTTTTAAGACGACGATGGTAGACGACGATCAAAGCTATAGAATTATTAGAATATAAGAGAAATATAATCAAGAGCTATATTTAATTATAGACCAAGTTCAATCATAAATCCAAATAAAGAAAACAAAAGTAATTTGAGATGATTGAAGATGACTTATGCAACAATTTCTTTTTGGAATAAGAAATGAATAATCATATTTGAAGTGCTTTCACATTACATATTAATTTAATTTAAAAGATAAATTTTAAAATTTAAATATTAAAAATTAAATTATTTTATGTGAATAGTTTACGATGTAAAAGTTTTTAAATAAAACAACTAATAAAAAATAGTTAAAAATATATCAATTGTTTGGTGGAGACCAGAAAAAGGTTTGCAAAACACATTGAGTTTTCTAACGGATTAGGCTTCTTAAAGAGAGATCAACAAAAACAGCTAATATATTTTAAAGGGTGTGATTGCTAAATGGTGTACTCAATAGTAGGGATGAGCATCAGGCGGCCCGGATAGGAAAAACTGGACTGGACCGATCAATTTGGACCGAACCCGATTCGGTTCAAATTTTATAAGACCAAATGTATTCGGTCCGGTCCACAATCCAAAAGTTTTTCGGACCGGACCGAATGTACATAATTTATATATATTTTTATAATTTAGATATATATAATTAATTATATAAATTTCATCTAACCTAATCTTATCACTAATTAATATATAATTTTACTATATTATAATTAAGTATAGACTATAGTTATACTCATACAATTATACTTATACTAATATTACTAATATACTAATATTACTAATATATAGCTATACTATATTACTAATAGTCTAATACTTTATACTAATACTATTATATAGTTATATTAATAGTTATATTAGTTGTTATATTAGTTATACTATATTATAGTGATTTATTATAACTATATTATATATTAATATAAGTTATAGTGATTTAGTATAACTATATAATATAATAATATATTAGTATAAGTTATAGTGGTTTAGTATACGTATAAGTTATAACTATAGTCTATATTAGTATCAGTGTTTATATAAATATTAGTATTACTATTACTATATCACTATAGTTAATAGTATCATATAGTGATATAGTATTAGAGTATTAGTATACCTAATACTATAGTGATTTATATATAGACTTAAAGTGGATTACTAATAGTCTAATACTTTATACTAATACTAATTATACTATTATATAGTTATACAACTTATACTAATCATGATTCATAATAACTAATCACTATAAGTTTATAACTATATATATTTACTATTTAGTATCAATGTCTTAATATATTCTTTAATGTATTACTAATACTATTAAGTATTAAGAGTTATAGTATAAATTATAATATAAAAGTTGTATATGGCTCAATGGCTCATTATGCATTAACATACCTTAAGTTAGTAATAAAGTAATAATTAACATTATCAATATAATTATAAATATGTCTATATATTATATAGTATTTATATAGTATTAATATCACTAATTCACTATTAAATTATTAATATAGTATATAGTAATAATAGTATTAGTAATAATTTATATCAATGTATTATTATATAATATATAGTATTTGTATCACTATATCATTATAATATATATACACACACTATAAGTCTATATGTAGTAGTAACAGTAACACTATAGTCTATAATAGTATAATATATAGTATTAGTATATATTAATATATCATAAGAGTTATAGGATTATAGCATAATGTATGTATAATAGTATAGAATTAATATCACTATAAGTTATAACTATATATACCTAATAGGCTTATAGGCTAATACAATGATTTATTAATCATATTACAAATTTATTAATCATAGATTCATAGAATCATAAATTATAATATTTATAATACATTGAATTTGAGTCATTTACATACTCTAAGTTAGTAACAAATTATATAATTTTCATCTAACCTAATCTTATCACTAACTAATATATAATTATACTATATTATAATTAAGTATAGACTATAGTTATACAGTTATACTTATACTAATATTACTAATATATAGCTACACTATATTACTAATAGTCTAATACTTTATACTAATACTATTATATAATTATACTAATCATGATTCATAATAACTAATCACTGTAAGTCTATAACTATATATATTTAGTATCAATGTATTAATATATTCTTTAATGTATTACTAATACTATTAAGTATTAAGGGTTATAGTATAAATTATAATATATGTATAATTTATAAATTTATAATAATATGTATAATTAGATATTTTATTCTTATTTATAATAGTATGTTAAGTATGTATCTTTCTCAATTATGGATGTAATATGTATGGATAATTAAATTATTTATGCTTATTACTTTATATACAAAATGTTAAAAGTTGTATATGGCTCATTATGCATTAACATATTTTAAGTTAGTAATAAAGTAATAATTAACATCATAAATAATGTAATTTTCATCTAATTTATTATCATTGACCATATAAAATATTCTTTTTATTGAGTTTGTTACATAATCCATATTAATAAGTCACTTAATTTAATTTAGTATTGTAAATAAATTTTTTTATTAATTGATTTAAATAATAAAAAAAAAGAAGGCCGGACCGAATGGATTGAACCGGATAGATAGCTATCGGTCCGGTTCGATCCCCTTGGGTGTTCGGTCCAGTCCGGTCCAGAAAAAATGATAGGTCCATCGCCGGACCGGACCGTGTGCACCCCTACTCAATAGTGATGATTTCCATAGGAATGATGGTTGAAAAAGTGTCAAGAGACACAACTTTTTGATTTAGTCAAAAGATTGTATCACTTATCAATGATTGTGCCTTTTGCCAACAGTGCTCATGGTCTATAAATAGAGACCATTTGTGCACAATTAACACACTCATTCCCTTTTTTCCATCCCCAACTTGTGGGATAAAAACTTTCATGGGAGTGTCATCATATTGCCAAATTTTTGTTTGTATTTGTTCTACAGAATTCTATAGTGGTATCAAAAGCCTCGTCATGAAAGATGGGTTATTTTTGCACATTGAGAAGACTATTAATAAGCAATTGTTTGGTTTGGCAACCACACTTGCATTTTCATTTACGTCAACTTTCAAACCCAAATGAAAAACTCTTTCAAATCATGGTGGAGACCTCAAATATATTAGAATCTTCAAAATTCGGTAACAAGTTATTATCTCGAGGAATTAGAATATTTTTACACAAAGGAAAACAAGCACTGGCTGAAACAGGAGAAATCCAAAATTTTGGAAATACCGTTCCAATCGGTCGTTGGAGTAATTCACCACCATTGAGGGTCGAAAGTCTCGGGGAGACGTTGGAACCTTGGTCGCCGACATCCATCTTGTTGGACGGAAGCCTAGACACAATTTTTACAGAGTCTATGTCATCCCTATGTGAGGAAGAAAAAGGAGAAGGAATTGTTCGAAGTTATAACGTCGTTTCGACCAATGGGCAGAATTGTTCAAACTATTCTTGGCTAAATGATAATGTTGTTCAGTTGAGTGAAGAGAAAAGTGACCAAAACGAGATTGTTGTTTTGGCCAAGCTTGGGGATTCAAATGTTGCAACGGATGATGCCGTTTCGTTCAAATTGCACAACACCGTTTCATCTGGAACGAGCTTACTTCAAATGACACGATTTCGGGCCAAGCCTCCAGCCTGAAGTCTATGGGCTCATTATGAATTAGACTCAAGCCCAATCCCAAGCCATCAACCCACAAGCCGACCCACCACTACAAGCAGCGCATTGAGCTGTTGACCACCAGTTTACTATGACTGAACTTGGCTTGAACAGGATAACTCGGTTTTCTGAGCTGGTTCAGGCCAGTTTTGGTATTTTGCTGAGTAATTTCAAGCTCGATTTGGTCCATTCAAAAGTTTTTGTGCTTTAAAATTAGTGCCAAATCATTATAGGGCACCTATTGGTCGAGATTATTGCCAGAAATTCCTTGTAAGGGTAGAAACATCAAGGAAAGTTCATAGGAATACTTGATGGGGCGTCACTTCCATTATTTTACTTATTTAAAATATAATAGGAGAATTTCTAGGTTGCCACCTTGGATTAAATACAAGGATTATTATTATTATTATTAAATCTATAATAATTTAATTTTCTTTATTGTTATTAAATTATTATTAAATTAATAATTTAATTTTCTCACAGTTAAAGCTACTGTATTGAATTTATTTATAATAGAACACATTTATTATTTCTATATTTTTATTCTTAATTTTTAAGATTTATTATTTATGGTGCCGAAGAAAAATATTTATCCCTCGGGGATAGAAAAATTAAATGAAAGAAATATCTGGGCCTGAAAAGGCATATAAGTTTTCTTCTAACTCATGAGAAAACCTTATACACATTAATAACACCAAAGTCATAAAAAAATATAGAACATGAGCTAAATGGAAGTGGTAGCAGTGTACGAACCAGAGACAAGTGGAAGAACACAATGCATGGCAACAATTTTAATTTTGCATTGTATGAATGATAATACCATTTATCTCTTTGAAGATTATGAAACTGTCAAAGAGATTATGGATGCAGTTAAGGTAAAATATGATTTAAGGTCGTATATTTATAGACAATTATTATTGGATAATTATAACCGAACATGTATGGAAGAGAATAATGACATAGGCGATCATGTGCTCCAAATAGAATTGACTGCAAAATAATTATACGATATTGGTCATCCTCTAACTGATAAAATGCAAGTTACAACTATACTGAATAGTCTTCATTTATCTTAGGATCATATTGTTATTTCTTTAACACATAGTGAGAATGAAATAGTAATGACATCGCTTTCAGTACTTTTAGTACTTTAAAGAGAAATGATGGAGATGAGGAATAGAGAATGTGAATAATCTAATTTGTTGATGGCTCAGGAAAAACGTTCTACACAGAACAAAATGAAGTCAAAACAATTTAAGAAAAAGAAATTGTTAAAAATGGGCAAAGTAAACCGTTTACTGGAAACTTTTTCAAATGTGGGAAGAAACGAGATTACAAATTAGAATGTCTTAATAAGGGAAACAAAAGGAATTAAGGAAATTGTGATGACAGTTTCAGAACTAATGCTCATGGAATCAGCATCAGATTCATCGTGGGTTGAGTTTGTAGTAATAAGACATATATGCAGAAACAAAGAGTTGTGTTATCAGTCTTGAAGATAAGCTAACAGGTGAGCATTGAGTGTATATGGTCAACAATACAACTGCGATGTCTTGGAGCAAAGAAAATGTAAATGTAAAGTGAATGGTTCCGTTTTTTAACTTAGTGATGTATTATATACCTAGTATTTGTAAGAATTTAGTACCAATGCATGTACTAGATTAGAAAGGCTACACAGTTGATTTTAGGTCCGGAACTATAGTTATAAGTAAGGGTGATGTACCAATGAAAGGCATGAGAAATTACAATATGTATGTATCGAATGTTGATATCATTAAAATTTCTATTTCTGATTATTTGAATGTATCTACTGATTGTGTATATTTATGACATTTAAGATTAAACCATATAAATAAGAAAGAGATTATTAGAATGTATAAATGTGGATTAATACCACAAATAAACTTAGATAATTTTGATATATGTGAACCATATATCAAAGAAAAAATAAGTAGTAAATGATCTTTTTCCAAAATTTGGAAATCTAAGGATTTACTTGAAATTGTACATTTTGATGTTCTGGACCTTTTAAAACAAAAATCCATAAAAAAATGAAGTACTTTATTACTTTCCTGATAACTATTCAAGATATGAGCATATCTACTTATCTAGACATAAATATGAGGCAATTGATAAATTTAAAAAATATAAGGCAGAAGTAGAAATCCGATTGGGTAGGCTCCTTAAAAGTTTAAATAGTGATAGAGTAGGTGAATTTGAAACTTTAGATGATTTTTGCAAATTGAACGATGGAAAATTAATATTCAGATATTGATGTTGGAGACAATGAGAATAATGGAAATAAAAAGAAGATAGAAATCAATCTTCAGGTACTGATTTTAGAGATAGTAGGAGTAAAAGAACCAGATGACCATAAATATCATTTCAAGATCATTATACTCTAAATATCAATTTGAAAAATTTTAAAAATGATCCTGAAAACTTTTATGAGACAATCAATAATGTCGATTCAAAGAAATGGCTTGAGACCATGAAAGAAAAGTAGAATTGATAAATAAAAATGAGGTTTGGGAATTAACAGATATTCTAAAAGATAAAAAAGCTATTGGTTGCAAATAGGTTTTCAGAAGAAAACTTAAAGTTGATGGTAGTTTGGAAAGGTATAAAACAAGGTTACTGACTAAGAGATATATTCAACAACCAATTGTAGACTTTGTAGACACATATTTTCCCATGACGAAGTTCACATTTGTAAGAATTATCATGTCTATTGTTACCCGGATGAATTTATATTTATATCAGTTAGATGTAAAAATGGATTCTTTTAATTACGAATTAAAAGATGATATCTTTATGATTTAGTTAGAAAGATTCCAAATTAAAGTACATGTAAAAAAGGTCAAAAGGTGGTACTTAAAATTTTACCAAACCATTTTAGAAATGAGATATGAATTGAGTCCACTAGATCACTATGTATAAATATGGAAACATGATAATAAAGTAACATTATTATCCTTATATGTTGATGATATATTACTAGCAAGTAATTATCTATATATGATGAATAAAACAAAAATATTCTTGAAATCTAAATTTGAAATTAAAGGCAAGGGTGAAGCTATCTATGCGCTTGGTATAAGAATTTCGAGACATAGAAATTCAAAGATTTTATATTTATATCAAGAAAAATATCTAGAAAATGTACTTAAAAAATTTGGTGTGAAAAATTATAAATCCTTAGTACACACTTGTTTGCAAATGTCATGCATTCAATAAGAGTATGTACCCAAAATATGAGAACTAAATAAGTGAAATACTTAAAGTTCCCTATGCTCAAGCTGTGAGAAGTCTCGTGTATGCAATGACAAGTACGATATCAAAAATTTGTTATATAGTAGGATTGGTAAGCATATATCAATCCAAACCATGTAAGGAATATTGGCAAGCAGTGTATATTAAGGTATTTATAAGGCACTATAAATATAAAATTGTGCTTTGGGATCAGTGATATAGAATTAATCGGTTATAGTGATTCTGCTTTTTATAAGTGGATATAAAATTTACAGGTGGATATATATTTCTATTTGGTGGAACAACAATTTTCTTAGTTGAGTAAGAAATAAGATTGTGTTGCTAAGTCTATTATGGAAGCTGAATATATTGCTTGTAGTACTGAAATGTGAATAAACTACATTATATAAAGCTTAAATTTGGATACATACACAGAACCAACCAATGTATTTTATGATCATCAGTCTGTCATGTCATTGATAAAAAGTATATTGATGTGCATTATCACTATAGTTTATATATAGTGGAAAAAGGCGAGATTAAGGTTAATTTTATTTCCTCAACCGAGATGGTAGCAGATATGATGGCCAAGAGATTATCTCTGGAGAAATTGAGAGAACATTTTACTAGAATGGGATTGAGAGATACCTAGGTGAAGCAGCCTCATATCTCTCAACCTCATGGTTAACATGTATAGCTCAATAAATTCTGGGGACACCTAGATAAATGTAGTTATGGCGATTTACCAAAATGAAATTTTTAGTCATTTGTAAAGTTGCTAATAAGGTGATGAAGAAAAACTTTAGGAATGATATTAGGATGAGTACTTGATAAAATTTCAGTGCAGGCTGATTAGCTAAGTAATTCGTTGATCATTTGTAAAGTCGTTGATAGGTGATTAGGGAAAGTCTCAAGAATAGCCTTAAGAGGAAATACTTAACAAAAATTCAACGCAGGTTGATACATGTGTAATGTATTCGGCTGAAGTCGTCAATTGTGACAAGAATATTGATTATTGATCCACTCATAGAGAATTGATGTTGTTCATAAAAAATTCAGTGAAATGAAGTCACCTTTTATATGTGGTCAGTGGGAGCACATATGGTGGAGGGTGGGTTAGATAAATAATGACAAAACGTGTACACATAGAGGCTTGTCATGCTCTAATGCTGATTTGTAGGGGTTTGTAGATGAGAGTTGAGTAGTGAAAATTTTATATTGGTACCAATATAAAATACTCAACTGGTTCATCATCGTATTTTGTGATCAAGTGAGAGATGTAATTTAATAGGTTGTGATCACCAAACGGTGTATCCCTTTTGGAATGATACTATTTCCATGGTTATTGTTCTCATGGATGGTGATGGTTGAGGAGGTGAGAGACACAACCTTTTGATTTTGTCAAAAAGTTGTATCACTTGCCAATAGTTATTCCTTTTACCAATCAGTATCTTAGTCTACAAATAGGGACCATTTATGCATAATACCGCTTGAATTCCCCTTTATTCATCACTAACTTGTAGAACAAATACACTCTCACAAGAGTGTAATCATATTGCCAAAATTTCGTCATATTTGTTCTACAAAATTCTGCAGCTAGATCGAGCTTGGTTGTCATCGGGAGAAAAATTGCATTAAGCTCAATTGAAATTAGATCCACTGAATATTCAATGGACATTAAGACTGTTCATCCGGGTCGGATTTTTTTTCCAGCCCGGTCCGGAACCTGGATAACCGGATTCCGGTTACGGTTTTCGGCCTGGATTTGATCCGGCCGGAACCCGCATTAGGAAAACCGGATATAGCCGATCCGGATCCGGGTATAAAACCCGGGTACCGAGTTTGTATAAAACATAAATAATCATTGAATCCAGTCGCTCGGGCCCCCAACCACGATCTCTCTCTCTCTCTCTCTCTCACACATGAAACCCTAGCCGCCGCAATGTCTCTCTTTCATTCTTCACTCCCCACTAGTGACCACGATCTGTCTTGTCGTCCGTCTTTCAGCAAAGGTTTTCTCGATTTGCACGGTGCTCTGTCTGGGTTTGCTGCGTAAAGGGTGATCTTATGATTACTCATAGTTTTCTTTTTCTTTTCTGAGATGCCGAAACCCGCTTTCGCTCTCTTCCTCTCACGTCAAAACCCTAGCCTCCTCTGCCGATCAAAGCGTCGTCTTCATCCTCGTGCCGTCATCCTCATCCTTGGGTATGTTTTATTCTCTCTGTTTGTTTTGTTCTCTCTTTGTTGATTTTGAGTTTGTTTTGATGAGAATGTTTAAATGTTTTAGGAGTATTTTTATGGGTTAGATCCTCGTGCCGTCGTCTTCATCTGTGGGTATGTTTTCTTCTCTCTCTATGTTTTGTTCTCTGTTTGTCGATTTTGAGTTTGTTTTGTTGATTTCGACGAAGGTCTTGTGAGATTCAATGCTTTCTCTTTAGCTTTGTTTTTAGAAGATTTGCTGTTGTCGGTGAAAATTTTGAAGTTGAATTTAATAGATAAGAAGTAGCTACTCCATATATATTATAAACATGATTATTCGGTTGTGATGGGTTTTAGACTTTGGGTTGAAAGTGATGGATTAATGTTTTCTTAGATCTCTTTTTTCTTTAACATGGGTCGTTTTTCACTACTAATCTACCCAGATCTTAAGTTTCTTCAGCCAAAGATCTAGGAAGAAGCAGAGGAGCAGATGCTGCGCATCTGGGTATGGAACTCTCTCGTTTGTGTGTGTGTCTTGGTATGGGTTGTTTTCTTGAGAGCCAAACAGAATGTCTTCTACTTGGATTTTTGGAAAAAGTTTGACTTGTTATGCAGCAATACCGATAGAAAAAAATGTAGATTTTTCCTGTTTGAAAATGTTTGCGTCTTTGCTACATTCTTTCACTCTCTGCTGCATTCTTTCCCTCTCTGCTTGTTTTAAGTAGTTCATATACTTGTTACTGCCCTTGCTAACCATAATAACTCAGGGTGATGTTAAAATTCAAGTATGTTACAAAAAGTTCACTTTTGTGTATTCCACCAAGTCACTATTCCATTGTAGTTGTACATCCTTTCAGATTTACCCATGTACTTGATTTTTATCATTTACTACTATATTGTTTGGCTTGATAAAAGAACATGTGCAACCTATTAGTTAAAGGGTGGGTTTCCACTCTTTTTTGTGGAAAATGTTCTTTGAGAAGCTTGATGACTACAGGAATGAAATATTTCTTTCATTCCGGAACACTTTTTGACTTAAAACTTTTTTTTTGTTTTTGTTTTTGCAGGATCTCATTCAGTCCAATCACTTGAAGTTGTTATTTGGTGTGAGATTAAATCATTAATGGAGGTGCTACTGATTTTGTAATTGATATATTGTAATTTTGTATTTTGTAATGTAATGTATAAATAACAAATGATGATTATGTAGTGGATTGCATTGTGATGCATGCATAGATGAATATTAGATTTTTTTTTTGTTTTATTATGCCTTCCATGAACTTGACATTTCAAAAAATAAAATAAAAATAAAGGCTTTTACTATATAAGAAAAAAAGGGGTACAATCCGGAACCCGGATTTTCGGATTTCAAAAATCCGGATCCATCCGGGTTCCGGCTCGAGTCTGATCTGGACGAACCCGGTCCGGGTTCCGGCCCGTATTTGAAACCCAAGTTCCGGTCCGAATATATCTAAGTTCCTGAGTTGAAACCTGGATGAACACCCCTAATGAACATATACCAGTTAAATTTAAATTTATTTCAAAAGTTCGAAGGAATACGAATAGATAAATTTAGTGAGTGTTAAGTAGGGTTGGAGTTAATCACGGTTTTCTTATGAGGATTAAGACTATCAATAAAATTGAAAATACAATCTCTCTTTCTTAAAAAGAAAAAGAAAAAAAGAAAGTAGGAGGTTCGAGCTAATGAAAAGAGGCTGTAAAGGGATTGAGGGACTATATCCTCATCCCCCCCCCCCCCCCCCCCCCCCCCCCCCCCCCGGGGGGCCCAGCCCGACCCTTAATGGACCTCACACAACGACTCTCCTTAAGGCGAAGTTGTCTAGAGATAATAAAGTCGTCTCAAATGTTGGAGAATATTTTCTTCCCGGTTTTGCTCAAATAGAAGTCAGCTAGCTAGCTGGTTGGCCTAAAGTTCAACTTTGGGCTTAATTACCAAGTGGTGGCTCATTAAGATTGGTAGACTTTAGTGACATAATTTGATATGTTTCACTTAACGCTGTTGAGAGCACAAGCCCATAAACAAATGTTGCAGAATATTGCCTCGTCTGATGCTCAAAATTCACGGCTTCACAAATTCTCAGCAAATATTCATGGCTTCTGACCTTGGAATAATTTCCAGCAGTGATCATCACATGCTTTTGGCTTGCTTCCCTGTTAATCTGCACTGATCTCGATCGAGTCTCGACTCTCCTTAATTTATATGCTGTATAAATCATAATATTTTTGTGCTGGCCGCTACGATGCTTTTGAGTTCTGTCATTGAGATCCACAACATGCATTAGTTTTTGGCAATCTTAATTGCAGTCAACTTCTACTTAGTTGTCAATGAATCTGCACATGCAAGCCGCAGAATTATCGTAGCACTTCATTGACTGAAGAAATAGGCGTCCAAATTATATGCTGATTGGATAATTCATAGGTTAATTATATATTTTGCATTTTCTGGGAAGATCTCTCCTGCATCTAATTTATGCATAAAAATCGTATTCAGTTTTGGAAAGAAACGTAAATTGCTCTTAATGGTTAGGATTAACTAGGACTTCAAAAGGGGCCCTTTTTGTGAATCCAGAAGGCTAGGAAATAAAAAATATTACACATACACGCACCAATGTTATTGAAACACCATGACAGAGTGTGGCAAGCCAAGGGAAATGTCATCAAGGGAAAGCCATTGACATTATTGTGAAGACCTCTACTCCAATATTAATAGCGAGAAATTAGTAGCATTTATTTTTCTAATTTGCATCATTTTCCAGGAAATACAAACAGATGTCCACGTAAAAAAAGTGGAGAGAGATGGTGATAGTTTACACCACCGACATAAATTAATGAGGGTATTCTGAACAAATGCAAGCCCGAAAACCTCGCCTGGTCTTAATGATGGCTCATGAGCACGGCTCTATATTAAGTGCCAGTGGCCCCATGTCCATTCACTATAGCATCCCTCATTTCTCATTTTTCATTCAGTATTTCTGTCTTAGCTGGTGACCATTTTCTTTTGGAAGGCATGGCGAGTACTACAAGTACTAGGCTGTTGTTGCTGTTGGCACTCTGCGTCCTCCCAGCGCTTGTCACTGCAGGCAGCTTGGGGTTCAGACCCTTTCGTGTTATAGGAAACGTCTACTGCGACACTTGCCGCTGCGGGTTCGAGACCTCCGCCACCACTTACATTGCCGGTACTTAGTACAACTACCTTTTCGAAAATACATTTAGTTTGTCTCTTTGTGGTCAGAGTACTTAACGTATGGTAAAGGACTCGATCGCATACATAAATGTCATGGAAATGGGTCACTTTAATGGCATTGATATCTCTCTCTCTCTCTCTCTCTCTCTCATTCCCCCGATTTGGAACTGTGTATTTAAGCACTCTGTATTAGAATGACTCCTAGGTTTACGACTGGCATGTTTTACAAGGTGTTTTTATTTTGTGGGGAAAGACACTTTGGTCCAAAAGTAGAGCTGGATCGGTAGAAAGTGACTCTTTCAGCCTTCTTCTTCCTTAAGGGATTCCCATATTGCAGTGAAAGTGCATAAAATAGCTTTAAGTTGGAGGAACAATTACGCTATATTAGGTAGAGACTCGGACAAGTTAATTACCTCATCCAGATCTCTATTCTTTTGCTCTTCTATGCAGCTAGTACTAAAATGTCTGCTCCAAATAAAACAATTAATGGCAGCTTCTTCGTAGGGTTCATATTGGGGGAGTGTGTAGAAAATTTTGGGTGTCCATGCCATATTTTGCCAATGCAATCACTCGTACATCCACAGAGAGGTATATATCAGGGTGCTTTGTCGCATAAGGATTACGTCTAAGTTGCATATATATAATCACTCGAGTACTGACAATCGATCATCATGGTCGATCGTCAAACTCCTGATCAGGATCTTGGATTTAATCCTACAATTATCAATCCTATAACCATACATTTCTAATGATCATCTTCTGATTAAATAACTCCCAAGTAAATACGTTGCATCAGTACGACTGATCTCATTAAACATCCTTAATTAGGAGTACTGTTCACATATATGTGAGATGAATTCTACAATTTTTTATTTAAAATTTATGCCTTCTGTTATCGATGTCTATTATTGTTTGTAATAGTTGAATATACCAAATAAATATGGTTGCCAGGTGCAAGGGTTAGATTAGAATGCACAGACCGGAAAACTCTACAGCTTTTGTACAGCGTTGAAGGAGTGACCAACTCAACAGGAACATACGACATCCTAGTGAAAGACGACCATCAGGACCAAATATGCGCGACCGTTCTGGTTGGCAGCCCACTTTCCAGCTGCCAATTTGCCGATCCGGGACGTGCCCGTGCCAATATCATAGTCACCCGTTACAATGGTGTGCTTAATGACATACGTTTTGCCAATTCCATGGGTTTCCTGAGGGATCAGGCACTGCCTGGCTGCACCCAACTGCTCAAGAAGTACTTGGACTCTAATGATCAGTAAATGGAATTAAGGACTACCTTAAATAATTTGTGTTTGCTAATCCATATTCGCCTTCTCAAATATTAGACCTGCTTTTTAATTGCTCTAAATGCATGATAGTAGGGCATGCATTAATTTATCTCTTTAATTTAGTTGATGGGACTAAGTTATATTAAGAATCCCGATGTTTTTTCTTCAACTATATATGTAACTTTGGACACTTAATTAATTGTGGCTTTCAACACATTGTAGCTTCTTGTATGAGTTTAATAAAATTAAATTAGAGGAGAAATTGCCTTTCCCTCCTGGAAATGGGCCTTCTCCTGAACTGGTTATGCCTGTTGTTTATCAGAATTTTGACCGAGTGCATGGTTTATAATAATCTAACTATTGCTCACTCGAAGCAACACAAATAAATATATCTGAATTGGGATTTGGTTAGAACTTAATTAGAAGTAGGGTACAGGTTTGAATTGCTTGAAGTTAGCTGTACAAGAGAGAGAAGTGCGGCCTCTTTAATGTCGCCGAGTTATATGGAGATCATGACAGAGGTAATCCCATTTCCATGTGAGTGGAGAATCGAAACATTCAAGCATTGGATCTCAAGAATTTGAGCAAATTAAGATTATGATTTTTTTTATTTATTAAGAATTTGTGCATCCTTTCATTCAACATTCTTTCATCCTCTCAGACATTGAATGACTCAAAAATTACTTGTACTGTTTTAATTGTCTACCAATCATTTAATGTTAAATTAATCAGAAAATATTGAGAGGTTGATGATTAGAGAAATGATGAATGGTATTTTTTTTTTACGCCACAAGTTTCGTGAGTAATATATAGTACTGCATACTACAGTTTTATCATACTAAAATGTAACAGTTTTACCATTATTCAATCACCTTTTATTTATTTTAAAGAAAAAATTCAGAAGTTGCTTGTCAATACCACCTCATCATAATGAAATGCGAGTGTAGCACGTAGAATTTTCCTTGATGGAGTGTTTTATTTATATGATCATGAAGTTTGAACATTTTGATAATATAACTATTTCTAATCAAATAACAGCATAATATTTAAAACTTAAATCTACGAATACAAATTCGGGTTATTGATCAGTTTAAAAAGTATAAGTATTTATATCACTAAATAGCAATATTCTCTTTTTATTTTGAGTTTAATCATTGTTATAAAAAGCAAGATGACAAGGAATAATGTAATATTAATAGTGCTTTTTGAATTTTATATTTTTCAACCAGAAGAATTATCAAACATAATCGTGATAGAATTATAACGATGGAAACAAAAGTTTAATTTCTAATTTCCTGTTTCATTTTCATGATATTAATAAAATATTGGTATGAAAATTCTATCTGCAAACCAATAGTTTGACCCACTAAGCAGGGGTGAGGGCCTAATACTCGCACCCGACCCACCTGCCTAAGCCCTGCCTTGGGTGGGTAGGGCAGGCGCCAGCTCCCTAGGAAAATGAGGGTGGGTGCGAGTGGCACATTGCCCCCATCCAAGTTTCACCCGCCCGCCCGCCCAGGTTTATACACACAAGCGTGCGCGTACTCGCGCACACACACTATTTAATATATTTAATATTTTAAAAATGAAACAACATCTTTTGGGGAGTTCAAAACTCTCCAAAACGACGTGGTACTTATGTTTTAGAGGAAAACATAAACATTGCCCTCTCCCTTGCCGCACATATTCCTCTCTCTCTCTCTCTCTGTCGTTGCTTTGTCTCTCAAACTCTCTCAATCTCGCTGGTTGTTACTAGTGACTCGTGGGCCAATCTGTCCACTAGGCAAATATGCGGGGCCATACAAGATGGGGTCGAGGACTAATCTCGACCCCCAACCCATGTGAGCGAGTGCGTGGGGTGGGGTGGCCAGTTGTCCGCCTGTTGGGGTCAAGTAGCAGGCCTACCACTAAGAGCATTAGCATTGATTTCATCAAAGCTATCTTCAAAATTTGATGAAAAGTACAAACTTTCCATAAATCCAAAATCACCATATCTATAACTCCACATTAGATTAGCCATTTGATTCATCAAAATAATAATATAATATTATTTTTTTAATAATAATTTTATTATTATTATTTTTATCATATTTTACAATTAGACTATCCATATATACATTAATAATTTAATTTGATATTAAATTATTGATACTAACTAGAAAATGCCAGAAAATGCATCAACACCCACCATGCATGTAGTGTTAGTAAAAAAGGCACTCAAAAGAAAAGATGAAAGAATTACATTGCACAAATTATAGGTAATGTAAGAAATACATCTACTTCACACATACAAGCTTAAAATTACAATATGAAACATGAATGGACAAATATCGATTATACTATATGCATATATGATTCATCTCTGAAGGAAGAGGGCAGCTCCAACCAAGCCCAACCATAATGTCAAAGCCACCTAGAGAGCTCTACTGTTCTCAACTCCACTAGGAGGCTGCCATACCAGAAAGTCACCAAGATAGTCTCTGGATGATGGAAGCTGATTGGTTGTTGACCAACTTCTCCTTTCATCCTTGTATTTATCACTCCATAGTTCCAGCATCGCTGCAATAATAGTGCACAAATAATACATCCAATTACTTTCTATTATTACTCAAAATGTCATACAAATCAGTCTGAAACATGAACAGTCAATAAATGCAAAGTAACATTCCAGAAGAAAAGGCCAAGTATTGTTTAGATGGAACATAAGTTTGGATTTGAAAGAAGAAATATTGTTGTAGATGGAATATAAGTTTCTTAAAATCTGAGAAGAACATACATTGCGCTAGGCTTAATTAGTATAACAAACTGTAATTAGGGAAATCATTAAGTGATTAATTCAAGCAAAGTCATCATTGCATTCTGTTAAGAATCTCTTTTTAAAAAGCAGGGTCCCTACTGGTGAAAGAATCCTCTTCTATTTGGCTCACTTTCTTAACAACAAAGCATATGTACAAACACAAACTCTCAACCAATTCTCCTTAATATAGATATTGATGTGAATGTTCAATGGCTTTGAGTGAAAGCAGCTAGATATGCGATACATATGTCAAGCCAGATTGCTCATAGACCCCCAAATAATAAAGTTTCTCTTGAAAGTTAGCAATAATGAAGATTTAAGAAAACAATCTTACACAGTTGAAAACCAATGGAGCACCTCATCTAGCATAGATTTAATAATCCAGCATAATTTTACAGTCCAAAAAAGGCTTTACTCCAATTATGTTAAATTCAGTGATTCATTAAAATCCATAAAAATGTAAAAGTATACTTAACCAAACTTTACTAATTCCCAAGTCATGCCAAGGCCGAGCAGCAATAGATCTTTGAGACATTGAAGATCTATTGCTGCCACTGGTGGGAATCCTGAACTTTACCCACTTGCATCCCCAGAATGGTTAGCCATATTTGCTCTTCACAAAAGAGGATTAAACATAGATATTTTAGATGGCACTGATCCCAAATACACCTAATAGGGTGAAGAGGTGTTTGAACAAAATATAGTAGAATAATAAACAGTAAATAATCAATAGATTAATATAGCAAGATCAAAATCTAAGAAAGTTGTAAAAAAAAAATGATCTTAAAGATTTTGATCATGAAGCAAAAACCTTTGAAGAGTTCTTCAAAAAAAAAAGAGACATCATTCCAGTTGCTCAACTAATGCCTATATCCACTATGATAGAAAGATATTCCAATTTGTTTAAGACCTTAGAAAACAGATGCAGACTCAAAAACCATATTGTAATCCCTGCAAGCGACCTATTTGATCTCCACTCCCAGTAGTTTTAGAACTTTGGTATTCTTCTAAATCCTTCTATACTTGTTTGACAAGTTTGGAAACTTCATACTTTTTTTTTTTTACTTGTAGCCAAAATATGAATTTCAAATTGTTTTATGTAAAACTTCGAGTGGACAGGTGGAAAGTATTGAATAAGCTCACTTTAATGATCTCAACTAGTTGATCAACTCCACTTTCACCAGGAAACAAAGGCTGAAAAAGAAGTTAGATTCAAAACATTAAGAGTAGAATATTCAAGGCAACCGTAAAACATGGCCAAGTATCCGTATAAACTCAAGTATCAATCTTTTTCTTTTTTTTTGATAAGTTAAACTCAAGTATCAATCAACATGTCCAAGAATTAATTCAGCCATCACACAACTAGTAGACCATATATCTATTGCAGTTGTGTACTCGGTAGCACCATAGATGAGCTCAGGAGCACGATAATATCTTGAATAGATGTAAGAAACGTTGGGTTCTCCTTTCACCTGATAAAATGCTAAAGGGGCTACTCTCAAAGCAAATAAAAAAGATGCAACCATCAATAGCAAGAGTGAAATGAAAAACTAACCAACACTTTTGCACTCCCAAAATCACAAAGTTTCAACTGATGCTTATGGGGATTGACCTGGACAGTGACCAATTTCAAGTATGAAAATTGAAGGAAAAGAGATATCCTGAAATGAACATATTTAAAGACACCAATAAATTCAACTCATTCAATTTCATATAAAAGAATCATGAAATAAAACTAAGTCTAAATAATCAAAATATAAACCAAACTCATTCTAATAAAAATAAGCCATGCCTTCAACCTAGAAATTCCCATTATAGACCAAGATGGAGTGCTCGATTGAGCTCGGAGCTGAGAATACTAGAACAATATGCTCAGAAAAATGCAAGAAAATACCCTCAAGCAGTGATTTCCTAAATTGGGCAGTGATTTCCTCGACCCCTCAAGAACGATTTACTCAAACGACATCACTAAGATTTCCTCATGCTCCTCAAGCGCGATTTAGATGGGGAAGGGTGAGTTTATGAGGTTGGGTTTAACGAAACCTAAATAAAAAATGGAGAGAAGGGGAGAGAGGGAGTGTCGGGCTGTAGAGGGAAGAGAGAAAATGGAGAGAAAAATCTGAAAGGGAGAAAGCGAAAGAAATGGGAGAAAGGGAAGGAAGGTCTGGGAGAAATCGGTTCTTCTACATACAGGAAATTTCGCGCAGGGAATGCGCACGAAAGAAGTTTCATTTCCACGTCAATTCTAAAAAAAATAATAATAGTAAGAAAAAAAAATGATAAAATGCATTTCGGCATTTCCTTGCCATTCAAGTTGAAGGCTTTCCCGTTTTATACACTGCAACCCTTTTCGGCATTTCCTTGCCAATCACTCTATAGTCTATCTCCCTCATTTCTGAAACTCAGTGAGCATGTTGAGTCACAACCCATTTCCGAAACCCAGTAGTAAGTGAGTTCATTTTCCACAAATAATGAAGCTCTACTTGTTGTCTTCCAATTTCAACTTCCTCAGATATGGACTTCCAACTGCCCCTCTTCACAATTTTTTCTCCCCTTTTCTGAAGCTCTTCATCTATTCTCATCCTTCATGCTTTTTGCCTTTTTACAAACCAAGCACAGAGAACCAAATCATTCAACTACCAAAAGATGAAAAACCAATAGAATGGGAAAGGTGGAATTAAGCCACTAAAATCAATAAAAAATATGGAGTCTACCTGCATGTACAATATTTGGTGTAAAAGCAACGCCCTCATATCTCATAGTTTAGAAAGGATCATCTACAATTAAAGCTATTGGCTTTTATGATAGACCAAGGGAATTTCATTTTTAAAAGGGAACTGATGCTTTTAAAGCATTGAGCCCAATATAACTTTTTCAGTTATAAAATTATTGGAGTATATATTTCAAGAATTTTCATTGTTTCTTTTTCTCAATATTTCTAACTGGAAATGATCCCATCAGAATCTGGAAGAAGCAAATAAGTTGGACAAATTTCAAGAATTTCCATTGTTTCTCTTTCAGATCTGCTGGGCATTGCCCAGACCCAACGTGAATTAACTTTGGGAGAGAGAGAGGAGAGTACCTTCTCGGGTCGCAACATGGAGGAGGGAGGGAGATGGCTCTCGAGCTCTAAAACCATTTTGAGTCTTGACTGCACTTCGGAGATGGAGGAGTGAGAATGAAGAAGAATTGATGGAGGGGAGAGGGATGGATTTGAATGAAGGAGGGAGATGGAGGAGGGAAGCCGAATGGATTGTTTGTGCGAAACGCACCGTTTCATTTTCCACGTAGGTGCTCCTGCACGTTCCCTGCGCCAAGTCTCCTGCAGATATCATTTTCTGGGAGAAATAAACAGAATTACAGGCGAAAATGGGGAGAACAGTTAGCAGGAGTGTTTCTGTAATAAAATAATCGGGATAGATGTTGAATAGTGACTTTTCAAATATGAAGATAAAAGTAAGTTTCCTGTAACTCAAAGCTTGATATTTTATTTTGGGTGAGGCCACTCTGCCGCCTCACCCTTACCGCTGGCGTACCGCTCAACGTTATTTTTTTTTTCTTTTGTCTTTTCATATTTTTTTAATACATTTAAAAATTTTAAAAAAACAAAAAAAAATTTCAATACACTTAAAATCACTTACTTAATTACTAAGTAAAAAAAAAAATTTTTTTTTTGCCCAACAGTCAACTTGGGCGGTCAAATTGGGAGGGCAAAGTAGTGTTTTCCTTTTATTTTTACCGAATCTAATGCCAACGCTTTAAACTCCTGAATCATCAAATTTTAAAGATTTCTTCATTCTACCGAAGCCGATGCCAGTGCTCTAAGACACACTAGTAATAATTTAGTACTTATAGACATGCCATGTCAACTAATAAATAGAATTTTTATTTTTTATTTTATAATTAATTGGAGTGTACAACAAGTGGTGTGTGACAAACTAGATTTGTAAGTAGTTAACTATTTCGATGTTGTTGGATTGATTGAGTTATAATAAGATAAGCTAATTATCGGTCTACATAGAGGTCTAATAAAAGTAAGTTTACATGCTGATGTATTTTAAAATAATAAGTTAGATCTATTTTATAATAAAATATATTTTAAGTTTAGTTTGGATATCAAAATCATCTCAATCTATCTCATTTTATCTTATTATTACAATTTTTATAAATTTTCATATAAAATATAATAAACAATTCAACTTTTTCAAATCTTAAAATAATAATAATATTAAAAAAATATTCTAATAACATTTTATTTAACTTTTATATAAATATATCTCATCTCATCATCTCAATATCCAAATCCCACCTAATCTAATGATGTATCCTATCAAATTACGCTAATTTGGACTTTTTTATACGAGACTTTTTTATACGATCTGTTTGTCATGTAGACTAAGTATTTCTTTATTAATTGTTGTTGCGTGTGGTATTCCGGAAGTTCGGGAATCCTCACGTGAAACCGTTCGTTTAAAACTTTGAAGATCGAAATTCAACATATCTCATCTTCTGTACTCTTGATGCTATATGTCATATATCATATATATATATATATATATATATATATATATATATATATATATTTTTTTTTTTTTTCTTTTTTGTTTTAGTGGGGGGAGGGGGTTTTACTGTTTTTACAATCATCCTGCCTGGAATTTTCTGGTTCAGGTATAGCATCTAATTAAAATAAAAGGGTAGTGACATCACTATCCATTTACTACTCAAAGTACATTTTAAGTTTTTTTATTTTTTTATCATTGTTTTAAGTATTTTTTTTTTAAGATCCTTAACTATTAACAAAAAATTAAAAGAATAGATAATTTTGCTAATAGTTAATTTCTTAACCATTAAGTAAAATAAAAAATTAAAAAAATCAAATAGAAAAATAATAGTAAATGAATAGTAGGAGGGTAGTAAACCTATCATTTTCCTTTTGGTATATATCTCATAGTTTTTCTTTAGATTTTTTTCTCTTTGTTTCTTATCAATTATGTAAATTAAGGTATTGGTTTGGATAAGATTTGGAAGAGTTATAATACCAGAGTTGATTTTTCTTTTCTTTTCAATTATGTAAAGGTATTGGCAAACTTTTTATACCATTTAAATTATAAACTTTGATTGGTAAAAGAATTGATGTTTAAACTTTTCAGTAAATGATATCTTGTCAAATAACAAGGTGAAAGATGTGTCTTTTACACTTTATTATAAATAAAATTTTCATGTATAATGTAGAAATAATAAGTAGCATTTCTCATTTTTATTCTTGTTTAGAGGAGCCTGACGGAAGGAATGACAATTACGATGATGTCCGTACGTAGTTGGGTTAATTAATTTTTGGGCTGTAAACTGACTATAATTAATTTATAACGCCTGTGGCTCTTTCCCATCCCAAGTCTCCCGAAAGCTGTGGCGGCAAATTCTCGTCCTTTGAAACAGAAAAGGAAAAAAAAAAAAAACACTTTCATCTCCTAAATTACAAGATATCAAAGGCCAAACTAAAAAAGAAAGAAAAATATGTATCAAACAAACCCAGAACCTCCCTCTCTCTTTCGTTCTCTCCGATTTGGTCATAAGAATTCATAATTTTCTCAAGTAGTTCTTTGAATTAATGAATGCATGTCTTCCCCGTCGAGTAAACATAACGTGGCCACCAACAGCACTGCCATTACTTCTACCAACACTGGCCCTGCAACCGCCACCTTTGACAATTCTGTCCAGAACGAAAAGAAAAAGGGGGTATATATATATATATATGTTGTTAATTCTTTTTTTTTTTTTAATTTATATTTCTTTCAAGAATTATAAAGCTAGAGTTATTGACTTTTTGAGGAAATTAACACACAATCTCATGTACTGATCACCATTTGTTTCCTTTTTCTTCTGTTGGGACAAAAGTCAATTATTGACAAGATTTTCAGTTCAAAGCGTCGCGAGAGAGGAAGCCCAGCCTCGCATCATGATGATCATATATTCAAATCAGATAATTATGGAGACGATCTTGGTATATATATTTATGATCAATGCCTTGTAGTAGCGCATTTAAGGTTTTTATGTTAAAGTTTTATTTATTTATTTATTTCCGTAGTTACATCGCTTTTTTTATTTTATTGCGCATAAGGAAAATTATTTGTTTTTTCGATTAGAAATCGGAAAGGGGCTCACGTCAAGGAGAAAAGCTCTCATGGGGTCGTCTCCTCTTGGGAGTAGGAGTTTCACAGGTATCTCGATCTGTTAGGTGCAGTAAGCCCAGAATTCTCACACTTTACTCGTACGTACGTAGAATATATTGTAAAAATACTATGAAAAATCGGAAATCAACATTATATGCATGATAAGTATTTATATATGGATAACTATATGTACAAATATATATATATATATATATACGGGAGTGTGTGAGAAAATCAATATTGTCACAGCTCCTAATTTCATTTGTTATAATGAGAAGGCTAGGACACACCGAATTAACTACAAATCAACCTATGAAATTAGGCCTTGTTTGTTTTTAAGACCAAAATTTAAAATTTTAAAAGTTTTGAAAATTTCTTATCTTATCATTATAACTTTTCCAAATCCTTATACAAAATAAAATAAACAATTCAACTTTTTCAAATATCAAAACAAATATAATATTAAAAAAATATATTCTAATAATATTTTATTCAACTTTTTAATTTTAATCTTATTTCATCTCTGAAAATAAACGAGGCTATAAGAGACAGACCGAGATCAAGATTTTACGAATTAATTAGTTTTATATGATTTATTAAAAATTTAATGTTGTATACAAAATTTGCACTATTAATAAATAAATGTTACAGTAGCTGTTACAGCTGTTTTTCTTTCTCAAGCTTGAGCAAAACTCAGAGAAGACTGTTTTTCCAATACGTACGTTGAATTTGTGTTATAAGCACAGGCCACGTACCCAAAAAAGACAAGACTAGATCTCCTTATTTGGTAGCTTACCTAACAGCGATGCGTTTTCATTATTTTATTGATATTAATAATGAAAGGGAGAAGAAAACAATGGCTAGCCACAGTGAAAATTTTCATGCGTGATGAGACATTTTGGCGTTATCATTTGGAAAATGTGAATACGACTACATGACTTTAGTAGTTCTCATGAAAATGTAAACTATATACGGCCGTATTTTTTTCTTATCTACCCTTAGAAAGACTGTCTCGTCCAGGGATCGAATGCCCAATCCTATCCACTCTCGAAGACTCCTCTATGGCACCGGCAACTGTAAAGCTTCAAGATATCCGGTATGAATTGGTACTCTTCTCGTTTCTTGTTTCTTTTTTTTTATCAGACAGCTCGCGTTCTCTTACCGTGAGAATACTGGCGTTGGTGTGCAGGATATTCGTAGCGACGTGGAATGTTGGAGGAAAGACACCCGACAATGGCCTCAACCTTGAAGAGCTTTTGCAGGTGGAGGGCGCTTCAGACATATATGTATTGGGGTACGATGTAGTGCATGAAAAATTCACACTCATGTTTAGCCTTCTTTATACGTCAACTCAATCAAATGACCGATTAATTACAGTGTATCGTTGTAAAGCAACATCACATGTTCCAAATGAAAATTCCTTCCTTTGGTTTAACCATCGCATATTATTGCATAGAGGATATTAATTGGACTAGTAAGCATGCATCTCATGCATGGAAGAAATCTAATATATATTATGTCATGTGTATAAAATATTGTAAACTAGTTTCAAAAGGAAGTGAAACAAATTTGAAAAACGATAGATGGGAGTGGAGGAGTGAGCAGATGAGAACCTGGCAGTACTCTTGAATGTATGTTTCATGACATGTTGATCTTTAATTTCTAAATCTTAATGCATGGCGTCATTCAGTGTTCATGCACTAATGTCAACTTGAAGCAATACAAATTAATTGGTGTCTAAGTTTCTTTTGTCTTCAGGTTTCAGGAGATTGTTCCTCTAAGCGCTGGAAATGTTCTAGTGATTAAAGACAATGAACCTGCCGCAAAATGGCTGGCCCTTATAAGCCAAGCACTTAATAGACCACAGCATGACTCTATTTACTCTTCTTCTTATTTAGGCCCTAATTCCATAGTCTCAGACAACATCCCAAAGGACTCGAAGGCCCCAAGCAGTCTTCACTTCTTCCAGAAGCCTTCTTTTAAAATCATTAGTAGGAATTTAAGGGCGGATAAAAACCTTATCAAGAACTGCAACTGCCCTGTGGACTTGCACTCCCGGGAGAAGTGGAGGCCAGACAAGCATATTGACTCCCATGGCAGATTATACACAGAATCTGCTCATGATATTGGTCGCGATAGTATTGTGGACGATTTACTTTCAGTTGAAGAAATACCTTCCTCCCCCGGCAAGATGAGTTACTTTCTCATAGAAAGTAAGCAAATGGTCGGGATTTTCCTTTCTGTATGGGCTAGGAAGGAATTAGTTCCACATATTGGTCATCTCAGAGTCTCTTCGGTGGGAAGAGGAATAATGGGCTGCCTTCGAAACAAGGTACATATCTTGAAAATCAGTTGGCAATTCCTCTCAGTTTGAGCTCCTCACTTTGAATGGTCTAGTACGGAAACAAGACCAGTAGACTGCTGAGTAGGCTCAAAGCTGGGAGGTGCTTAATTACCTGGCCGATAAATTAATTCTTATACTATTTCATAGTTTTGTTGGTGCTCAAAGTAGCTGCTACCGTTATTGTGTATTAATAACATAGAATGGTATTTTGCAGGGATGCATATCAATAAGCATGTCATTGCACCAAACAAGTTTTTGCTTCGTGTGCAGTCACTTGGCTTCTGGGGAGAAGGAGGGTAACGAGCTGAAGAGGAATGCTGATGTGGCTGAGATCCTGAAGAGTACACAGTTTCCTAAGATTTGCAAAGACCCTAATAGTCGAGTACCAGAACGAATAATTGAACACGAGTAGGCATTTGTAACAGATAATCTTGCAATATTAATGGACCTGCACACATGTACACACAAAAAAGCCTTAATATTTTTCGTAATTTTGATCTTTTATCCCTTTGATATTAGTTCTCTTCATATCTAATGTATGGTGTGTAATGTTTTATCGTTACAAAATTGCAGTCGTATAATTTGGCTTGGAGATTTGAATTATCGGGTAGCTCTGAGCTATGATGAAACAAGGGTTCTGTTAGAGGATAATGACTGGGACACCCTCCTCGAGAAGGATCAGGTTTGTTGCTTTATTAAACGCTAGATCTAAGAAAATAAATTAATTAATTAGAGAAGTTCTTCGTTCAATAATTAAAGAGTTTTTCTACGTATAGTCACTTTCATGTACTCTTCATATATTTTATTGATGTGATTGGTCAGAGCAATTATTTTATATTAAAAAAACAATACAACCAATCATATTAATGAATGCGCAACAAGTGACTTCACATAAAAATTTTAATAATGAAAATGTTTTTCTCATTGCAAACCAATAAAAAACATCACGTGTCTTTGTCAATATTGGAATTGATTTTATTTTCTTTCCATATTTTTGGGAGAAACATCTTGCAAGTACTTCCTTCAGAATTGGTGAAAAAACATGTGGATCACGTTCCCTTTATGATTAAATTAAGCAAGTATATATTGAGCAAACGATCGACTGTTATATCTGCATCATGAGGTGTATATATAAATTAGCAAGTATATATATGTGTGTGTGTGTGTGACGGTGCTAAATGGGTTTCATAACGAAAAATTAATTAGTGGCGAAACATAAACATAATATTATTAATTATCATATGAATTATATATATATGAAACTAGCTAGCTAGCCGACTCCATTTTGACTATTATTGGGTACATGCAGTTGAATATAGAGAAGGAAGCAGGAAGAGTATTTAGTGGATTTAACGAGGGACGGATCTTGTTTGCCCCCACCTATAAGTATTCACTTAATTCGGATTCCTACGCCGGGGAAACAGTTAAATCCAAGAAGAAACGCCGCACCCCTGCATGGTAATATTATATATTGTCTCTTTTTGTCATGAAAGTGAACAAGTTTATAATAATGAAGTTGTGACCAGTTTGAGTTTGATTTTTAGGTGCGACAGGATATTATGGCATGGTAATGGCATTGAACAATTATCTTACATTCGCGGAGAATCAAGATTCTCGGATCACAGACCTGTGTGTGCGGTTTTCTCAGTGGAGGTAGAAGCTGTAAGAAACAAAAATATTAATAGGTTCAGAAAGGGATATTCATGCGCTGGTAAAAGAATGGAGACGTTTGAAGAAGATTCATGCATACCTCCGAGGCACTGCTTATATGAGTTCTGATTTTCTCTTTCAGAGGAAAAACTCAGAAAGTCTTTATATGCGATCGATCGATCGATCAATGCAAAGCAGTTCGAAGCAGCTGATCAGTACTTTAGAAGCTTCATACAGCAAAAGAAAATCACTTGGGATGCCCATGCTAAATGGTAGACCAGGTGATCTATCCAAAGACAAGTTCCCATAAGATGATTAGGGGGCTGGAAAACAGAAAATCATCCCGTATATAAGAGCAATTTTTCCAAGGTGAAATTGAAAGATTGGAAAAACCACATCACGATAAAGGTT
The DNA here is from genome assembly GCA_029856935.1 of Cyclocarya paliurus. Classification (NCBI taxonomy): domain Eukaryota; kingdom Viridiplantae; phylum Streptophyta; class Magnoliopsida; order Fagales; family Juglandaceae; genus Cyclocarya; species Cyclocarya paliurus. Next base: position 28,360,358 of record CM056946.1, on the reverse strand, counting down.
GAATCAGTCTCCACCATCGGGTTGGGGACTTGTAAATATGAGTTATTCTCGAATATCCATTTCAGCTTTAAGTCCTTCAAAAAGTTTTCTTTCCAGAAGCAAAACAAGATGAAGTACTAATAGGGACTGAAGAATATAAGTAGAAACTAACTGCATTAGAGTGGCCTAGTCAAATGTCAATGCAAGTCCATAATTTAGCTATATGTGAAAAAAAATATTTACATTGGACTAGCTAAAAGTCTAAAATTTAAGAATTAGTTACAGGAGCTCTCCATTGTTGGCGAGTTACTGTTCACCCTCCATCCTATTATTTTATTCTTTTCATCCACTTTTCATCCCTCTACATCTACATTTTCAGGTGATGTTGTTTGAAAATATTTTGTTTTAGGTTCTCCATTTATGGCGTAAAAGTGCCAATCTTCTCCTTTTTTTTTTTTTTTTTGCTTGATCACAGATTATTTCATAGGGATGAGTTTGGAAAAAAATAAGCTTCAGTTTTGTTTTAAAAAAAAATTTTCAGTGTTGATGTGTATTGTATATATAATAAAAAAAAATTGTCAAATATTATTAAAATATTAAAGTGTATTTGTAAAATATAAAAATAAATTTAATAATTAATATATGAAGTGTATTTGTAAAATATTAAAAAATCAAATATTATTAAAATATATAATATTTTATTATTATTTAGACTTTAAGATAGTTAGTCCAATATGGATTAATCTAGCTAAAAGTTCATATTATGACTAAAAGATAACATTCTAACTAAATTTTAGACTTAACAATAACTAAACTATTGCCAATGCTCTTACAATATATATCTATTATGGTAATTGCCTAATAGGGCCAGGTTACACAGATATCGATAGAGATAATAACACAGTAACACTCGCTAAAAAAAAGGGGAAAAGGGGATGGAAACGTAATCAAAGAACATGCTATGTATCCCGAACACCATAACTTTGATGCGTTTAGTGTAGACTTCTATCTTAGAAGTAAAGTAGCAGAATCGTATCAAAGACAAAACTGCAGAGCGACCGACTGAACTTTCTGTTTAAGATTTGTTCCACTCAAATCCCAAATCCCAAATAGAAGTTGCTGCTTGATCATATGAGATCTCTTCTGATGGATTGGGATTTAAATCCACGTTTCCTCGTTGGATCTGGAATGCTCCATCCAGTGCTATGTCTTCAATCCCACCTCCCCAGGAGCTTGCATAATCTCCCTGCATTGTACTGACCGCGGATACCTCACCTACTTCAACTTCACTTGCAGTACTGTTCTTATTAGCCTGTGCTAGCTCCATATTCATGCTGTCAGGTAAATTTATCAAATGTGTATCATCATTGGAAGGACGATCATAAGAGGGGATGTCTCTTGCAAATCCCGAGTGCTTATCATTGTTTTCTTGGTTATAATCACCTTCCGTTGTGCGATAAACATACTGGGATTCATGGTCTGTACTCGAGTTCTTGTCCACAGAGCCTAAATTACTTATTTCACTTTGTGAACGCGCAGAGTTTTGGAGAGCATACAATGCTTTCACCGAGAAATGATGTGGATCAAGCATCCGCTTCCTTTTTTCACTGGTATGTAAATAGGAGCTGTCGTTAACGTAGAAATGCTTACCTTTATGCAAAATAAGACTTGACCGATCTACTTCCTCTTCTGTTCTATTTTCGTCATCTTTAATTTGGAGGCATTTCTCGGTAAGCTGTAGAAGGGCTTCCTCTTGGTTGACCACCTTAGACCAAGTTGCAGTCTCCCTAGCTGTCATCTTATCTTGCAAACACTTGGACTGTCTGACCAACCTTCTCATATTATCCATATTAGGAGACATGTTCTTGATGACTGCTGCCAGGAAACTCACTTTCCAAGCCTTTTTAAGGTCGTGTGGTTTCCTGTAAGGAGGCGGCCCATGTTCCTGAGAGATTCCTTGTTCACCCCACCAAAGCTCTTTACCAGTAGGCCACCAAGGAGGAGGTAAGCCTCTCTCTAGGGGAAACCTCCGTTGAGGAGGGACGCAGTGTTGTATGAGGGCAGAAAGAAGGGACCCCAAAGTAGTATCTTGCAAATCAACAAGGAGATGCAAAGAGGAACTTGGATCTGATTCATGAGCTGCTTGCCCCAACACTTGCAAGAACTCAGCAATGGCGAGAGGAGAATTCTGATCGAACCGGACTTTGTCTTTCCACCACTCGCGTAAACTATCAGACGAGGCCGTAACAGGCTTTCCTTTCTCTGGGACTATACCATAAACGAAACCTCGAGCTTTACAAACTTCCATGATCTTCACCATGTACTTGAGGATAGAATCTTGTGCCCTTGACATCTTCTTCCGACGAGATGCCTGATCTTGTTTTGCCGACGACTCGGGCTCTTCTTTGTCACGCTTTTCCTTGAGCTTCTGTAACCGTATCCGGTCCTTCCACATGCGCTTCTTGAGCTCATCGTAGCTGATATTATCTGCTTCATCTTCTTCTAGCAGTTCACTAGCACTTTCAGGATCAATTTCTCCGAGGATTTCCACCATGTTAATTAATTTGCTCGGAAACTGAGCTCATGCATACGTGTATCAATACTATCGTACTGCATGTGTTAATTATCATATAAATTATTTATATGTGTGTGTTGAAGCTCAATGGCGGTTTTGAGAAAGAAATAATTGCGGGAACATAAATGTCAGGGCTTGAGGACAAATTACTACTAACGAGGTGAATGACTTGGACGTTACTTAATAAGAGGGTAAGCAGATGATGTGGGGAACCCAGGAAGTTCAGGGTGATGCAATGCAGGCATGAGCCCGAGGCAGCACAATTTTCCTGCCGCTTTGCATGCGAGACACATGTATATGTTAAGCATAATATGCTTATCGTGCATGTTTGTACCAAACTCTAATATATAAGCTATCGAAGATGATCTGAGAGGCCACCGGCTTTATTCACTCTCACATGCAATTAATTGGTCTTGAAATGTTGACTTCATTGCAGAAATTTCGAGCTATGTATGGTTTGAATGATCTGGTGGTGACTGACGATGAGTGATGATCGATGTAAGAGCTAGCGTACGTAAGGTTAATAGATGCCAATTAAGGGTTCAGATCGCCTTCAACATGAAGCCTTATAAGCTACCTTGCTAGCTAGCAGTACTGTCTAGTATTGGGTGGGCATGGTCCTCTTCTAATGATCTTAACAGCTAGCTCAAGGGATGAGATTTTTACTCGCACTTATAAACTGATCACCATCCCTTTTCACAACTAATGTTGGGACAATCCCGCCAACAATCTCCCCAACACACATATCGGGCCTTAGGTCGGAGCAGTTACAACTTGTTTTTCCTGCGGATTGTCGGGCTTAAGACTATTGGTAAATCTAGACTCTAACACCAGTATCGGATAGTCATGGGCCTATCTCAACCCTAAAAGCTAGCTCAATGAATAAGGTTTTTACTCATTTATAAATTGACCACCAGGCTGAGCACCAACTCCTTCTACAATCGACGTGAGATAATCCCAACAAATTTGAGTTAGGAAATTGAGAAATAAATAAAACGGGATACTTTAAGCTAAACTCCTCGAATTAGCTTAGCTAGAAGTTCTAATATATTAGATATGGGGTTAGGCTAAAAGAATGCGAGGAAAGGTTAAAATAATTGAAAATTTTGTTTAATTTTTTTTGTCAAGCAAAGGGTTTTTTTCTTTTTTGTATTAAATTGAAATAACAAAATTTATGAAAAAATAAGATGATGCGGCTCGATATAAGTAAAATTTTTGCTTGAGAATTATATAGAATATTATAGATTTGGTGGGAATCTGTACATGATTTACTTACAAAAATATGTAGAGCAACTTCAAGTATATTTGAAGGTATGCCCCTTAATTTGAATGGGTGCATTTAATTTACCTAACTAGGCCTTAAGGACGTACGAAGTCTCGATCCTTAGAGAATCCTTTAAAAGATATGACTCATTTGCTAATTAACTCTCTTCTGATCGTATACGTATATTATACCTTGGCCTGTCCTTGAAGGAAATGAAAAATTCTATTTGAAAATGGAATAAACACACCCTCCACTTAATCGACATATGGCAATATTTGATTTGCTAAAATAATTTAAAATTAAAATTTATAACAAATCAAATATTGTCATGTCAATTAAATAAAAGATGTGCTTTGCACACCGCTTTCATGCAGAAAAACTATAATGCAGTTACTTTTTTGCCAAAATTAAAACACGTTTCAAAACTTAAATTAATGAAATTAAGTAGCTTACAAAGAGAATCGTGATCACCCTCATGGTTGCTAGATTAAGGGCTTGTTTGGAGATTTAAAATATCTCAGTATATCTATAAATAATAGTGAAATGGTTTGAGTTATGATAGTTTATTAGATTTTGGAAAATGAAATAAAAAAAGTTAAATAAAAATATTATAAAATTATTTGAATATTATTTTGCTTTTGTTATGAATATTACTATTTTTGTTTTGAAATTTGAAAAACTAGTATTGTTTTTTGTTCGAGAGTTGATAAAGTTGTAATGATTAAATATTGGTCAAATAAAAAATGTGAAAACTTGAAATTGAAAAGTGTTTTGTGTTTGAATAATGTTTGTGAAGAAAATATCTAAATATTTTTTAGAACAATTGTGTTACCAAATAGATCCTAAGATTCTTTTTATTTATTTATAAAGAGATACTTTATTTCTCATAAAAAGGCTTACAACATCTCATTGAGTACAATTGTACGAATTCAGCTAGGAATCTCTTCTAAGTCATACAAGTCTTCAGTAAGATTAAGAGCATCTTTAGTTAGTTTATGAGCTGCCATGTTAACTTCTCTTCTGGTATGGAGAACATTCCAATCAGTAAAGGAATTCAGCACTTGTCTTGCATCTTCAATCAACAAACCTTCTTGTCTCGAGTCTGATTTTGGCTTCTTCACCATGTATGAACTCATTCTTTCTGGTCTAGATAAGTCATGCAATCATAGCAGCTTCCTCAAGTTCATCTTGTTGGAAATGTTTAACTAGCTAGCCCCATATGCCTAATAAAGTCATACAATGGAAGGACATCTTTTGTATTTTTTTGACCCTGGCCCCAAACATCTTTTGCAACTCCACAACCCCATAAAACATGGCCTTATGTTTATGTGTTAGTATTACAAACAGGACATATACTTTCCTCTTCTGCAAGTTGGAGAGGGTAGGTACTGCTTCACTACATACTCTCCACACAAACATTCTCACAACATTAGGGACCTGAAGTTTCCAAATGGTTTTCTAGACCTTAGCTTGTAGTCTTCCCGATGAGGGACTTCCTTCATTTCTGGTCAGTATTTCCTTATGTAAATGATAAACACTTTTAACTGAAAACACCCTGTTGTTTGTACAACTCCAAACTAGCTTATCTTCTCTACCACCAAGGTTAATTGAGATAGTTTTGATAAGCTCTATTTCATGGGGAGAAAACAGATTTTGCAGCAGGTTATCCTTCCACTGTTTCAAATCAAGATTTATGATATCAGCCACCAACTCATAAGCTTCATACTCATTCCTTCTTGATTGAATTCTAAAAGAATGAGGGCGTAGAATCTATCTGTCTTCCCATATTCTGACATTCTTACCATTGCCAATTCTCCACAACAAGCCCTCCTTTAACAATTGCATACTTGCTAAAATGCTTCTCCTTGCAAAGGAAAGTCGGTGGCCTAGTCTGGCATCCATGAGATCAACTGTTGGAAAATATTTTTGCTTGAAAATCTTAGCAAGGAGTGTGTTTGGATTCTAAATCATACGCCAACTTTGTTTTGAGAGCATAGCAATGTTAAAACTTCTAAAATCTCTAAAACCCAGCCTACCCTTATCCTTAGATTGGCTCAACTTGCTCCACTTAATCTATTGAATTTTAGAATGGTCTTCATTGTAATTCCACCAAAACTCCTTCAGTAACTGATTGAGCCTTTGAGTTATTGAATGAGGAAGGAGAAATATCCCTATAATGTATATGGGGATTGCTTGAAGGACAACCTTAAGAAGAACTTATTTTCCAACAACGACATTGTGTTTTCTAGTTACTAATTGAGCCCATGTCCTATCAATGAGTGAAAGGCAGCAGTCTTAGCTCTACCCACCATAGTAGGTAAGCCCAAATAATTCTCAAAAGATCTTGCTGACTTTACCTCTAGCTATTTTCAAGATGGTACTTTGAATATCAAAAGGGGTATTTATGCTAAAAAAGATAGAAATCTTTTCCTTGTTGAGTAGTTGACCAGAAGCTTTCTCATAGACCTCCAGAATCTGGATTATTCTACTCCATTCCAATGAATTTGGTTTGCAGAATAGGAGGCTATCATCTACAAAGAAAATGTGACTAATACACATGGGACCCTTACTAATAGGCACACTTGAGATGCTTCCATTTTCTTTAGTTTGATTCAAAAGGCAAGTCAATGCTTCTGCACAAAGAATAAACAAGTAAGGGGAGAGGGGATCTCCCTGCCTAAGGCCTCTAGTTGGTGTGAAGGAAGCTTGGGGCTCTCCATTAAGAATGATTGAATATGAAACAGAGGTAATGCAATTCATGATTAATAAGGTCCATCTTTTGTCAAACCCCAGTCTGCTTAGAACTAAATTCAAAAAGCCCCACTCTACTCAATCATAAGCTTTACTCATATCGAGTTTGATTACCATGTAGCCATACTGACTCTGCATTCAAAATTTCATAGAGTGAAGAGTTTCATATGTAACAAGAATGTTGTCAGTAATAAGCCTTTCTGGAATAAACGCACTTTGGTTTAAAGAAATTATATCAAGGACTATTTTAGTCTATTGGACAGCACCTTTGCGACAATCTTGTAAATGATATTACACAAGCTTATGAGTCTAAAGTCATAAACTCTTTTTGGCCCCTTAATCTTGGGTATAAGAGTGATAAATGTGTCGTTGAAACTCTTCAAAGAGCCTCCCTGATTAAGAATATTGAGAACAAACTTCCAAATATCATTCCCAATGGTATCCCAGTTAACTTGATAACAATGAGCTGGGAAACCATTAGGGCCTAGAGAACTTAGAGAGTTCATTTGAAACACTGCATCTTTGACTACCACTTCTGAAGATTTGAGCAACAGTCTGGAGTTCATATCAGCAGTAACTTTCTGATTCATTCCTTGAAGACAATCATTAAGACCAGAAGGATTAGCTGTAGAGAATGAACTAGAAAAATAATTTGTGAAAACATCAGTTATTAACTCCTGCTCAGTAACCATATTGCCACGCTAATCATTAATATGACTAATAGTGTTTGGTTTTCTTCTTTGGTTTGCATGCAAGTGATAGAACTTGGTATTTCTTTCACCATGTTGCAACTATTTCTGTTTTGCTCGTTGCTTCTATTTGAGGTCTTCTTCAACCAAAGATTGTTCTACTTCCTCTTGGAGCTGTAGAAAAGTGCTCAAATGGTCCCCTCTTCCAGAATTCCTATAGTGCTGCAATCCTATCCAACTTCCTTCTTATATCAGTGGGAGTTTTGTTGTTTCTTCCAGAGTTCCATTTCTTTAAGCCATTTTACAATTGACAAGCTTATTGCTAATGGTTGTAGAAGCATCATCTCCTCCTAAAATTTTGTTACACGCTTTTTTAATAGTGTTAGAGCAATCTTCCCTCACGGCCCAAGCTACTTCATACTTGAAGATGAACAATTTTCTTTTGCTGCTTATGGTGGAACTGGCCATATTAATATGGAGAGGAGAATGATCAAACTTCAAAGCAGGCATAACATAGCAAAAAGCATTAATAAATAGGTGCTTCCAATTTGAATTAGCCATAGCTCTATCAATTCTTTCCCTAGTAAAACCCATTCTTCTTCTATTGTTAGACCACGTGAACTTTTGGCCTTTTGTAGTTAATACACTGAAAGAGCATAACTCAATTGCTTCTCTAAAAGACTCCATTTGTTTGTAAGGTCTAGATGCTGCCCTCACCTTCTCACTTTGACTAGTGATTTAATTGAAATCACCCATACAAAGCCATGGCATATGAGAATGTGGCTTCAAAAACTTAAGTAACTGCCAACTGCTATCCCTCTTTGAAGTTTCTGAATGGCCATAAAAGCCAATGAGCATCCATTGCGTGCCACCTCACTTTTCTTTAATAATGGCACTGATATGGCATCTTGAGAAATTATAGATTTCCACCTCAATATTATGCCTCCACATCATAGCCAAGCCCCCACTGCTACCTTTACTATCAATTGCCAGACAAATGTCAAATTTTAATTGCCTTCTAACTTCTTCTATTTGAGCCTTTGAACATTTGGTTTCCATAAGGAAAATCAGATTGGGACACTTTTCCTTTGTCAAAAGACTAAGGATTTTAATTGTTCAAGGGTTCTCAAACCCTCGGTAGTTGTAACTGAGTAGACTCATTTGAATTGGAAGGGCTGGTGACCAGCCACTGCCAATACATCATATTACGAGACCTTTTGTGATCAACCGTTCATTTTTCTCTTGATTGGTCGAGAGTCTCGCCTTTGTGGTTTTAAATCTTGAATTGGTGTTTTAAATTTAGCAAATGATTTTTAAAGAGAGCCAAGTATTTTAAAATCCTCGAAAGATTTTAAATGTCTAAAATTATTTTAAATGGAGTGTGTTTAGTATTATTGAACCAAGCCTTATTTTAAATCAAGCATCTTTACATTTTTGGAGCTCCGAAAATAATATAGTTTAGCAAATCATTTTATTTAAATGATTTTATTTTTTTAGGAATACTATTTAATATTCATTATTTTATTTTATGTTAAAAACTCTATTTATTTAAATGCTTTTATTTCTCTTAAGAAATATTGATGAAAGCTCATCATTTTATTTTATGATGAAAAATATTATTTTGGGATTAATAAAACAAAGTTTGATTTTAATTTAGTCTCATTTCATATCTATTTTATCTTCCTATTATGTAGTTAGTTTATTTCTTTGTAATTAATCTTCATCGTTGGATCTAGGTTAGGAACCCCTAGATGTAGGGCTAGGATTAAATCCCTAGAAACCCTAATCCCCTCATTTCCTTTCCTTTCTCCCTCCAGTCGTAACCCCCCGGTGACTCTCTCTTCTCCCTTGCCCCCATCACGCCGTCGCACGTCGCCGGCATCACCTCCACCGTCGCCTTATGTCGGTGACCCTCCACCTCCAATCATACCTCTCCTCTTCCCCCACGCTGTCGCCCCCTCAAGTCAAAACCTAGCCCATGATCCCTCGCCTCTACTGTAACCCAAGCCCACGCAGTGCGCCTCCACCGTGAGGAGCCCCACGAGCACGTCGTCAAGCCTCACCGGCCAACCAACCCCTCCTCCCTCAGTCTCTCCCTCATCCCCCGTAGCTCTCTCCCCCTCTTGATCTCCCTAGCCCTCCACTACCCTAGGTCGTTCACTGTCGTGAATGGCGACAATGAAGATGCACCACGGGTGAGCCACCATACCCCACCAATGCGACCACCCCTCTCCCCTTTCACAACCCAGCTACCACCATCGTAGACCCTAGTCCCAAAGGCATTCATGTTGTTTCTCTCTGTTTCTCCCCTCCTTTCTGCCGTGAGTTATGCCATTGCGAGCCGTTGTGAGCAACCCATGCACCGCAAACCATCGGGGTCCTCTCCACCGTGGGCCACTGGCCATGGTGCCACCACACACCCAACTCCCTTCCTTCTCGAATCTCACTCCCTCTTGGTTTCTCTCAACCCACGACCACAACATTTTCACCACATCAAGAGCATGCGCTGCTACCTAACTTAGCCACTGACGGAAGCAAGATCCAGCCCCCACCATCTCCTTCACCCACAACCAGAACCACTACACCCAATGGAGAATATCGTAACCCTCCTCCAAACTACCTTTGCTTAGACGTGAGCCACCATTTCCTCCACCCCACATGGCCTCCCCCTTTCCCCATGAGTACTTTACCCCTATTTCACATCCCTAAGCCACCCACAATGAAGGACCAACAAGTGGCAACAGCAAGCTCTCAGCCCCCGATTTGTGGTATAATCTCTATCCCTTTATATTTAGAATTATTATGTTGTGAAGATGGAATTGAAATGGTGTTGTGAATGTGTTGTGTTGTGGACTATGGTTGGAGTAGTTGTAATGTGATTGTGTAATTTGAAGTGATGGGCATTTTATGCAGTTGTGATGTGGCTGTGTGTAGTGTGAAGTGATGGGGTTATTGTGTAATGTGTGATGTAGTTGTGATATGACAGTATGTTATGAAGTGACGAGAATAAATGTGAAGTTGTGATGCAGTTCTACTTATGAAGTGTTTGGATGGTTGTGTAGTTGTGGATTAGACATGTGAAGCTGGTGTTGTGGTTACACGTCATATGAAGTGAAAGGATTAGATATGGATCATTATGCAATTTGTGAAATGGTCGGATGCCATGTGACATGATGGGATGTGATGTAATTGTGATTTGATGATATGTTGCATGAAGTGTCGGGATAAGTTATGTAGTTGGACGGATTGTATGAAGTGTTATATTGGTTGGGATTGTATTGGCTAGTAGGAAGCTTGTAAAAGCAAGTGGGTGTTTGGGTAGACTTATGTTGATCTTAGATAATAAAAGGGTAAGGTACATGTATGAATTGGTTGGATGCATGTAACAGACATATTTACAATATGTAATGGATAGTCCATCTTAAGCATGAGTACACGATGTTTAAGCCTTAATGTTGATTTAAAGTTATGTATTATGCTTGGTTTGGATTATGATGAAGTGTTGGTTAGATTATGCATAAATGGAGGAATAGATGTATGTATTGACTAGGGTTGAGATGTATAACTTGGTTGGTTCAAGTTATGCATTGAAAGAGATGGTTTGGTAGGAAGAGTATGATAAAAATAATAATGTGTCTTAACCTTTAAAGTGAATCAAAGATGTTCACTTTAAAGGATAAGAACTTGAAGTAGAATGCTATGTGTTGGGAACATGATCTCAAGTGGGTCCAAAGCTATGGGTTTGAGAATTTAGAGAAAGGTAATAAAGGAAAGCATAAAAGATGGACTTGGATGATAGAATAAGTAGTCTAAGTGAAGGAAGTTTAAATAAATGGTAGTATTATGCAAGTTCTAAGTTTAAATTACATATGCACTTGAAAATAAAATGATGTTAAGGTTATGTATGCATATAGGTTGCCATCTGGCATGCACATGAATGGACTGCATGAAATGATATAGCATGGAGTCCAAGTAAGTATTATGTTTATACTCTTATAGAGTTTTCTAAATGTTATGAAATGAAAGTGAAAAGCTTTTATGAAAAATATTCTTTTATGCAATGAAGGAAATGAAATGATCTTTTATGAAAGTATGCTAAGTATTAATGTTTAAAGGTATACGTATGTAAATGCCTTATTTGGTAGCCTCTATTTATGCACCCAAAGTAATAGTTGTATGCATGTAAATGGATGTTATATATAGTAGCTATTGTCTTTATTTTCCAGGAAATGAATTGTTGATATTTATGCTTAATGCTAAGAATGGATGTTTAAATGATGCGATGAAAGTATATTTAAATGATGCTATAAAAGTGTATTTAAATGAGGCTATGAAATGAATTTTAAATGATTATAAATTTTTAAAAAAAATGATGCTATAAAAGGATGTTTAAATAATACTATGAAATGATGTTTACTGATAATGTTTATACTTATACTTTTAAATGATATTTATGAAATGAAATGGACTGATGAATGAAAAGAAATGAAAAAAAAATGATAGAAATGAATGAAAGGAAAAGAAAGAAAATTAATGAATGTTTTAATGTATGAAAATACGTAACGGCCATGACTAAATGAATGAATGATGGTACCAATGGACTTGACAGATTGCAATGCTACCCCTTGAATAAAAGGGATTCCCAACATGTGGCCACAGGTAGAATCCGGGTCTAAAAGGCTGCCAACCCCAACACATGGGACGTAACAGTGTACCGGCCAAAGGAAAAGTGAAATGAGTAATTGACTACATGAATGATTTAGTTTCTCTATGAATGAATATACGAGATGTGGGAAATGTTTTATAAGAAAGGAAAACCTTTTTAAAGAAAAATCTCATCTTGTAATGTTTTCAAAGGAAGTGAATGTTTTATGTAAAGTATGTAGAGGAATGATGAATGCATGAATGAAAACCTATGTTGGTATATTTTTATAGTATAAAGTAATGTCTACTGAGAATTCAATTCATTTTTTATATATATATATATCACTCTCCCTCTCAAGAACAAAATGAGTAAGAAGTGTCAAGACAGACATGGCACAAGAGAAGAGTGACAGAAGCCTAGGCCTATTTTTATATAATGTATGAAAGTCAATTTTTTTGTAAAATGCATTTTAATTAAATTTAATGATTTTCACTGTAAACTCTTTTTTAATTTATAGAACATGTTTTAATTCTAAATATAGAATCTTTTATATCCTGGGAAGGAAAAGGAAAAAGTTTTAAAAGGGTTAGTAATTCTCATCTTCCTTTCTTAAATTATTTTCTAAAGTCCCACTATAAGGATAGGCGTTATACTTCTTTAGAGAAAATAACCTTATGTATTTTCATAACAACCCTGTCTTCAGTAAAGAATCTCTTCTCAGCAATTCCACCGAAGTTGCTTGGTGATAGTGATCTTTTTTGAGCTCCACTCCTAGTAGTGATATTCTTAATTGCATAGGGTTGTTTGGTTCTAGCCCTTCTTTTCCATTTAGTGCTCTGAGTGGATTTTGGTGCAACATTGCCTTTCTCAACCTCTTACTCAACTCCATTAACACATGCATTAGATAATCCATCATTACTCGAATGGACTTCTCTCGACTGCCACCTGTCAGGACCTGAGTCAATTTGTAATGAAGGCCTTACTACTAGATTCTCCATAATGTCAACAAACTAATTAATTAGAAAAGTTGTATACTACTGTAACATTATTCGTTTCTTTACTACCAATAGTTTCCACCATGATCTCCTCTGATTGATTTCCAAAACACAGATTGTGATTCTCCAGTTCCTTTGATAGTGCCTTAATAGAAGGCCTTATTTCCATATCTCATCTTTGACTTGTAATATACCAATCTTCTTCGAAAGGAAACCTTTTTCATTTACTTCTAAAATCTTGGGATTTTCCTAAGAATCAGCCACCTCTTCTGGTTTACTTGATTGATTTCCATTCAGAGCCTTTGACCCCTCCACGTCATCATCTTCAACCTTGTGTGCTGAGTAATGACAGCTCGAACCTTCTCTTTCTCCATTACCAGTTTGAATAACCTTTTCCCTCTCTCTCTGTTTTGATGCAAGAAGCCATGCACCATACTGTGATTCATTACTGCCATGTAAGGATCTCATAACAGATTCATGTGTACATCCTGTTGCACCATACTTAACACTGCCACATCTATAACAGAATGTTGGAAGTCTTTCATATAAAAAAGGAATCCAAACTTTGCTGCCATTCATAATAAGAAGAATACCTCTCATCAGAGGCTTAGTAATGTTAACAATGACTTTGACTCGTAAGTAAGGTCCCCAACAAATTCCTTCTTCATCAACATCAACTTCCCCCACCTCAACAATCATCCTTCCTATCTTTTCACCAATGCCTCTGGTCATTCCACCAAGAGGGATATTGTGAAGCTAGAACCACATGTACTCTTTATCGAAGATATGTCTTTTGGTGCAGAAAATCCATCAAGCCTATTAAGACATAACAGGTTACGATCAAACGTCCACAGTCTTCCCTTTTCACCTTCTGGAACTCGATCAAAAAAAGATTGTTACCAACTCCCTTGAACTGCACTCCTCCTTTTGGTTTCTGAACCTTCATCATTGTGGCCTTGAATGCTTCTCTATTTATGATTTTTTAGTAACAATGACACCTATCAGACAAAGTTTTCCCCACTTGGTCATCACTTTATCCGTTGTGATATCAATCTGGATCTTCTTTTTCTTTCTACCTTAGTCAGTCTGAGGTTACCCCGTTTCTCAATGATCTCTTTTGACATTCTAGCATTCACTTCTCTTGGACACTCTATGACTAGAAACTCCCCAATTCTAAAAACTAGAAGACAAACATTGCCCATAGCAAGAATTCCTCCTCAGCGCAAGCTATGAGACCTCCTTCATAATTTGTCATGGTTAATTTGATGTGATATGGTCATGTTTAAAATTCCTCCTCAGCGCAAGTTTAGGTCCTGTTAGTGTATATATTTGTATCTTATAATATAACTAGAATATTAGATCATATCCTTAATTTCCTGTAATTATGCTAGGTTAAAATCTTTCTTTTTAGTTGTATTTCTTTATTTACTTTGGTTGTATTCAACTATATATAAGCCTCATTTGTATAGTTTGACTCACACAGAAATATACATTTATAAGATTCTCCAGAATTCTCTCTATTTCTACATGGCATAAGAGGCACCATTCTAAGTTTTTTGAGCCGTTCCTCTGGTGTTTCCCTCTTCAACATCAGATTTTCATAAAATATACACAAATTTACATTTGGTTTCACTCAGATTTTCATCAAATCAGATCATAGGAGTCCTGAGAATTTTATCAGCATTTTTGTGTCAAACGCTTCTTGTTCCGCTGCTGCACATGCCCTCATGCACCTCTACAACATTCTGCACATCGCCCCAACGCGCCCCACGCGCCTCATGCGCCACACCTCACTCCTGCAACCCAGCCTGTTTCAAACCAGCCTGTCCAACCTGTTTCAAGTAATATCCAAATTTATTTATTTATTTATTTATTGCTTTTGATTTTCAGCCCAGTCCATTTCGACCCCACCCAATCACAATCCAGGCCCACTTGGGGCAACACCGTTGATCGTTGACAAAAAAAAAAAGCCTTTGGCAATATGTCTCACACCTTTCCCAACCTTGACACCATTGTTCATCCTATTGATGATATTTTAGATGGCTTTAATGATAATATATGGGCCCAAAATATGAAATTTTTCTTAAAGGAGGAAAATTGTTGCGTTATGTTTCTGGTGATATTTTTGCACCCAAGCAACAAGATGGCAAGAGTCTTGATGTTTTTGCATGCTGGCTTGAAGATTGGCATAGTATTGATTATAAAATCTTGTCTTGGTTTATCAATACTTCTGTTTCATCCATCCATAGTCTACTTCCCAAGCTTCATAATGCTAAAGCTGCTTGGGATATTCTTGCTAACGATACAACAACACTAATGACGCTTCATTGCAATTTCAGCTTGAGACTAAGCTTTATTAGATGCGTCAGGAATCAGGTTAGTCCATTGCTGATTTCTATTCTTAAGTTAATAATCTTTGAGAACAGTTGTCTACTGTAGATCCTCTACTCAAATGATCTGAAGACATTGATTTGTTTGCAACCTATCGTGATCGTCACAAATTTATGCATTTTATTATGGCTCTTCGTGAAGATTTTGAATCTACTCGGGCATCTCTTTTGCATCGCACACCTTTTTCCTCTCTTAAGATTGCAGTTGCTGAGCTTATCTTAGAAGAGAATCGTTGTTCTACCATGAAGATGCAAACTTAGGATTCAATTGTTATTGCCATCCTTAAGACTACCTTTGGGTCTTCTCCAACCTTGGGCCATTTTCCTTCACAGTCTTCAAAGATTGTCTTGTGCAAATACTGCAAACGTCCTGGTCAATCTGTTATGGAACGTCGTAAATTGCATCACAAAAATCAATCTCGGGCCCCCTTGTTGCAACCTGCTGCAGTGGCTCCAACTACTCCTTTTGCTCTTGAGTCTACTGCTGAACCTTCTTCAGTGTCCACTACTCTCACAGTTGCTTACATTGAGGCATTAATTCATCAGGTTTTATCCTGGTCTTTTAGTGTTTTTTCGGTCATCTCAGGTACATCTCCTTGGTTTTTTTATTCTACATGTTGTATTCACATGACCTCTGATTCTACCATTTTTTTCTTAAAACTTTGCTTTGTCACCTAATCCTATCATATATGCTGCTAATGGTTCTCATCTATCTGTTGGTCACATGGGGTCCATTTCCTCCCCTACCTTATCTGTTGGCTACACCTATCTTGTTCCAAAATTGTCCTTAAATCTCCTTTCAGTTCGTCAACTTTGTAAATTAGGTCTTAAACTTACCTTTTCTAATGCTAGTGTTGATATGCAAATCCATAAATGGGTCAACTCATTGGGACAGACTGTAAGATTGGATGTCTGTTCGAGCTCGCTTCTTTGCAGCTTCCATCTCATCTGTCTCGCTCCATTGTTGCTACTGCTATCTCTTCCTAGTTATGGCATTCTTGGCTTGGTCATGTCTCTCTACCTCATGTTCGCCTTTTGGCCTCCTAAAGTCACTTAGGTTCTATAGGATTTGAGTCTTTTGATTGTATCTCCTGTCAACTTGGAAAATAAACTCATTTACCTTTTAATATAAGTGAGTCTTTTTCGATTGCACCTTTTGATTTGATTCACTCTAACATTTAGGGTCCTGCACCCGCTCCTACTAAGTGGGGATCTCTTTATTTTGTTATTTTTGTGGATGATTATTCTCGTTATACATGGCTATACTTGTTACAACATTGATCTGAGCTTGTTCGTGTTTACCAAACTTTTCACAAAATGTTACAAATTCAATTTTCTCGTACCATTAAAGTTTTTCATTCAGATTATACTACGGAATACAATGATAAAACTCTCATTGAGTTCCTGAATCAACAAGACATACTGTCACATCACTCTTGTCTCTATACCTCTCAACAAAATGGTCGTGCAGAACGAACACATCGTCATATCCTTGATACTGTAAGAGTTCTTTTACTTTTTGCTTCTTTACCTAAAAAGTTTTGGCGTGAAGCTACTCTTACCGTTGTGTACACAATCATTTGGGTACCCTCACCTATACTTACAACAAATCTCCTTATGAGCTTCTTTATGGTATGGTTGCAAACTATTCCTTACTTTGAGTTTTTGGTTGTGCCTGTTTTGTTACTCTTTCTCCTCATGAACGGACCAAACTTGAACCCATTCTTGGTTATGCTGTTTTCTTGGTTATGGCTTAACTCAAAAAGGTTATCGTTGTTATGATCCTATCTCCAAACGTCTTCGAGTCTCTCGTCATGTGGAGTTTTTGGAACACAAACCATTTACTAGTATATCCACGTTCTCCCCTTCCTCCTCTACCCACTCACTCATATTCACTGATTCCTCTATGGCTCTATTTTTTTACTCTTCTGCAGAGAGTCCAAGCTCCTCAGATAGTTCTTCCACTACTGCACCCAATCTAGTTGATTTTTTTGATGGACCACCTATAACACCAGTCTTCTCAACTCCTTGAACCTCGTCGTTCCAATTGGGTACGTGTTCCTCCTACTCATCTTCATGATTATCACTAGGGGTGTAAACGGGCCGGTCCGGCCATGGACCGAATTTTTTCGGTCCATGGTTTGACCGGACCGGACCGGACTGAACTCCTATAGGGACAGGACCGGACCGGTAGTCATCGGTCCGGTCCATTCGGTCCGGCCCTTTTTTTTTTTTTTTTTCTTTTTTCACATCAATTAATAAAAAAATTTATTTACAATACTAAATTAATTTATACTATAACTCTTAATACTTAATAGTATTAATAATACATTAAAGAATATATTAATATATTGATACTAAATATATATAGTTATAGACTTATAGTAATTAGTTATTATGAATCATGATTAGTATAACTATATAATAGAATTAGTATAAAGTATTAGACTATTAGTAATATAGTATAGCTATATATTAGTAATATTAGTATAAGTATAAATGTATAACTATAGTCTATACTTAATTATAATATGGTATAATTATATATTAGTTAGTGATAGGATTATGTTAGATGAAAATTATATAATTAATTATATATATAATTTTTTTTTTTTTTAGGTTCAGTCCGGTCCGAAAAACACAGGGACCGTGGACCGGACCGAATGAACTCGGTCCGGTCCGGTCTCGGTCCAGTCGGTCCGTTCGGTCCGGTCGGTCCGCTTACAGCCCTAATTATCACTATTTCTCTATCATTTCCACCCTCCACAAACCTTACAATTATCGTGAGCCTCGTACTGACCCTTTTTGGTAGCAAGCTATCCCTGATGAATTGAATGTTCTTGTCCAAACACATACTTGGGATCTGATGGACTTGCCTCCTGGTAAAACTGCAGTGGGATGCAAGTGGATTTAAAATCAAGACTCGGGTGTATGGATTAGTTGAACGTTACAAGGTTTGACTTGTTGCAAAGGGATTCACACAGGAGTATGTGATTGATTATGAGGAGACTTTTGCTCCTGTTGCTAGACTTACCTCTGCTAGATCCTTACTTGCAGTTGCAGATGTCCAGCATTGGCAACTTTTTCAAACGAATGTTACAAACTTTTCTTAGTCAAAATTTTGAGATGAAGGATTTGGGACATCTTAACTACTTCCTTAGACTTGAATTTACTTCGATTCAGGATGGTTATTATCTCACTCAAGCCAAATATGCCTCTGATTTACTTTCCAAAGCTGGGTTGACAGATAGCAAGATAGCTACTAGTCCACTTGAGTATAATACTAAGCTCCTAGCCATTAACAATTCCCTACTTGTAGATGCAACACTTTATCGATAGTTAGTTGGCAGTCTCATTTATCTTACTGTCATAGGCCTGCCATTTCATATCATGTTCATCTGGTTAGTAAATTTATGAGCGCGCCATGATCTACCTATTTTGCTGCGGTTCTTTAAATTTTTCACTACATCAAGGGTACTCTGTTTCATAGTCTAAACTTCTCATCGCACTCCTCTCTGGAGCTCCAGGCCTATTCTGATGTAGATTAGGCTGGTAATCCTACTAATCATTGCTCTACCACTGGTTATTGTTTCTTATTTGGTATTTCTTTGATGTCATGACATAGTAAGAAACAGTCCGTTGTTGCCCGTTGTAGCACTGAGACTGAGTATCGTGCCCTTGCTAATACGACATCTAAATTTTTGAGGTTACACTGGCTTCTGAAAGATATAAGTGTTCCTCAATCAATAAGTTCTCCTTTTCACTGTGATAATCATACTGCCATCCAAATTGCACACAATGATGTGTTTCACGAGCATACCAAACATAGTGAGATTGATTGTCTCTTCATCCGCCACCATCTTCAACATAGTGTCCTCTAGTTACGCTTAGTTTCTTCTAAAAATAATCTTGCTGACATTTTTATGAAATCACATCCACTTGGCTAGCTTGGTAATCTTGTTTTCAAACTCCAGTTGACTTCACCACCAAGAGTTTAGGGGGGATGTTAGTATATATATTTGTATTTTAGAATATTCTTAGAATATTAGACCATATCCTTAATTTCCTGTAATTATGCTATGTTAGAATCTTTTCTTTTAGTTGTATTTCCTTATTTTCTTTAGTCATATTCAACTATATATAGACCTCCTTTGTATAATTTGACACACACAGAAATATACACTTCTATGATTCTCTAGAATTCTCTCTGTTTCAACAGGTCCTTTTATTCCAATCGCATTTAAGGTTCTATTTGGAAGTGATTAATGACAAATAATTTTTAATATTATTTTTACTTTTATTATGAATATTATTATTTTTATTTAGAATCCTAAGATTCCTAATAAATCTTCTAGGTTGTGTAGCATTCTAAACATGACCGTATCACATCATAATATTCTTTTTTTTTTTTTTGTCATTAATCACTTCCAAATAGAACCTTAAATGCGATTTGAATAAAAGGACTTAAACTTTAAATTTTTTACAAATTAACCAATCTGCTATAATTTCCCTCAAATTCTAGACAATGGCTGAGGTAATAATCGTGATTGGGTGATTATTTCATTATTTTATAGGGATAGACGATAATTGCACCAGATAGTCTTTATGGCAGCAGTCACCAAGGAACAGGAGCTCAACCCGCATACACACACCCTGATTTTCTTTTAAATATATTATATAATTTAGTAACGCCATATATGAGTCCCAAATAATAAATCTTGGACAAATTCTTTATAAAAAAGAAAAAAGAAAAAGAAAAAGAAGGTAGTATTGAAAATAATAGTCAACCTCAAGCCAACGGTTGAAAGTTTCCAACCCAAGCCGCAATTATTGAAGAAAATCTAGGACGTCCTCACATTTTTCATCTGACCATTATCTTATCATTGCTAATATGAGTCCCTCTCTTCACAATAGCTTAGGTCCAAAATATGAGTCCATCACCACTGTCATTCTAAACCTCCAATGCTCTCATATGCAGAAATAGAAGTGTGCATCCGGATCCGGATGATAAAATCCGAACGGATAATCGAATCCAATCCAGATATCCGGTTACAAACCGGATATCCGGATTGTTTACTAAAATCCAGATTTTTCACTACAATCCGGGTTGTTGATACTTTTTTTTTTAAAAGACAACTTTAAAAAATGTTTTTATATCACTTGTTTTTTGTTTTAAATTCTGATATGCTTAAATTGCCTAGATTTTTTTAGAAAAATAATTTAAACACTTTTTAAACGATTTTTATAAAAATAAAAATTAAATAAATTAAATAAAAATGAAAAATAAATAATATTGTTGTTAAATCACAATGTAAAACATAAATTTACGAAAAATAAAAGAAATAATAATACATCACAACTAATTAAACTAAAACATAAATTTATAAAGAACAAAAGAAATATTAATACATCACAACTAATTAAACTAAAACATAAATTTACAAAGAACAAAATACATTAGTCTTCACATCTTAAATCTGGAATTGGGGGGAAATTTTCTACTCTCTCTCCATAAGTTGCCAACAACATCAATTACAACAGAAAAATGAAAGCTATAATGATTAGAAACAATAAATAAAAAAGAATAAGAGAATAAAACTTGAAACAAAACCTCACAAAACACTCCTACAATAATTACTATCTTACAGCTTTAGTTCTTGGGTCTATATCACCAAGAAAAAATCTCTTATTTCTTCTAGAAGCACTCCCAAATTCATGTTCCATGACTTGCTCATACTACAAATATTAAATGCACAAAAGAGTTTCATATATGCACAAAGGAGTTTTATTCTACTACTAAAAGCAGTCAAAATTTGCATGTACACCTTTGCATATCATGCACTGGTATCTTACCTGCTTCACCATTTGTTCCAACTTAACCCAATTATCTCGACTATCCATTGGTCTGATCTTTAAATGTTAAGTTAAGCTAGCATAGCGCATAGTAGGCTATTCACATTGGAATATGCGAATAACTGAAATAATGTAGCTCTCTCTTTCCAAGTAGTAAAAGATAACACAGCAAGAAAAGTTATGAAAACCCTTTTAAATTTTATCAATAATGAAGCATCAGGTTGATATTTTAGACAATGACAAACTTGGGTTAGTTGGTTTTTCTCTTCAATCTTTTGTCAAACACATTGTGAGCAACTCTGTTTAACTGCAACAACATACCTTACATTTTTTTGGCCCCAAATTAACACACAAACACCCCCCACAAATAGAGAGATAAAAAATGGTAGCAACTTCAGAACCAATAAAATTTACATACCATTTCTTTCATTCAATTTTCAATGTGTACTGACACCCATGTTGTTACTACATCAAGCTTAGCGTAGCACATCACATGGCAACAGGACCAGCACCTGACAAACTACTTACTCAATAAGGTTTATAAAAGACCAACATTGCCACAGCAATTGCCCCATGCATTTGTACAACGCTTTGTGTATATACAGAGAGCTCAGATATATATACTGAAGAGATTGTGTAATAATATTGTCAACTAATTTAAATAAAGACCGAGTAATGTTGGTTCCTGGCCTGCAGTTCAACTATATGCAAAAGTCATAGTTTATAAGGTCAAATTTACATTGGCTGGAGATCCATAATCATCCTCTTCAACCACACAAGTGGTTTATAATAAAAAAACACTTGTAGATATAATTTGTAGATAAAACTTTTTATCCTCTTCAGAAACATAGAGAGATAAAACTTGTAGATATACAAACCTACGTTTTTGCTGGAAGATTTAAAAAAAAGCCCAAAAAGCAGATCTATAAACATAGAAGCTTAGATCTACAAGCACAGAAACTCAGATCTACAAACACATAAACTTAGATCTAGCCAAAGTGGGAAACAGAGGAAATACCCACTAAAATTGACGGCACAAACAAAACCTTGACAAGAAATTAGAGGCCCGAGATTAAAAAAAAAAAGAAAAATCAAATAAGATGGGGAAAAGAAAGGAGAGAAGACAGACCCTTTCTTGTTGTGCTCTAAGACGGCGAAGCGTGCAAAGCTGTCGATCTCGACGCTATTCTGAGAACCCTTACAAGATGGGTCTATGATGATGACTCTAAAGAGAGGGAAAGATGATCGAGACTGAAGAGAGGGAGAAAATGGCTTAGGGTTTTGGGAGAAAATGGCCAGAGAGAGCACAGAGGGAGTCTGGAAGGATATCACTTGGAGGCTGGGAGTGAGACGTTTCAAACTTTCGGCTTGAACTAAGAAAAATTTTGTTTAAATAGTGCAGTTACGGGTAACCGCATGCCAAACTGGATCCGGGCGGTTACAAATTTTTTTAAACCGCATAGTAATAATCTGGGTGGTTAACCGCCCGGATCTGCCAGATATCCTGTTTTCAGACTGGACCGAATAAAAATTCGATCTGGATGCACAGCCTTATGCAGAAATTATCCTCCTCCTTCAAAGTTATGAAAATGCCTTACCCTTCATGAAACTGAGACTACTGCTCATGTTGCTTTCTACTCGAACGAAAACCAACATCCAAAACATGACTCATGGCCACAGCAAGGGAGTTCCCAGAAATTTCACTTGTAGCAACATTTTTCTTCTCAAGGTAAGGGTTTCCATCCCCAACAATCTTGACCCAACAACAACTTTGGTCAGCCCTAACAAAATCATGATAGCAATCGTGTAGTGACTTGTCAAATTTGTGAAAAAAAGGACATAAAGCCCTTTGATGCTGGCATTGATTAATCTTACCAAGATGATGAAGTTCCGCAAGCATTGACAACAATGCTATAAAACTTAACAGACGAAAGAGTAAAAATATATTTCATTTATTTTTGAAGTGTATACAGCGTGTATGATTTTATAAAGATCTCTCAGTAACTATGTTCCTACATATCAGCTATTTGAAAATAAAAAATAATTTAGCTACAACGTAAACCAACGATCTGGTGGATCTTTGAATAATTCAAATAATAATTCAAATCTGATGCGTGCAACAGCAGTAACAACAACGTAAACCGATTCTAGTGGATCTTTGAATACTTCAACCTTTATCTCCAATATGCCCCCTCAATCGGGGCAATTCTTGAACATGAAGATTGTCACGTAAATATTGAAATCAAACCGAAGATAGCGGTTTCGTTAGTAAATCAGCAAGCTGGTTTTTTGTGGAAAGAAAAGAGACATGAAGTTTTTTTGCCAAAACTTGATCCTGAACATAATGAAAATTAATTTCAATATGTTTTGTTCTTGCATGGAAAACTGGATTAGATGACAAGTAAGTTGCTCCAATATTATCACACCACAATTTTTGACTGGTTTTTAAGGGAAGTTACAGATCATGCAAAACTGATTTGATCCAACTTAATTCTGCTGCCGTGTTGGAGAGTGATTTATATTCCGATTTTGTGCTACTATGAGCAACTGTTGGTTGTTGTTTGTAGCTCCAACTAATTAGATTTGATCCATGAAAAATACAGTAAGCTCCAATACTACGTCTATCATCTTTGTCGGCAGCCCAGTCTGCATCACTAAATCCTTGAAGAGAGTGATCAAAGTTACTATGGAAATGAAGTGCATAGCCAACTGTAGACTTTAGATACTGAAGAATTCGTTTGACGGCTTGCCAATGAATATCTTTAGGTTGATGCATGAATTTGCTAACTCGGTATACAGCAAAAGCAATATCTGGATGAGTAAAACCCAAGTAATGTAAAGCTCCAACAGTGCTTCTATATAGTTAGGGATCTGAAAAATCAATGCCATCATATTTAGATAAACACAAGTGGTACTCATAGGAGTTGAACAAGGCTTGGCCTCATGCATGTTTACACGTTGTAATGGGTCGGCTACATACTTCCTTTGTGATAAATAAAGATCATGGCCATCGAACAATGCTTCCACACTGAGAAAATAGGAAAGCTTGCCCAAGTATTTCACTGGAAAAATAGAGCCCAGTTGCTGAATAAATAGATTAATTTCGGTTTGAGAGAGTGTGTCTGAGATCTCGTCATCATACGGATTGGTTGCTAGTGTATAACTTGGTCAACGAGTCTGGGAATATTTGGAGAAGTATTCGGGATGTTATTTCTGGTTCCAATAGCATCACTTGAATTTTGAATAGTATTCCTTTCTGGTACTGGAGCGCCATCTAATCTTAACAATGATAACTGAATATCTGAATGTTCCTGATTTTGTGGAATGACCTAAGTATTTGGCAATGGATCAGTTGGAAGTATGATAGGACCTGCATGGTTAGTGTGGGTACTGGGATGACAGAGACAGGGATGGTAGGAAAAATATTTCGGGTTTGAGATGAGCAGATATTGAAGATTCTTTTTGGTATGGGAATAATGACTCATTGAAAATGACATGGCGTGATACGTATATTTTTCCTGTGGCTAAATCAAGATATTTGTAGCCTTCGTTTGATAGACTGTAACCAAGAAAATACAAGTTTTTGAGTGGAAATCAATTTTATGTTTGTTAAAAGCACTCAAGTTTGGCCAACAAGCACATCCAAAAACACGCATGAACAAATAGTTGGGTTTCTGATTATAAGCCATTTCAAAAGGGGATTTGTTGTTTAAAACTTTGGAAGGAAGACAATTAATAATATAAGTGGTGGTTAAAAAGGCATCTTCCCAATAAGGTTTGGGTAAATTTGAGTGAGCTAGCAAAGCTAAACCCATTTCAACAATTTGACGATGCCGACGTTCAACCGAACCCATTTGTTCATGTGTGTAAGGGCAAGCTAAACGATGTTGAATGCCACAACTTTTAAAATATTGATTTAAGCATCTATACTCACCCTCCCCCCCCCCCCCAAATCAGTTTGAATAGCTTTAATTTTTGAATCAAAATGCCTTTCAACATATTGTTGAAATTGAAGAAAGATGGATTCGACATCAGATTTTAATTTTAAAGGAAATATCCAAATGAATTTTGTAAAGGCATCCAAAAAACAAACATAATAATGAGATCCATAGTTAGAAATAACCGAGCTGGGCCCCCATACATCGGAATAAAATAATTCAAGGGGTTTTGAAACAAAATGAGTTGAAGCATAAAAAGGTAAATTATGGCTTTTAGCCATCTCACACTCAGGACAAGCATGTTGTCTATTATTGGAACCAACAGGTAAATTATTATTATTAAGCACATGTCAAACAGTGATA
Source organism: Cyclocarya paliurus (assembly GCA_029856935.1). Taxonomy (NCBI): domain Eukaryota; kingdom Viridiplantae; phylum Streptophyta; class Magnoliopsida; order Fagales; family Juglandaceae; genus Cyclocarya; species Cyclocarya paliurus. The sequence continues at coordinate 28,334,916 of CM056946.1, read as the reverse complement.
TAGGAAGCATGACCAAGACGACGATGCCAGTTTGCAACAGAGACCTGAGCACCAACAAAGGCAGAAGGAAGACAGCGTTGAAGAGATGGAGAGAACCAATAAAGGCCATCCGACATAGATCCTTTATGAAGGACGTTTCCTGAGTAATCCTTAAGCAGAAAAAAAAAGAACTGTGAAATTCAAAATAAACATGATTATCTTGAGCAAATTTTTGAATTGAGAGCAAATTTTTTGTAATTTGTGGGATGAAGAGAATTTTATCAAGAACAAAAGTAGACGATGAATTAGAAATAGAAGCAGTTCCAATATAAGTGATTTTCAAACCTGTACCATCACCAATTTGAATTTGATCATTGCTAGAAAATTCATCAGTTCGGATATTCAGATTACTCATGTTGTTGGTCAAATGATGCGTCGCACCAGTATCGGGATGCCATTCTTGTTCATGAGACTGCTACTGAGGTTGGTTGGAGGCTAAGTTGGCTTGTGGATTTGGGTAGGATGGTGGAGTTTGGAAATGAGGATCAAATTGTTTGTAACAACGGGAAACTGTGTGGCCTTGCTTGTCACATAGTTGACACCACAAGTTGCTGGTGGATCGTCCACCTCCACGAGTGCCATTGAATTGAGCACGCCCCTTACCTCAAGGAGGGAATGAGTGGCCACGACCCCGTCCTCTTGAAAATTTCTGTTTGGTGGCAACATTTTTTGAAGCATTGGGCAAGGATAGAGGTTGATTATTATGTTGAATGCAGGCCTCACACGTCAGGAGCATGGAAAAAAGATCTTCCAAGGTGAGGGACTCAGAACGGTGAGAGACCAAAGACACAAAGGAATCTTACTCTGGACCTAGTCCAGCAAGTAAATAAGTGATAATATCATCACACTACAGAGGTTGGCCAGCAATGGCTAACTCATCCGTGATGCATGGATCGTTTTGGCTCGAGATTGTGATGCAAAGGCCGAGATTAACGCTGACCAAACTTCAGCAGATGTGTTGCAATGAGCAACCTAGGCTAGTACCTCTTCTGAGAGGGAAGAATTAATGTAGCTAAGGATAAGATTATCTTGGGTTTCCCATAAATCATAAGCTGGGTTGGGGAGTGAGAAGCCATTAGAGGTAGAAATTGTTTTAGCAGGCTGTTGGTGGGTGCCATCGATATAGCCAAAGACTTGCTGGCCTTTGAGGTAGGGTAACATGGTGGCTTTAAATATTGGGTAGTTGGTACGTGTGAGTTTCGTAAGGTTGATGGAGGAAGAGGGGTTAAAGGTGGGAAGGCTGGTGTTTGGGGAGGGAGGCATTTTGGGAAGGATCAGTTTAGACGTGGGTCTTGTTGGCTCCATGATACCATGTAAAACTTAACAAACGAAAGAGTAAAAATATATTTCATTTATTTTTGAATTGTATATAGCGTGTATGATTTTATAGAGATCTCTCAGTAACTCTGTTCCTACATATCGGCTATTTGAAAATAAAAAATAATACAGCTACAACGTAAACCAACGATCTAGTGGATCTTTGAATAATTCAAATAATAATACAAATCTAATGCATGCAACAGTAGTAACAACAACGTAAACTGATTCTGGTGGATCTTTGAATACTTCGACCTTTATGTCCAATAAATGCCAACATCCAATGGGGCTGAGGAAGAGTAAATGGTTGACTTAGGCGCCTCGACACATATGACTACACACTCAGGTATATTACAAGACTTACGCCCTTATCAAGGTTGTGATCATGTTGTGGTCGGCAATGGTACAATGTTACTTATCACTCATATTGGTGAAATCTATGAGTGATCCTCCAAACTCTATTAAACTTGATAATGTTTTATTAGTCCCTGATCTTAGAAAATTTTTACTTTCTATTGGGCAATTAACTACTAATTATCCTATTAATTGTGAGTTTTTTGGTGTTGGATTCACAATAAAGTATAGGAATACCAATAGAAAACTGCTGACAAGCCACAAGCGGGGTAATTTGTATACCCTACCCACCTCCTAAGAAGCACATTTTTCAGTGCACTTTCAAGTTGTAGACAAGCATCTTTGGCATCAACAACTTGGGCTTCCTCAAGCTGCAACCATCCAGTCTCTTCAATCTCTTGGTTTAATAGAAATAATTGGCCTAAATAAGCCAATTTCTATATGTGATAGTTGTCAACTTGGCAAAACAAGTTATTTACCTTTTATTTCTTCCACCTAAAAAAAGTTTGGGCTTCTCAAAAAATTCATTGTGATCTTTGGGATCTTGCCTCTGTTAATTCTATTGATAAATTTTCCTACCATGTAGTTTTAATTGATGATTTCAATCGATATGTATGGTTCTTTCCTTTAAAAAATAAATTTTATTTTTTCCATCATTTCGTGTTTTTATTGGCTTTATTGACCGCCAAGTTAAAAAAAATAACTTAAAAGTTTTTTAATTTGATGGCGGCAGTGAATTTAAAAGCAAAGCCCTCACCACTTTCTTACACAAGATAATGATATTATTCATAATATTTCTTGTTCCCACACCCTTGAGCAGTATGGTGTCACTGAGTGATGCCATTGTACTATCCACGAATTAGGCCTTACTATGTTGTATCATAGTAGTATGCCTAACCGATTTTGGGTTAAGGCCTTCTCCACGGTGGTTTATTTAATAAATTGTCTTCCTCCCACAAGCCTTGGTCACGAGTCTCCGTTCTTTAAACTTTACGATTATCTCCTTAATTACTCCTCTCTGTTTGGGTCCAAATGTTTTCCATATTTATGGAATACCACCACCAATAAATTTGATGCACTCCATGTTTCTTCATGGGCTATAGCACCAACCACAAAGGTTATAAGTATTTTTATCCCTTCAACTAGATGCTTGTATACCTCCCGCCATGTTATTTTTTATGAGACAAATCTTTCCTTCAAACACCCTGCAGGTCTTCACTATCCCACCACCCCATCTCATACTCTCTTTGTTTTCTCAGATTGGTCATCACCCTAATAATTCTCTCATTTTTACTTAGTGACAACCTACACCAATTGTTGCTAATATGCATTCCACGTTATCACCTCCCTCCCTAATATTGCATGCCCACCAACCACTAACACCCACAGCACATCTTAACACTAACAACCTTTACATGCAATTTCCCAAAACAACAATTTTTATAATACACATGTGGCAACGTCAAGCACTAACATCCCTCCTTCTTATGCACATCATCAACCCACTTTTTACCCATCACCTGAGCTTCCCACACATTTTCATTCGACACCCGAAACACCTCCTCACCCTATGCCCACTCAGCCCAAAACGAGTATACATAAACCAAATCTTAAATACACTCACTTTCATGATATTTTACCCATCCCCATAAACCTAAGACCTTCCATTTTGCCCTCAAACATGAAGGATGGATTCAAGTTATGCACGATGAATTAGACGCTCTAAAAAAATAATACTTGGACTTTAGTTCCCCACACCTCTGACTTGCATGTCATTGGTAGTAAACGGGTTTATAAAAACAAACTCAAAGCAGATGACTCCCTTGACAGCCTTAAAGCTCAATTAGGGGCAAAAATTTATCAAGTAGATGGAGTCAATTACTCGAAAAACTTCTCTCCTGTCATCAAACCCAATACTATCTATACTATCCTTACCGTCACATTAGTTCGAAAATGGGATGTTTGGCAGTTAGATGTCAAAAATGCCTCTTTACTTGATATTTATGTAAAAAATGAATCCGTCTTTATGGAACAATCCTTGGTTTTATTCACAAGGACTTTTCTAGTCATGTTTACAAGTTACATCGAGCTCTTTATGGCCTAAAGCAGGTCCCTCGTGTATTGCTTGATCGTTTGAGTATATTTCTTTCAGATTTTGGGTTCTTTTGCTGCATTTATGATCCGTCACTGTTTATATGTCATCTCTCTCATGGTATCGTTCTTTTTTCTTCTTTTTTTTCTATCACTCAATGTGGATGATATTATCCTTACTAGTTCTAATCAAAATTTACTAAATGATTTCCTTCTTACTCTCAATCATGAGTTTGATATGAAATATTTAGGACCTTTACATTATTTCCTTAGCATTCATGTGACTAATACGACTAAAGGTTTATTGCTTTCTCATACCAAATGTGTTTTAGATATTCTTCTCCATGCTCATATGAAAGACTGTCAACCAATGACAACTCCTATGACTTAAAAAACTAAAAACTCCGCTAGCACACATTTATACTCTAATCCCTCACATTATCTGAGCATTGTTGATGCTCTTCAATACCTAACCCTTACTCAATCGGACTTAGCCTTCAGTGTTAACTTCATCTCTTAGTTGATGCACAACCCCAGATAGGGCCACTATAAGATGGTTAAGCATATTTTACGTCATATTTAAGGAACGGCTAACTTCAACATTCAATTACACTCCAACTCATCTATGGAATTATATGCCTTTTCTGACACTGGTTGGGTAGGATACCCCAAGACTCACTGCTCCACCATCGGTTTCTGCACCTTTCTTAGCAACAATTGCATATCTTGGTGTGTAAAAAAATAAAGTACAATATCAAGATCCAACACTGAAGCTGAATATCTTGCTATGACCCATACAACTGCTAAACTGACTTGGCTTGCCTTGCTTCTTCGTGATCTTGGTGTTGTTCTACAAAAAGTGCCTACTTTGTTTTGTGACAATCTTAGTTCTCTTCATCTAACTTGCAATCCAATGCTCCATGCTCGCAATAAACATATTGAGGTCGATTATCACTATGTTCTGATCGAACTCGGGCTTCTTCAAACACAACATGTTCCTTCTTTCTCGCAAGTTGCCAATATTTTGACAAATCCCCTTACTCATTTTACCCTTACTCAATTACATCCCAAATTCAACTTCATTCATTGGCTCAGTTTGCAGGAGGTATTGAAATAATATTCAACATCAAGCCAACGGTTGAAAGTTTCCAAACCTAGCGGCAATTATTGAAGAAAATCATGGACGATTACAACACAACGGCTCCCAAGCTTCCTCATGCAGCAACCTTAAATCATGACATATGTGCTCTTACCCTTGCACTGCTCTCCAATTTATTGTTGCCATATGTACTTTGTTTTACTTCCTCCTTGTATAGATTATGGTAAGCTGTAATATTCCAAGAATATAAATAAAACAAACTAGAGACACTCTAAAAAAAGGAGAGATAACTACAAAACATTGTTTTCTTCAAGTAGGCCTACTAACAAATAACAGATTTTTTTATACTTTTTCAAAGTCGTCGCGTCCACTTTTTTATGAAATGACTATGGACTTGTCCATTTGAAGTGTAAACAAATCATTACTCTGTATAATTTATATGTCGTCTTCTCCCAGAGATCAAAAAAGTTCAATGATTACACCAAGAAAAGAGGCAGGCTCCAATTGGTGACATAATGTTCAAAGTCCTAACACATTATATTTGGGTTCTTATCGTAGAAATACAAATACAATGCCATAGTTCAAAGGTATTTTTGACAGAGTCACTAGAATAATAGCAGGAAAAAGAAACAAAAGAATCATCAACTGTCTGTGTGAATCTTGCAGTAAATGATAAAGAACTTGATTTTGTTTACCCATTTCAATCATCTTCCAGGTTGAGAGGTCTTGTAGGAAACAAAAATTATTAAAGAAAATGGGGCAACAAGGTAGCTAAAATGCTAATTTACTAACAGAGATGAGATTACAATGAAAAGATAGAACATAAAGAACATCTTTAAGAATTAAAAATGCATAAATTTGAACAATACCAATGTGAGTAACTGGAACAAAATTCCCATTTGGTAATTGAACTGAAATACGAATTTTAGAGGTAACAGAATTAAAGAGATTCAATGAACTGATCATATGATCAATTGCACTTGTGTCAAATATCCAAGAATGAATAAAAGATATTGTAGAGGGATCATGATAGAGAATATAGATGAAGGTTGAGAAAAATAAAAATTTGTACCTGAGAAAGAAGGAATAAATGAACTTGGGGCATTCTCAGGTGAAGAAACAATACCTACATGGTTAGCAGATGGTTGATTTGGTAGAAAAGAAGGTTGATTATGTAAAAGAGATTGAGATTGAAGCCTAGAAATAAGATGTTGGCACTGCTCCTGAGAGAATGGCATGATTGGACCAGAACTGGTTATAGAATTATCAGTGGAAATTTGATTTGCAGAATGAGATTTAGATTTATCAGAAAGCTGCATGTTCTTCGTGAACTTGAAGCCAGGCGGAAAGCCATGAATTTGGTAACATTTTCGATTGTATGACCTTGGATTCCACAGTGGGCTACAATAAGGCCCTACGATAATTGCTTTGTTTTCAAGAGACCACGGGTTCATGAACAAGATTTCCAGAAATAGATTGACTAATCTAACGTTGTCTCTCTTCTTAAACTACAAGTGAAAAAACTTTGTTAATAGGAAGGAGAGGATCGGATAACAAGATCTGACCTCAAATGTTAGCAAAAGACTCATTGAGACCCAAGAATTGTAGAACATATTCTTGCTAGTGAAAGTCCATCACAGTTTTCATAGCACCACAAGAGCACATCAGAAAAGGGCCATAATTCTGCATTTCATTCCATATTACTGTCAGATGAGTAAAATAAGCACTGACAGAGGACTGTTATTGAGTTAAACTAGAAATGGCCTTTTGAAGTTGAAAGATACAAGGATCGTTTCTATGAGAGAAGCATTCGCAAAGATTCTTCCTTACATTAGCAGCCAATTCAATGAAGATCACATTTGCAGAGGTTTCTTTTGTTAAAGAGTTCAAAAGCCATGAAAATGCCATTGTATTGCACCGAATCCAGGTATGGAACAATGGATCATTCTCAGAAGGTTGCAGTAGAGTGCCATTAAAAAAATAGACTTTGTTCTTGGAGATGAGTGCCATAGTCATAGACCTATCCCATGTATGATAAATTTTCATCAGAGAGTGGTTGATCTACGAGTTAAGCACCTGGAGTATCACCGTGATGCAGAAAGTTTGGATTAGAAACATCATCTACAGAGGATAGTGAAGCGGAAGTCGACGAAGCACCTATAGACAAAGATATTGGAAATATTTTCAAAATAATTAATTATATATTATATTTATTAATAATATTTTTGAATTGATTTTGAAAGTTATGAATTATTTTAAAAAGACGGAATATATGGAAAGTTTAAAAGGTTTATAATATTTTGGGTCTGTTACACGCATCCTGAGCCATTCACTCGCTTAGGAGTATTGATGTCCTTGGTTTATCTAGAGGGCTGGAGTTTGAGTCACCCCCATGTCAAGATGTGGTTTTAAATTATTCTTGGGTGTGGTTGCGCATGAAGCGCTACACGCTGCAATGCATGGGCATGCGTCAAGGGGCGCATGCGTGAAGCACTGGGCATAAGGCGTTGCAACGCACGGGAAAAATTAATTTACCAATGCGTGCAGGCTGTGACTCAAACTAGAGCCAACCAGTTGGAAGAGAAACAAGGTAACCATGGACCAAGTCCAACAATTGTGTTATTTGGTAACATGTATAGATATATATCCATTCAGAACATATTATAGAAAAATGAAAAGTTACAACTTTTCATTCACATCCTTTGACCATCTATAGTTAGACTCATTGGCTTACGAATTGTATAATACAGAATCTCATAATTCAATTTCAAAATCTTCTCTCTCTCTCTCTCTCCCAAATTTTTCACTTCTTCAAAACTTGTTAAAATCTATTTGTTTTCGAGAGAACAGATTTCTAATTTCTTGGTTGAATAGAAAAATCTAAGGGTATTCAGAATCTAATTTCATTTGTGTATAACACAGTTAGATAAACAGACTTGTTCTAGATATAATTGTATCTTGGAGGCAAATTTTTTTATAACCCATGTGCATACTGTTATTGGGGGCCGAATATTGTTTTAAAAAAAGCGACATTGTAACGCGCCTTAAAGAAAACTTTTCTCTCACTATTTAATATTTTGCAGCCTCTTTGATCTAACAAAAGCTTCGTTCAATTTTTCTTTAATACCATAATAGAATAGCAGAAGGCAAGAAAGTAAGAAAAAGGAGAGTAGTAATTGTTGAGAGGTGGCTTGAATCCTATTGAAAAAGCACCTCTACAGATTGTTCGCTCGAGCGGTGTCTCTGCCGCTCAAGCGAAGCTTCAACCTGAGAGTTCACTCATTAGTTGCTCAACAGACCCAAGAGTTCACTCATCACCTGGGGACACAATATGCTAGCAAGCTTGGAAAAAACCAGAGCCAAACCCGTCAGGCCCAGGTGATTCAACTCAAGGATGCTTTGTTCTCCATTCTGGTGGATAGTAATCCTGGGCCTGACTGGTTTGGCTCTGGTTTTTTCCAAGCTTGCTGGCATATTGTCAGTAAGGATGTTGTAGAGGCAGTACATGATTTCTTTTCTAGGGTTGCGCTTCCCAGGAATTTTTCAGCCTCATACTTGGTGTTAATCCCGAAGGTGGAGGCACCTAAAAGTTTTGATAAATTTCAACCGATCAGTTTGTGCTCTGTTTTTTTATAAATTTTGCTCTAAAATCCTAGTTAGTCACCTTTCTCCTATCCTCCCAGGCATTGTGTTCCCAAAACAAGGTGCTTTTATCCTAGGTAGGAGTATTTTTTATAATATCAGCCTTACTCAAGAGCTTGTGCAGAGTCTTCATAAGCCGATTCGGGGTGGGAATATAATTCTCAAACTTGATATAGAGAAAGCCTATGATAGTGTGGACTGGAGCTTTTTGCGCCATGTTCTTGCTTCCTTTGGGTTCTCAAAGCGATTTTGTGGATTGATCAATATGTGTATTTCTCAACCTTGGCTTTCAGTTGTTATGAATGGTGTGCCTAAAGGTTTTTCCAGAGTGGGTGTGGGTTGAGATAAAGGGATCCATTGTCGCCTTATCTTTTTATCATTATTGAAGAAGTTTTGTCTCGGTTGATCAAGCAGCAATTCTTGCAGAAAAATATTGGTGCCTTTTCTCACCCTCGACAAGCCCTAGTGATCTCTCACTTGCTTTATGCGGATGATATTGTAATATTTGCAAATGGAAGTAAAACTTCAGTTCAGGCGATTTCGAAGACTCTAACAGTTTATGAAAGGTGGTCTTGACAAAAGGTTAGTTCTTCTCAATCCTCCATTACCTTTTCGAAACACATTACTAATGCTAGACGCTGGAGCCTATTAAGGAACTTGGGGTTTGTAGAAGGAAAGTTGCCTTTTAAGTATTTAGGTGTTCCCATTCTAGATGGTCAATTGAAAGCTGTACATCTTAAGGAAATTGTCAGAAAAATAAAGGGTAGGATGGAGGGTTGGAAAAATAAAATCCTTCCTAATGGAGCTCGGGTGTTACTGTTACGAAAAGTCCTAATGAGTCTTCCTATTCATTTGTTGTCTACGGTTTATGTTCCGATATCGATATTGAAGAATATTTCTAGAAGCTTGAGTAATTTTTTCCTGGATGTAAAAGATGGTAAACCAAAAAGACATTGGAAATCTTGGGAGAAGTTATGTCTTCCAATATCGGAAGGGGGTATGGGATTCCGTAATCTGCAGGATGTTCAAAAGTAGCTTTTCACAAAATTTGTGTGGAAAATTTTAACGGAGGATTGCTATGGTCTCAATTTTTTCGAGCAAAATATATTAAAGACCAACATATTTCTCTGTTCCTTAGGGAAAGGGATCTCGGTTCTGGAGGAAAGTTCAATCATGCATTCTAGAGGTTCTTAACTGATCAAAGTGGAAAGTTCGAGATGGTAATGTTTCTTTTTGGTGGGATAAGTGGTTGGAGGAGGGCCCCATAGGTGCAATGCATGAGATCGTGGGCTATCCGACTTTGAAAGTCAAAGAGTGCAGGTTTGATGATGAGTGGGATATGGCCTTCATTACTCGGTTACTAGGTGAGGAGAAAGTCGCTGAGGCATTGGGGGTCTTAGGGTAGAGCAGAGGCGGAGAGGATGTGCTAGTTTGGACGACAAACATGACTGGGCAATTTACTTCCAAGAGTGTATGGAATTGCATTAGGATTTGGGCTCCCTTGGCTAGGTGGGCTACCTGGATGTGGCATCCTTGTATGCCAAAGAATATGTCTGTTATGATATGAAAGGCACTAAATAATTCATTGAGTGTTGATGCGAAACTAAGGTCAGTTGGGATACCCATGGTGTTTAAGTGTGATTGTTGTTTGTTGGGTGGGTATGAGGATCTAGATCATGTCCTTAAGAAGGGGAGTTTTGCAAGCGAAGTGTGGCAGCGAGTGGCAAGTCAAGGGGGGCTGGGACATGTAGCAGCATCTACATGGGTGCAACAAATTGGCATCTGGTTCAAAAAGGCATCAAACAACTCGCAGATGGGGTAGATTTTGGGTATATTACCGGTAGTAATTACTTGGCTGCTGTGGTTGAGGAGATGTCACGCTTGAGCTAAAGGACAAGGTGATTCCGTAAATCAAGTTTGGATGCAAGTGAAGCATTGGATGGCGCAGATTGGAGAAAATTTAAAGAGTTCTAAACTACAGTCGGCATGGGACGTAGAAATTTTACAAGGACTACATATTCCTGTGAAGGGTCCTAAACAGAGAGTACCTCAGCTGGTTTGCTGGTCTCATCTATGTGCAGGTAGGATGAAGTTGAATGTTGATGGGGCATCAAGAGGGAATCCGGGTCCTACTGGTACAGGAGGTGTGTTGCGAGATTCAGATGGGAACATTAGTGTGGCATTTTTAGTGGCTCTAGGCACTGAAACTAATAACTTTGCGGAATTAATGGGGGTTCTACATGGTCTTCGGTTAGTTAAAGAGTTGTCCATCGTTGATATTGATGTGGAGTTGGACTCGTTGCTGGTTGTGAAGTGGCTGATGGATAAAGCTTGTAAAACATGGTATCTTAAGGATTATTGGGAGGAAGTAATAGAGATTTTACAGGGCCTTAATGCCCACATCCATCATGTTTTTTGAGAGGAAAATAAATCTCCGGACTTCCTTGCAAGGAGGGGGCAAATGGGACAACTTGTGTAACACCCGACTCCAATGCCAAGTTATTTTCAAAAAAAAAAAAAATAGATTTTTATGTGCGAATGCCATTTGAGTTTTCAAATAGTTTTTTTTAAATAGACTACGGGCCTAAAATCTCTATTTTGGTGTATTATGATTTTTTTGTGGGTTGGATATTTAGGTTAAAAAAAAGTCTTTTTATGGAGCGAAATAATTTTTGAACAAGTTGCATGCCCATGACAAAGATCAGACCCTATGACATTCACGTCTTCACGTCATGCACGTTTTCTTCTCTAGGGTTTTCATACCACCCTTATATATATACATATATATATATATATATATATATATATTTACACCTATCATCTCATGCATAGAGAAACAGTCGAAACACCATTGCTGCCCTCTTCAGCCTTCTCCCCGTCATTGCCTCCCAACACCTGCTAGCTCAGCCACTCACGGTTACTTCACGGAGTCATCTCTACACCCTCGCATGACCGTCCACCACCCCATGCACCACCGAAGGGTAGCCACTACCTAGGCCACGCAAACGTAAACCCCTGCACCAAGAACAACCGTAGCCTCCATCCTCGTACGTTCGCAGCAAGCTCCTTCACACCACCACCTCCACCTCACGGAAACCGCCCACCCAAGGCCTAGCGTACTACTTCGTAGCCCTCCCCCCACCGTGCGCCACCACCCTCTTCTCGAACTCAGCCCGTTGTCCCTTGTTTTCCCACTCCTGAAACAAAGCAAGTCCTTGCTCAAGTCGTCCACTGAGCTCCCCTCCGCGGGCCTCTCACTCTCCCCATGCCCCTCGGTTTTCAGCCACGTTACAAGACCAAAGCCACCGCATGTACCTCCCGACCAATCGCACGCCTCCTCGCTGTCCCACGGTGAGCTACCTCTCCCTTCTGCACGTCGTACTCTCTCCGTCTCTCACTCATACTTTCACCGTGTTCTCTCTCTCTCTCTCTCTCTCTCTCTCTCTTAGTGCTCTGCCAAGATCACCACCGTCCGCCTAGCCCCTCGCTACGCCGCACTCCTCCTTCGCTCTCGGTATGTCTCTGCTGCATCACCCTACATGTTTTTCATAGTTTTCAAATGGATACATTTCTGTTGCATTTCCGTATGGTTTATAGGAGTTTTTCTGGAAATTACGACTTGGCCATTTTAGTTGTAAAAACAGGATTTTTAAAATGGGTTATTTTATTTTGGGCCACAGGGACTTGTTTTCTACTGGGCCTTTTAAATTTTTGAGTGGGTTAGGTTATGTTATTTTGAAGTTAAATATTTTTAGGTTGGGCCCAAGTTCTAAATTATTTTTGGCCGGATAAATTTTTATTACACCTTTCATTATTTTAAGTGAATTAGGCTCGTTTTCTTAAATGGACTGAGATTTATGTTGAAATTAGAGTAAGTATATTAAACGGATATTGATGAATTTGGAAAATGATGGCATTTTTAGGATTAAAAGAATTTTAGACATTTAAGAAAAATAAGTTATTTTACTATTTCAAGTTCAAGAATCGAATTGAAATTTATGAGAGTTACACGATAATTTTATAGGTGATTATTAATTTTTCATTTAGTACTGCTATAGAGAAATTCTAAAAAGTTAAGAAATTCAAGTAAGCGGGATTCCTATACTAGATTTTGTATAAAATAAAAATGAACTGATATTGATTTATGAAAATGTGCATTATATGTTTTGAAAAGAAATGTGAAAATAACCTCAGTTATTTGTTCTTCATTATTCATTGAACTCTGATGAAAGAGAAAGTATTTTTGTCATGACTGGTGTAGACATGAGCTTATTTTTGGTATTTTATTTCTGACCTATGCAAAAAGAGCGAATATGAAAATTTGTGCATAATTATGTAAATATGCTTTGGATCTGCTTTGATTATGAAGATGATATGATTTTGTTCAGTACTCTGTTTAGATAAGATGTGATTTCTGAAAATCTTTGACATGACTCTCTGATTCTGAATTTGATTATGTTTCTGCTCTGTTCAGTTACGACCCTGCCACTGGTGATAATAGTGGCATACGGCCCAACCATAAGTTATAATAGTAGATACGGCCCAACCACGGGTGATAATAGTGGATGCAATCCAATCACAAGTTATAATAGTGGATACGACCTTGCTACGAGTTATAATAATGGTTTCTGTTTTGAGTGCACACCTTGGTGACAGAGTGATTTATGTTCTGCTTGACTATCCGCAGATGCACAACCCTATCATGAGGGTTATACATAGCCTCTGTTCTGATATGATGAAGATGTTCAATTATACTCTACCAAAGGGAATTTTGAATAAGAATGTTTTCTAAGAGTTTTGATCTTATATTTTTTGTAACATGCTTCGATTTTGCATTCTGAAAACAAGTATTCCAACTCTGCATTCTGAAAGAAAATATTTTATTCAGCATTCCAAATTTTGATAAATGCTCATGTTTACATACTAGTATATGTTCTCAGCTTATTAAGTTATTGATAACTTACACTCTTATTTTCACAATATTTTTAGATGATTTTCGACATTTCAGTTAAGGATCAAGATTGTGAAGCATTGAGTGAAATGACTTAAGAATAGTGGATTAAGAATAGAAAGTTTTCGATGAGCATTGGCGATCTTTGTTAAGAAATTTCATTGTGTTCTAATGACTTGTCATTTTGAAGAATTGATTATATTGAGGAAATTAGTTTGAATCAAAAATTTTTTATAATATTGAGAATTTGAAGCTTTTGGAAGTATATTAGCATTGTTGGAGTTGATTATAGGGTAACATGAGTTAACTCTCCAGACCCTCGGGGACGAGACATTACAACTTGTGAGTGGAGATCAGTCCAGGAGCTCCCTTCTCTTCTCAAATGTATTTTACAGCTCGAAAAAATTGGTCTTCCAGATATTCGACTGGTTTAGTGTTGTTGGTTTTAGTGGAATGTTGAGTTCTTTGTTTTGTTATAATTTGTTGTGTTGTTTCTGGTTTGGTTTCTTAGAATAGTTTGTATCTTGAGTCTTGGATGTTAAAATGGTTTTTCTCCGCCATAAGTAAGGATTCTTAATAAAGTGGGCGGAGGTCACTCTTGGACATGTGACCTCTTCTCTTTAAAAAGAAAGAAAGAAAGAAAAATGATCAATTTTAACAACATGCATTATTTTGAAGAAAAATTCTATTTATAAATTGGTGTGGATAACACACTTAGTAAAATACTTACATTGCATAATTTGATTTAAAAGATAAATTTTATAAATAAAATTTTATCATTTAAATTTTGTAGATGATATACTCTGCATACTAATTTGAGAATAGAATAATTCTCTTCTAATGTTTTTATTTATTTTTATTCGCAACCTCTCACTTATTAGTTTCATTGTGATTTGCTTAGAACTCTTATGATTTTTTGAAGATTGGTTTGGATTTAGAAATGAGATGAGATAATTTTAAATAAAAGATAAAAAAATATTATTAAAATATTATTTTTAATAATATTATTATTATTTAAAAATTTAAAAAAATTAAATTATTTATTATATTTTATATAAAATTTTTAAAAAATTATTATAATGAGATGAAATAATTTCTAAACAAAACTTAAGAGGTCTGCATATTCCATGCTGATTCTCACTCCGATTCACACTATATATTTTCCGGGCCCCGGCAGATTAGACGTGTGACACGAGCAAGTCAAAAGGCATCGCTGTTCCTGCCGGACTGACCCATGACTCCCTGAGGACAGCTCAAGCTAATGTTTCATCAGTTCGATACATGATTCTGACGTACTTTTCTCTTTTTGTCCATGTCTGAAGGCTGAAAGAAAGAATCTTGACACATGATTATCCCAGTCTATACTAGCTAACCTGCAACATTTTTGTGGCGATGCGTTTTCATCACATTTGATTAGTTTCTGACCCAAAACAGAGGCTGTAATTATCAAGATGTAGGAAGAACAAAAAAGTACAACTTGATTTGAGTTTTCTTCAAACTTTCAATTCTTGCGCATGGCCTAAGGCACCACTTTGAGCAAATTACTTTCATAGTGATGCTATGCTTCAATCGAATCATCAACTTGAAATTATCATCTTGGATTAGAAAGTATGTTAAAATTTTAATTTTGAAGTCAGATGCAGTGTAAATAATCAAGCGGGTTAACGTTAATGGATACCGTAAGCCAAATTTTTTTTTGGACCAAAGAGAAATTCATAACTAGAAAAGAAATATGATCCAAAACTAAAATATATTCAAGAATATTATGTGCATTATGCCAAATTGTAGTGGGTTCGGAAGCTAGCGCAAGCTCGACCAGAAAAAAACAAGAGCCTAGCTGAGTACAGCACAGGTTCTGGGTCCCTGACTTTGACTTGGATGGTTTTTGAAGGTGTCAAGACAATATATTAATCAAAAGAGCCTAATTTGTGAAATGTACTACCCTGTTTATTTATATATTTATATTTTTTTTTCAAACGAAATTTATCGGTATCATGGTAGCTGAATGCCGGATTTCTATTACAATTTTTGAAATCTAGAAATAAAAAGATTTTAAGCTTTAAGCTGAGTTTGAATGTTGAATTGAATTGAGTTAAGATGTTAAAATATTATTAAAATATTATTTTTTAATATTATTATTATTATTATTTTAAAATTTAAAAAAATTAAATTATTTATTATATTTTTTATTAAAATTTAAAAAAATTATAATAACCGGTTGAGATGAATTAATATTGATTTAATAACCAAACGGACTTAAACTTCGTGAAACTATAAGGTTATGTTTGGAAAACATGTTTTATTCAAAATTCTCATCTTCATCTCATCTTATCTCTACACTTTTTCAAATCCCCATACAAAATATAATAAATAATTTAACTTTTTCAAATCTCAATATAACTTTTTCAAATTCTAATTTAACTTTTTCAAATCTCAAAACTAAAAAATAATATTTTAAATTTTAAAACAAAACACAAAATTCTCATCTCACCCCAAGCATAACCTAAATGTAGTGGGGGGAGAGAGAGATTTTCAGCTTAATTTCTCAAGCCAAAGGTACCTAATTGTTTCCTTTTTATCCTCGGTTGTAGTAAACATTTGTCCTATGCATGTGGTTGTCACCCCTGCTTTTTCTGATTGCATGTCGTCCAACTTTTACAAAGTTATTCAATACCAAAACTATCATGAAATCCTCGAAGCCTTTGATCAAGCAATAGAATATCGTCCGCGAATCAAAAGTATGCCATCATTTCCATCTATCAGAACACATCGTAAAAGTAAGAAGAAACAAAAAGAAAAAAACCAGAGAAATAAGGCACGATGTAAAGCTTGCAAAACCATTGGAGGGATGAAAGTAAAGGTTTGTGACCCTAAAGAACACAAGGAAAACGAAAGGTTGGTTGGCAAAGACTATAATGATTCCCATTCCCTAGTCTTAACACTGCCAAAGATAGAAGAAAGACTACTTTGGTATCCTTGATATTTCGAGGATATGATTAAGAGTTCAAATGGGTAAATCCTGATTAGTGTGCTTTTCCCCATTTTCAATTTTTCTGTGGATAATGACTGGAATGACAAGCAACAGTATTTGATGGGCAGCTCAGCTCTCAGCTCTCATTTCTCTATTTCTTTTTCCATTCCAGGGCTCGACATGTTTGTTAAACCGTTGATAAAACTTCCACTGCTAAATTAAAACCAGATGGTCCAGATCTCTCTCCTTAATAAACAATACATGTCAACATACTGGTATTCTGTTCACCTAGATTCCATGCCCTTTTGTGTCCCCTTTAAATGCCCGCTTTTTCAATATTTTTATAATTTATAGCTTCTCTCCCTCTCCCTTGCTGCTGCATTAAGATCTGATTAACATGCATCATACTTGAATATCTAATCAGAGCTCATCAAAACTTTATAATAAATACAACAGCAAAATACACCAAAGAGCAGAATACTCAGTTAATTCCTAGGATTCATAATATGAGTAGAAATTGGAATGGAATTAAAATTCGGAATTTTTATATAACCTTCGATAGAAGAATAGAATTGTGGGCTAATCTCATTGGTGGCGTTTCATTACCACTCTTCTAATAAGAAATTCTATACATCAGCTATTATTTATTTTCATACTTCACATTTATAATTTTTTTTTATAGAATGTGTTAGTATTTTTTATTAACTGTAGAGTGTGAGACAATAAATAATAACTGTTGAAAGCTACCAATACTACTATAAATTAGAGTTGTAGAAGGGAATTTGATGATACTTTTTACTTTGCTTTCTTTTGGGTGCGGAAAGAGAAAAAGGAACTCAATCCTCCTCCAAAAACGAAGCGGGTTTTAAGGAGCCGTTACAGACTCCCTCAGGAAAACACGAGGGCAAACATGTCTGCCAAACACTCCCTTTCCAATAACAACAGTAATTTTTTCCCGACAACTCTCACTCTGTCACTGTGTGCTCTCTGTATAAAGCAAAGTATTTTCTCTTCGGTTTTTAATGCTCCTATAACCTCCCTCTCTGCCCTGTAACCCACCACCAAGAGTCGGATTTTAGACAAAGAAAAACGATGAAAAATTGTTTTAAGAAAGAGAAAAAAATTCGGATTCCTCTTTCTTTCAACTTTGCAATTTCATTAATTTTTGGTTATAAATGAACTGCAATGAAATAATTGTTCCCATTTAGACACACATATCGAGGCTCCTACCGTGCAGTCTTAACTGTAGCTGTAGCAAATACCTTGATCCCTCTCACTGCTTTCCACGTCTGGTTTTCCTTGGTAATATATCTTTTATCATCTTAACCCTTCTTTGTAAAATCTCGGTACCATTGCAGCCAAATGGAAGCGGATACGCTCATGTTCTTCAATTAATCCCTTCAGTCTGTTCGAGTTTCGGATGATGGCTTCGATTTTATTATCCTCTCCCCTACTACATCTCTTGCGTGCTCTGCTTCACTGTCTTTCATGGAAACAACCAGTCCTCTATTTCGGTCTCTGAGCAGAGTGTGAAAGGAGGTCCTACGATTTCCTCTCATTTTGATCATCTGGGTCTTTCCCTTTTCTCTGAGCCAAGCTTTATCGTTAAGTGGGTTTCTCGCGGAAAAGGTTGCTCTGTTTTCCTCTGATCAAGACCACATGGCCAGGGTTAGTGGAAAATAAGGACTCTTTGATTTCGCATTAAGTCCTGTTGAAGTGATTTTTTGGTGTTTTTGATATTTCACTTGGGAGGCTTGCAAACAAAGGTTTGTTACTTTGTTTAATGAAGTGAGTTGTACAATCTCACCGGAAAGTTGGCTGCTTAGGCGTTTAAGTGGATTTTTTTCGAGTGTTTGTTTACCCGGAAAATATTATGGGTGTCTGAATCCTTAATTTTGTACAAGGTCTGGTTCAAGTGGGATTTATATAATTGAGATATTCACTGAGAAGGCTCTGGAAATTGGGTTTGCCAAATTTTCACCGAAAGGTTAAATCTTTAGGCTCACTGTGAGATTTTATTGATGTGTGTTTTTGCTCTTCTTTTGGAGGTTGTGTTTGGACTCTGAAAAATCGGATATATTTTTTTGAACTCGCCTCAAAATTGTGGTGAAAATGGGTTGTACGAACTCCAAAACTAAGAAAAATGAAGCTCTCCGTCTCTGTACAGAACGGAGGAGACTCATCAAGAAGGCTATTGATTCAAGGTACTCCCTTGCGGCTGCTCATCTATCTTACCTCCAATCCCTCAGAAACATCGGCATTGCTCTTCGGCAGTATGCTGAGGCAGAGGTCTTGATAGAACCATCATTACTAACCTCGGATAAGACCCCATCGCATTCGTCTTACCCATCTCCTTCTCCATCACATGCTGCCGAAGTCTCGGACTCACCATTGCGCAATGAGAGCCCAATTTCGCCACCTGTGGCGGCTTTAAGTTATATGAGGTCAAGGGGTAGTGCTGCTCTGACTTTTGTGGTCAATCCGAATGGTGGTGATAGTTATGTGGATGAGGAATCAATGGCATTTCCAATGCCACCACCCCCTCCACCTCCTCTGGAGTCAGGTTCTTGGGATTTCTTTGACCCCATTGATGATAGTGATAGCTTTAGGTTTGTGGGCCAGAGTGGGTTGGATGTGGAGTTAGATGATATGAGTGGATGGAGACAGTTCAAAAGCAAAGTTGATTTTAGTGGGACTGATGAACGTCACGAAGGAACGTTTAGGCCCAAATCAGAGCCAAATGTTGGTGAAATTCCTGGTAATATAGCTACTCGATATAATACAAATTGTGCATCAGTTGAGCGTAATGCTCATTTAATTACTTCAAGAGGAGTTGAAGGTTCTCAACAAACGAGTGATGGTAAAGTGAATCGGCTAGGATCGGGACCTAATAATGTTAATAGGTCACCTGATTCTTCTGCTCAGGAAAAGTCCAGTTCAAAGAGGGAGAAAACAATGGCGGAGAAAGAATTATGTGCAGAAAGAGAAGACCCTTCAGAGTTCATTACTCACAGAGCTAAAGATTTTCTTTTGAGCATAAAGGATATAGAGCATCGTTTCTTCCGAGCCTCTGAATCCGGTAGGGAGGTCTCCAGGATGCTAGAGGCAAACAAAATCGGGGTTGGATATTCTGAGATGAAAGGTAGTCATTTTGGTTTTTGTTTTATTTTTTTAATTAAGTGAAAGGTAGTCATTTTATTAGAGAAATGTGTTTATCACTCGATCTACTGAATTGCTTTCTAATTATTTATCATGTAATGCAAATCCCCTTTATACTTATGCTGGCTTAAACTTTTATTTTACTTTTTGTTGACTTTATTTGTAAGTTATTTGTTTTTGAATTTTTTCTGCTAGCTTCTAATAATAACTCAATTCTTGTAGGGAAATCATCTTCCTTGGCTTTGGGGGCTTTCCAGCTTGTTTGCTGCCATTGCAAACCTGCATTTGTTACCCATGGTAATTTCGAGCTTTTCACATAGCACCAATGATCGGTTGCATTGAACCTTGGAAAAATCTGGGTATAGTAGCCATATTTAAAAGATGTAGCAAGCTGTATCTAATAGAACAAAACAATGAGAGACTGCTTTAGTTAATATTATGTTTCAATAGATTTTTGCTTTGCTTAGGAATTTACGAGTTTCAATTAATGAGGCTATCATCTGCATAATTTACAGCCAACTGAGAGAGCGCCTTTCAACTCTCAGGCTTAATGAAGTACAACTTTTGCACGGGACACTTGCAACATTTCCTGCACACCCTTGCCTTAATATTGGTTTTCTGTGTTTGTGTAGAACCTTCACAAAATGTAACTAAGGTTATTACATGGAAGCGGGCAACATCTTCAAGGTCATCCTCGTCTAGGAATCCTCTTGGCACAGCATCGAAAGAGGATACCGATGACAGCATAAGTGATTTTGGTGAAGAGTTCTGCATGATTGCAGGAAGTCATTCATCTACCCTAGACCGACTGTATGCATGGGAGAGAAAAATTTATGATGAAGTAAAGGTATGTAGTTGGAGCTAAAACATCTTCTTGATCTCTTAAGCCTTGTTTGGAAAATGAGTTGATTTCAACTTATCTCATCTCATCTAATCTAATCATCACAACTTTCCCAAACTTTCAAACAAAATATAATAAATAATTCAACTTTTTCAAATCTCCAAAACAATAAATAATATGAAAAAACTATATTCTAAAAATATTTTATTTAACTTTCAACTCTCATCTCATCTTATTTGATCTCAACTCATTATATGGGATTTGGTGTTATATATCATGGAGCATTCTCAATGCTAAACTGATCACAACTTCATGACTCAGGACATAAATATGCTCTTAATATGAATCGTGTCTGTGAACTCTATCAAAGATAGCATCTTACTAGTCCTTTTAAAGGCGATTGGTTTTATGTTGATTTCAGATTTTAACTGGAATATGGTATCTTGTTTTGGGAATGTATGCCTAGAATTTACTTTATGAAACGTGTACAAATTCTAGTGTATTATGGCATCCTAATTCTTTTAAGTTATACTTTTATGTGATGTAAATACAAGTCTGATAACCTGTTATATTTAAAAGATGCTTCATGGAATAATATTTCAAAGATATGATTGTTCTTTCATGATTCATGATGTGCCTTTTTCACATGGACAAAAAAAGTTAAATGTACTTGTTTTTGGTTCTTTTTTTTTTTTCTTTAATTTAATTGGGGTGTTTGTATTTTGAGTTTTTAAGGTTAATTTTTGTCTTTTCAAGTGGAAAGAGGAGAGCATCATGGTTTTTTGGTAGTTTGAGGGGGTGATTGCCAAAATTGATAAATTGGAGGGGATGATTGAACATTGGGTGGTCGGTTGAGTGGGTTATGTGTATAAAACCCTTTAAAAATGCTGCCTATTGATTGGCCTCTTGTTCTAGGGAATGGAATGGGCAATGGGGGGATTTTTTTTACCTTACCATAACAAAGTTTACACTTCCAGAATCAAATTAACAGCACTTTCTTACCCATCTTTTAATGTTTATATATTTGAGAGTGTATCTACTTGTAGAGTACTCATCAGCTGGAGTTTAGAGATACCAAGAAACCATCGCTATCTAACTCAGCAGCTGGATGGCTATGTGACTTGTTGATTTGGGGTCTTTCTGAAAACATTCTTTTCTAATGTGTCTGGACTCTGTTGTGAGCTGGCTGCAAGGTCATTGTATCAACAGATGCAGATGAGAGTATATGTTTAAACTTAGCCGGCATATAAAGTTGCAACTCTTTTTTTTTTTCCAGTTTGAGTCCCCTTAGGGCCACTGGAGGTTTACCTGGTCGTTAACTTTAGGGGTCCCATGGGATTAGTCGAGGTGCGTGCATGCTGGCCCGGACATCCACGTTTATAAAAAATAAATAAATAAAAAAGTTGCAACTCCTTGTTCACTGAAATTTTCACCTTTTGATTCTTGGTAGGCCAGTGAATCTATCAGGAAGGAGTACGAGCGGAGGTGTAACCAGCTTAGGCAGCAATTTGCAAAGGATTGTAGCACTTCAGTGATTGACAAAACCCGGGCAGTTGTAAAGGATCTTCACTCACAAATAAGAGTGGCAATTCATTCTGTTGATTTAATATCTAAGCGAATTGAGAAAATCAGGGATGAAGAGTTACAACCCCAATTGGTAGAGTTGATCCAGGGGTAAATACTCTTTTTTCCCCTACCTTCCATTTATTTCCTAGAAATTGTATATTGAACCTTGTGCCATTGCTTAGATGTTCTTAAACTGTCAGGATCGGAATCTGGATTAATTATATATTACCTTTGAGCCTATGTAGATTGACCAGAATGTGGAAAGCCATGCTTGAATGCCATCATGCACAGTACATTACCATCTCATTGGCATACCATTCAAGGACTTCAGCAAGAACTCCCCAAGGAACTACCCATGGGCAGATGATAGCTCAACTCCAATATGAGACTGAATGCTTTGGCTTAAGTTTTGCTAATTGGATCAACAGTCTCACATCATATGTGGAAGCTATAAATGGTTGGCTGCAAAACTGCATCCTACAACCCCGAGAACCTTCCAAGAGCAGAAGGCCATTATCCCCTCGTCGAGTTCTGTTCCCACCCATATTTGTTCTATGCCGGGATTTGTCGGCTGGGCTTAAAGATTTGCCATCTGATGAACTTAGTAATGCCATCAAATCATTTTCATTGGATGTGTGCCAGTTGATCACCGAACATGCTGAACAACTGAAGAAGAAACAGAAGCCTGCTGATCCAGGAAATGGAGAAGCAGAAAGTAAAGAGAATGAGGACGATGATGCTTCTTCCAACTTGTTCTGCATACAAACAAGTTTGACAAAAATTCTTGATCGGCTGAAAAAATTTTCGGAGGCTTCATTGAAAATGTATGAAGGTATCAGACAGCAAAATGAAGAAGCCCGAATTAGTTACTTGAAATGTGGACCAACCAGAACATAAAGTTCATGTGATTATCAGAGTTACTTGTAAATTTCATAAAGTTGCAAAGTGCAATTGGGAACAGATACTTTGGGGCAGTGGTGTGAGAATGCTAGTTTGGCTAGATTTTGGGAAGCTCAAACCCAAATTTACAGGTTTCAGATCTCTCGCTTCCACGGAGTTTATTCCAACGGGTTGTAGAATAAAATTTGCTGCTTGTAAGTTACATACGTGTTGCTTCAATACTTTTGACTGGGTAGTGTGTGCGCAAATAATAAATATGTTTTAGAGATTTAATCCAATCATTATGTTTGCCATATCTGAGTTGTAGAGTCACTTTAATCTCTATTGGACGGGATCAATGGTACCGAGTAAGTGGCCCGTGTAATGGGCCGACGGATTAGAAACCTTCAGGCATACTATATACTCATTATCACGGGATCATATCGACCCTAATAGGATTATTATTAGGAGTGCTACTCCCATGGTACGGGACAGGATGGACCACCCCGTCCCGCACCATGCGGCGGGGGATGTTTTCCAACCTCCTGCCCTAGTACTGGGAGTGGGTTTGAAACCACACTTCGCCCCACCTCCCGTTCCACCCAATGACCCATTAGGTCTATAAATCTTTTTTGAATCTAAGATTTTTTTAGATCCAAATTATAATATAATTAAAATTTATACATTCAAAAATAATATAAACTTATTAGAGTTGTATATAGTAAGTCTAGCATTGCTTAAATATGATTATTGTATTGTCTTGGCCTCTTATAAAAGTTAGCTTAGAAAGTCAAAGCAATTTATTAATTTGAAAGTTTTTAACAAATTGTATATAAATATATATATATAGACACAATATATTTATATAAATTATTTATATAAGTATTAAAAATATAATTTTTTATATTAAATAGAGGAGGGGTGTAGAGTGGGGTGCGAGGCGAGGCTCTGCTGGGGTAGCCTACCCCCTCCTCCTGCTAGGGGTCCTCCATACAGGGCAAACAGGGATGGGCTCCTCGTTGTCTGTCCACTCCTAATTATTATAGTAACTAATACTAATAGAAGATATTTGTCCTTAAGGAAACGATGAAATATTTGAGGTATTTATCCTTCATATGTCAACCATTTTCTTCTACAATCATATTCTGAGATTTGGGAAAAGAATAAACTATCCTTATCAGTAGTACTCCATTCCTATATAAAGGACCAACGCCTACAACCCAAGGTAACATATCCAAACCCCTTATTGCCAACCAATACACCCATATCACTAATGTCGAGATCAGTTAATAGTGAAACACATCTGAAATAACGACGCGTTTGTGGGATTTGCAATGTCCTCAAAACTACACGACCCTCGCCCACTAATGTCGAGTCCTCAAATTCGTTGTGGATGAATAATAAGGTGCACAAGTCCTTAGACTGCGCAATCCTCAACCACTATGTCGAGTCTTCAGACTTGATGTGGATGAATAATAGGGTGTGCAGGTCCTCAAACTGCAAGACCCTTGACCACTAATGTCGAATCCTCAGACTTGTTGTGGATAGATAATAGGGAGGGTAAGCCCTCAAATTGCGCGACCATTGACCACTAATGTTGACTCCTCAAACTTCTTGTGGATGGATAATAGGTCTCGCCCATTAATGTCGAGTCCGCAGACACACTGTGGATGAACAATAGGGCGTGTAAGTCCTCAAATTGCGCGACCCTCACCCACCAATATTGAATCCTCAGACTCACTTTGGATGCATAACAGGGTGGGCAAGCCCATAGACTGCTCGACCTTTGACCACTAATGTCGAGTCCTCAGACTCGTGGATAGGGGTATCAAATCGTGTTAATGAGTTATGTTCATGTCGTGTCAAAGTATGTATATTATACTATATAAGTCAACCCTAACCCGACCCGTTAAACTTATCGTATCAAAATCTCAAACCTAACACGACTCATTAACATAATGGGTTGTGTCATGTCAACTTGTTTTGATCCGTTAGTGAATACTATGAAATTGGTTAACGCAACCCGACCCTTTTTATCCTATTTATGTAAAGAAAAATTCTATTCATCATCTGTACACACCACACTTTTTTTTTCTCTTACCAAATGTGTAGTATATGAATGATGAGTAGAAGAATTCAATAAGTTTAAGAATAAAAAAATTTAAAAAGATTTCAAAAAAATTAAAAAAAAATTAAAAAAAAAATTAAAAAGAAGTATGGTGTGTAGTGTGTGAGGATGATGAATTGCAAAGCTCAGGTTAAACAGACCTGAAATTGACCTGTTTGACTTAATTAAGTTTAACATAATTTTATATAATGTTAAATCACAATATTTATAAAAAATTATAAAACTAAGTAAAAATCTAAAATTACAATCCAAATAATAAAAATATAGAAATTAAACTCCTAACAATTTTACTTTTAGATATAAGGGTATAATTATAACTTTAATTTTCTTAACGGGTCAAAACGTGTTGACCTATTATCAACCTGTTTTGACCTAAACCCGTTAAAACTAAACTCTAACCCGTCATTATCATGTCTTGTTCATGTTGGATTAACGAGTCGTATCACATATTGTCATCATTAGTTGTGAATGGATAAAGGGGTGCACAAGTCCTCAGACTGCACGACCCTTGCCATAGTAGCGCCCAAAAACGTGTTAAAAATGTCAAGTGACTGAAACATAGAGCGTACAAAACAAAATGACAAGAGGCAGTTATTGCAATTAATTAACATAAGGAAAAGTGTCAATTTACTCAAAGCATCAGTCCTATACAAAGGTGGTTGGCACAACCAAGGGAAAAAAAACTACAAAAAAGGCAAAAAGAAAAAAGATCACAATCAAAAGGAAAGGTGCCTAGCTTAAGTGGGAGGAGCTGGAGGTGCTGGAAGGGTCAGGGTTGGGAATGCATTAGGCATTGTGTCCTGTCCAAGGGAGTCGACATATAGGCAAGAGGCCCGATCAGGCTTGAAAGGCTTGACGTTCAGCGTCCTCAAGTCAGTCTGAGAGTTCGCCAGTAAGAAGGCCCTCAACCTCTCCAAGCCGATGCCATAACTGTAGCCGAGGGCCCAGTTGTGAACCAACTTGGCCACTAAGAGTTGAGGGGAAAGGCGAGCACCTCCCCACCAAAAGTGGCCAGCTCGAACTCTTTGATATGCTTATCACGAGCTTTAGCCCTCTTATCAATTTGAAGCATAGAGTCTATCAGTTCACTCTACCTCTAGTCCATCCTGTCACGGTCTCTCTTCATCGCTGCATGCCGGTTGGACGACTCCCTTAACTGTCCCCTCTTTTGACATAGGTCGAGTGTCAGGTGTTGACGCACCTCAACAACATTCGTTGCAACCTCGGTCAACTCACAACAACGCTTCCTCAACTTCTCCAACTCCCTCCTGAGGTGGGATCCTTGTTTCTACTTCGAAGCCTGCTCATCCTAGAGCACCCTTAGCTCGAAATGAGTATGAGCAGCTTTCCTCCTCGCCCGATCAAGCTCTTCGCCAAGGACAACTGCATCTTAGCATAGACCAACCAGGTCAACTTCTAGCAAACGGATGTATCTGTTGGCTTGGTCCAGGACTGCCTCTAGTTTAGCCTTCTCAGTCTCTAGGCGCGCGACCTTCTTTCACACCTAGAAGGTGAACATGAGCTTGGCCCTAACTTCATCTTCCAGGTCCGACTATTCATCAACGATCTAGGCCACCAACTGGTCCATGTCCTGCCAAAGCCACATAGACGCAAGGATCCAAGCCCACAAAGAAAAACAAGGGCCAAACTTGACAAATGACTTAACCGAGGAAATGAAGACTTTTAGTTGGGATGCCATGGCATGAATGGAGTCATCTCTCTCAGTGGACCCTGCCGCGTTTGGGGCTCAAGGAAGAGACCTTACACCCTTAAAAGACCCCGTGTAATGGGTCTTTAATCTCTATTGGATAGGCTCAATGGAACATAGTAAGAGGCCTGTGTAATGGGTCCTACGGATTAGAAACCTACAGGTACACCATATACTCGTTACCACAGGATCATACCGCCCCAATAGGATATTATAGTAACTAACACTGATAGAAAATATTTACCATAAGGAAACCACAATATATTTGAGATATTTATCCTTAATATGTCAACCCTTTCTTTCTACATTCATTTCTTGAGAATTTGGCAATCAAGACCCCGAGATTTGGGGAAAAAATAAACTATCCTTATCAGCAGCACTCCACTACTGTGTAAAGGACCAACGCCAGCAGCCTGTGGTAACATATTCAAACCTCTTATTGTCGAGCAATACATCTATATATCTAACTTAGGCATAAGAGGTGTACCATACACACTAGGCCATCCTCTTTCCTTATTGCAGATTAGCGGTCGAGATCAATTGACAGTGAGACCCATCCGAAACATGAGTAAAATCTCAGAAGATGTTTAATATAGCCAAGTGATGAAATTAACGTTAGAAATGTTAAAAGATTTTGTAAAAGTAAAATTACAAACTGATAATATATAATTTATGAACTTTACTTTTATGAATCTCTTTATAAATCTAATGTATACCTTTTAGGGTCCCACATTCTTCAGTTTTATTTTCAAGCCCATGTTGGAATTCCAATGAGAAAGAAAATACATATCACAGTGTCCGAGAAAAGAAAAGGCCTAAAAGTAGGCAATATAAAAAAAATGATAATGTTATTTACAGTTGTGAAGTTCGTAAATACTGTATAATCATTTTGAAAAAAAATATGATTTATTACTAATAAATTATTATTTTTATATAAATTTTGTACTATTATTGAAAAAGATTGTGTGACGCTTAGACAATTAAATACCATTTCCCACGAAAAAAAAACTATAGCTAGATCACGGCGAGACAATAAAGTAGCTCGGCTTTCCAATAATTGCAGTGGCTTCGTTCATTCGCATTCAAACTTCAAACGCGGGCCAGAGTCCGAAGATGGCTCCCGCCTCAAAATATTAGTGATAATGATAATCGCACCCTCATACACGAGTGAAATCAGATACATGGTATGTGACCAAAACGCATATTCTCTATGGGTTTCGCTTCCCCTCAAGTACCATACAAACAATTCAAAAGCTTTCCCAAATCTCCTCCAATCTCTCCTCAAGGTCAGTATCTTTCCGCCCTTTTTTTTCAACCTTCCGACCCCTTAATTGTTTTGCATTTTTTGTAAGTTATGGTACTAAATATTTCCATATTTCAGCCATGCTTTTGTCCCTAATATTGAGATATTATGGGGTTTTCTCTACGGCTGATTAGGACTTTAATTTTGTGCTTCTGGGTTTTGGGGAATTTTTCTAAGAATTAAATTATAATGCTGCTTTTCTGTTCTTGTTTTTGTTGTGTAGTAGATTCTGGGTTCATGAATTTTGGGCCAAAAGTATTGGAATTTCTTGTCAGTTGGAGAAGTGGGGTTTTCGGTGGATAGAGCTTACGATCTGTTACCTGCGAGTGAGTTTCATGATGAGTGGAGATACTTTTGCAGATGGGTTTGGTAAAAACCGTCCGGCTCTAGCCGATGTGACTAATCGGAAAAGGGCGTTTCCGTTGGTTCTGCGGGATCCAGGACTTAAATCTGGGGATGAGTACGGTAAAAAGATGGATAGTGAAGATGGAGATTCACAGTTTACTAAGCAAGTGTGTTTCGGAGTTGAGGATTTAGTCAAAGAGAAATGTGAAACGAAGTTTGCAAGAGATGTTAGTGAGAAGAATTTGCGTCCCACTCACAGGGAACTTGATTCTTCGCAGGAGAATATTGCATCTGGTGTCGCAAACCTGCATAATGCAAGCAAGGAGACGTCAAGTTTGTTTGATGGCAATGTACCTATTGTTAAAGATGACAGTCTACTTCAAAGTGTCATGGAGGTTGGTGATGCATCGAGGGATAGTAGTGCATCTAGTGTTTTAATGCCCACATTCTCTGGACCATGCAAGAAGGATCATCGTGGGGTTGGGGGGAAGTGTCAAGATGAGGAAGGAGGACTCAGTTCTGGTGTTATACAATGCAAAACCGTATGCAAAGGATCATTCACATGTGTTTGCAACAATGATGAGAATGATCTGGGTGTCGGTAAATTGGCCTCAAGCAACCACAGGTCTATTGAGGGGTCGAGATTGCCTAAATCACAGAGTTCTAAGTTCCATGAATTGGAGAGATGCACTGGACTTAAGGGTGATGATTGTGCTACTTTAAATGCTGGTGACAACATTCTCAAAGATTGCTCTTGCTCATTTTGCTTGAAAGGTAACCTCTCAAAAAGGGAAACTCATCCTTTTCTTGTAATTAAGGTGTTGTTTAGATAGTGGGATAAGATGAGATAGTTTTAAATGAAAGTTGAATAAAATATTGTTAAAATATTATTTTTTAATATTATTATTGTTTTAAAATTTGAAAAAGTTGAATTATTTATTATATTTTGTGTAGGAATTTGAAAAAGTTGTAATGATGAGATGAGATGAAACATTTTTACTATCCAAACGAGGCCTAAATTTCACATTGGATTATACATCTTTAAACCAAAATAGTAATAAGATATTATTTTTTTAGTATTATTAATTTTTTCCTTAAATTAATTTTTTTACATATATTTTACAAGTAAAACCCACTACATAAGATCTGCAAATATACACCAATTGTACTGTCTTAAAATTAAAGATCAACAAATATATGGGTGGTGAGTGTGATGAGAGAGAAATAAGTGATAAAATAATATATAGATGGTGAATAGTTTTTCTCCAAACATGTAGAATTACTTCTTCTTTTTTTTAATTGACACTGAGTGTTCAGGAATAGCGTCTTGACTAATCTCGGAGGTGCATAGGCTCTCAACAAGAAGTTTTCCGCAAGTGCACATCAGATAATTCAAGGAGAAAATCTTCCAGTCTGATGGCCCCCAAAGATTGTTTGATCTCAAGGGGATTTAAACTTTAGACCTGGGAGGAGCATACCCCCAAGCCCAGGGCCTTTACCAGTTGAGCCAACCCCTAAGGATTCCAAATATGCAGAATTACTGAAGCCTGTTATGGGAAAAAATGCATTTGCATAAACTAATGTAGTGGATTTAATGGACTTCTTAGGTAAAAGTCGGTTTGCAATGATGTTTGCATACACCAATGCGAGTGCTCTTAGTTAAGTTGTGTTTGCAACTTGCTTGATTGCTTAATTTTAAAATTAATTTTGTATGCTAATCATACTAAAAAGGGATGCCTATTTTGTGATTTGACAATCAGCTGCTTATATTTTGTCGGACCTCCATTACCAGGACATCAAGGGTCGAATAGCTGGTAAATTTTTTCATTAAGGCTGATGGACTGCTGTCTCTCAAACTTATGCTTGTTTGATTTTTTTTTCTCTATCATCATTATGATAGTGTTTCCTTTATTGGTATTGTTTAATTCTTTTCCCTAGTATTGAAGAAGAGTCAGAAAGAAACAAGCATCTTGGTTCAACAAAGTTGCAGGGGGAAGGAGACTGAAATTCATGGCAAAGGAAACTGCAACAAATTATCAAAATTAGAGTCTGATCTCGCAGGTCACTGGAAGTCACTCTTTCTACATATGGAGGATATCCTTATTCATGAAAGGAACCAGCTTGTGAGTGCAACTTCCTTTTTGGATGGCTTAGGTTCAAATTTCTACACGAAAGCATTTCTATTAATTGGGTTTTCCAAACTCCACTTACCATTCTGGAGACTTGAATGACTATGGTTTAACATATCAGTTATCTTAAAAAATTAATTTCCTGACTAATCAATGCAAATGAAAGATCTAGAGGTCTCAGGTTATCATAAGAGACCCTGAATCTACTTGCTTGCCACAAGGTTTTGGTGGAAACCACCTATCAGGTTACTACCGTGATTTTGTGAGCCACTGCTTTAACCAATGTTTTATTGCCAGCATCAATAAATCCTTGTAATTGAGCTAAGTCTCAAGATCATCCTTTATCCATGACAAGAAAGTTTGTTTCTTTTTTCCAAATTCAAATATGTTGAATATGCTCGGCTTTTCTTTACAGCAATCCAGCTTTGTCGCACTAAAAGATCTGAGAGAGAACTGCAAAACAGATCTGGAGATACTTAATGGAAGGGCTTCAGAGAAAGATTAGTGTTCTGGTGATTGTAAGAATGTCTAGTCAGTTATTGAGTAATTTGTGCGTTTTAGCATACAGAAGCATTTACCCATGTGTGATCCTAGGCGGTTTGCAGAATTCCTAGTTCTTACCATTCTTTTAGAATCTGTAAAATATCCACTAAACATATGGGATAGTATTTTTTGTATTTAATATCATGCATGTAAGAACGTTTTCGTGCATGGGAGAGTAATTTTCCTTTTCATTTACCTTGAACCATGTTTCTTGGTAATACTGTCTACCCTTTTAACTGGTTAAATATCGTTGCTTGGTTGAGCTACTGCTGGAATTGAATGATTAATTCACCAGCTTACCGTTTGGGATATTGCCTACATTAGACTTATGCTATTTACAAGCCGATATGTTAA
This sequence comes from Cyclocarya paliurus, assembly GCA_029856935.1. Taxonomy (NCBI): domain Eukaryota; kingdom Viridiplantae; phylum Streptophyta; class Magnoliopsida; order Fagales; family Juglandaceae; genus Cyclocarya; species Cyclocarya paliurus. The sequence goes on along the minus strand of CM056946.1, from coordinate 28,303,497 downwards.
CATAATACTTACATTAATTACAGTTATTAACAAAACCAAAGCACAATAACCTTTTTATACTAGTTAGAGTTGTAGGCCTTTACATCAGTAGTGTACTTATTCTATCATTAAAAAGGGTCTTGAAAACAGATTTTTTTCTCCATCTTATTGTACTCCAAATTTTTTCTTTTTTCATGATTCTAATGAATGATATTAATCCATCGACTGAATGAAGCTTGTGAGAAGTACTTGTATTGAATTTTTGCTTGTTACATAGGCTGCGAAAGATTGCTCTGATGCAAGCACGTCAAGTTCATGCAGATAAGGAGAATGATGGTCTATAATGGGGTTGTACCTGTATAGTTTTCTAGTATTCTGTCAGGATTTATTCCTGTGACAGACTGTCCTAATGACAAGAGGAGATGCATTGTACATGGCTTAAAATTGAAGCAGCTGATTATTTTTTGATACTTGGTTTAAATTTTCTGGCAATATAAGCCTTGCATTTTTTTTGGGGAGATGCCTAAGTGAATGCTGATGTTAACCTTGATGTCGAGGTACCCCATGCTTTTAACTTTAAAGCCTCACAGCCCACTATCGTAGGCCTAGTCTGGTTTTGCAACAGGGCTTTGCAGCCCATGGAAGATTAGCTTCTCAATGAGTTAAGGGTTTTTTTAACCACTTTTGTTTATAGGTTTGGGGTGTTTCGGTAGTACTTATAAAAGTCAAACTTGAAAAGGCTTTTGTTTTTTGTTTTGTTTTTTAATAGAGACTGAAATATTATTGAGAAAGTAAAGTGGAAACAACAAATACAGATTTTGCTTAATTTGGTTTCCGTGTCAACATAATGTACTCCCATCTCTACTTGCATAAACTATAAAATATCCACTTGTGGGTAGCGCAAGTTGTAAGGGTGAACTTGTGTGCATGAGTTCTATGTAACAAATTCCATTCTCTTGGAGATGCAAACTGCGATTTAAGTGGGAGGCTATGGCGGTAGGTTGCTATACTAGTCTCCTCGGGGATTTAGGTTCTATGGGTGAATACTAAAGGCTTTGTCGTGAGATGGTTCCCCCGTCATAAAAATAAAAAACTATAAAATTCGATAAGGTGATGGTTAAATGGAAGAGGTTTACTCTCACGTGATTTGGTAGATAAGTGTAACACGCAAAGGGAAAATGAGATTTGTATGTTCACTTTGAAGGTGAGTAGCTTCCAAGAAAGAAGAAGGAATAATAAGAAATTTTATGCATTCAATTCATAATGATTCCCCTCTTCTTCGTTCATATAGACTGATAAGGATAACAAACTTATAACGAACTATAGAATATTCTCATAAGGACTTGCCTGGCGCACTACTAAACAAAATAAGAACATTCTAATTGATTCTAAGTAATTGGACTTGGGCCTTAGGCCCATTTATTTATCTTCACTTCAATATGGAATCACCAGCCCATTAGTTGCAACTATCCACGAATGAAAGCCCACGTTCTTAAGTCTAACCTGTTAGGCTAAGGCCCATCGATTCTTGAAGCCTACCATGATTCTTTTTTTTCTTCCATCTTATTTTGGTCTTCCTTTAGCTTCCAGATTCACCCATGACATTACCCTCCCGTTCAGAACACCTTGCCAACAAGGTTTGGGTAGGTGTCTCTCAACTAGTGGTAAGGTGCCAAAGTTGCATCCTCCACCGTCTGTCCTTGCCATCAAACTTAAATCTTCATAAGGGGTCTCCAATGAACTTGTCTACCTCCTCAAGTTCTGGTTTGAAGAGACCCATGGAATCCACTGAAGGTAGTTATGGCATGGGTATGACTAAGTGACAGAGCCTTTTCTTGAGTAGAGATACATGAAACACGGGGTGGATGTGAGCTGTCTCAAGTAGCTTCGGGTGGTACGCCATGGAGCTGATTCGTTCCTCTATGCAAAATGGCAAAAAGAATCTCAGGGAAAGCTTAGCGTTACGGCATTGGGCTACAGAGTGCTGACGGTACGGTTGAAGTCTCAGGTAAACAAGGTCTCCCATAGCAAATTCTCTTTCTTTCCTTTTCAAGTATGAATATTTCTTCATCCGATTTTGTGCCTTATGCAGGTTTTGCTTTAGTAGCTGCTTGATTTGTTCTCTGGAACAGAGAGAGGAGTCCATAGCTTCCACCTGCAAGTACCTTGGTAAGCAACTCAGCAACCTAGGAAGGGGTAACCACATAGGGTCTCAAAGGGTGTTAACTATGTTGATGAGTGCTTAGTGGTGTTGTACCACCACTCATCTAGTGGGATCCATAAGGCCCAATCCTTAGGCCTCTCACCCACAAAGCAACGCAGGCAATTCTCAAGTGTTTTATTGACAGCTTCAGACTGGCCATTAGTCTATGGGTGATACAATGTACTGAAGGCTAGATCAACCCCTTGTTGTCTGAACAACTCAATCCAAAACCTGCTAGTAAAAGTTTTGTCTCTGTCAGACACAACTGAGTGTGGCATGCCATGGTGTTTAAATATGTTTCTGAGGAAGGAATGGGTTAGGGAGGAGGCAGTATAGGGGTGAGGGAGAGGAGTGAAGTGACTGTATTTAGTAAGGCAGTCAACCACTACCCATAGGCAGTTGAAAGATTGGGAAGTGGGAAGGCCTTCGATGACGTCCATAGTGATATGAGTCCAAGGCTTTGAGGATATGGCTAAGGGTTGTAGAAGACCTTCTGGTAGAGAGTTTTTTGGTTTTACATGCTGGCAGATGTCACACCCCCTCACAAATTCACATACTTCAGCCTTGAGGTTGGGCCAATAAAACTCTCTGCTTATTCTGTGGATGGTTTTAAATCTAGAGTGGTCCTAAGTGGGACTGTTGTGTAATAGTTGAAGGAGTTTAAGTTTAAGATTAGAGTTCTTAGGGATATTCAACCTGTCTTTGTAATGCAAACAACCCTCCTTCAAAGAATATTTAGGCGTGACATTCCCCTTAGCTACCCTTTTTTAGTAATTGTTGGACCACTGTGTCAAAAGTATAGTGTTGTTTAATTTCCCCTAGTAACTCCAAAGCAGGAACAGAAATCATAGTAACTGTCACAAGGGCTTCCTCTTCCTCACCTTTCTTGGAAAGAGTATTTGTTAACCTTTAAGGCTTGGATCACAACAAGAAAACTGCTTATTTGTAACTAGTTATTTCCAGCGAAAATGATTATTTCCTACCAAAATGAATTTGTTTTTGTTATAAATAGTTATTCTTGTCGCAAATAATCCGTTACAAATGTTTTTTTTTTCTTGTAAATAGTTTACCAAATATCGTCAATGTAGAAGGCAATAGGATGCCCCTTTTGCATGAAGGCAGCTCCCGCAGCCTTCCCAGAAGCATCACACTCAATTTCAAAAGGTAGTGTAAAATTGGGTGATGCCAAAGCTGGTGACCTTATCATAGCGTCTTTAAGGTCATTAAAGGCCCTTTATATTGTTATAGTCCATTTGAACCCATCCTTATTAAACGATTCTGTTAAAGGGGAAGCCACATTGTCATATCCTTTAATGAATCTCTTGTAGTAGCCAGTTAAGTCTAGAAATCCTCTTAAGGATTTAACAGAAGTTGGTAGGGGCCAATCCCACGTGACCCTTAATTTTTCTGGGCCAGCTTTCACTCCCTAGACCGAGATAAAATTCTCCAAATAAGCTACCTCAGGACTGCCAAGTTTGCATTTGGACATCTTGGCATATAATTGGTGCTGTTTGAGAGTGTCCAGTGCAATTTTTAGGTGTTGTACATGCTCCTTTTCACTCCTACTGTAAATTAGGCCATCATAAAAAGTTAATATGAATTTTCAAAGGAAGTGTTTAAAAATCTGGTTCATCAATCTTTGGACTGTTAAGGGGGCATTAGTCATGCCTTCATGAGTCTTGAAGCCAGTTTTTGATATGTCCTCTGTTTTTACTCTAATATGGTAGTAATTAGATCTTAGGTTCAGTTTTAAAAAGATTATGGACCTACACAACTCATCCAAGAGTTCATCTACCACGGGTATAGGATATATATCCTTCACAGTGGCTTTATTTAAAGCCTTATATTTGACAAAGAGGCACCATGCCCCATCAACTTTCCTTACTAATAAAACTGGAGAAGAGTAAGGACTCTAACTTAGTTGCATAACCCCTGTTGACAGAAGCTCCTTTAAAATTCTTTCTATTTCATCCTTTTGGTGATAAGGGGTATCTATAGAGTCTCATTGATATGCGTTTGGTTCCAAGTAATAAGGGAATGGAATGTTCATGTAATCTGTGAGGTGGTAGGCCTTGTGGTTTAGCAAATACATCAGGAAATTGGTTCAGTAGGTTTTTTTTAGTGAGGGTGGGGTTTTAGGTATGGTTTTTTTAGTCTCCGACAATTGTAACAACACTCTTTTACTTCCTCCATAACCAGCCCTTACTATTCCCTCTACTTCAATTAGCTTAGATCTAGGCAGCCCTTTTAATAAAACTAGTTGGCTAGCAACTGTAAACTGCATGGTTAATTCCTTTAAGTTCCATAAAATGGATCCCAAGGTTTGAAGCCAAACTACCTATAAGACCAAATCACAACCTGCCAGCATTAGAACATAGGCTTCTAAGTTGAAACTTGTATTTTGAGTTGATATTTTCACATTCTCAATTTTTCCTTCACTGGAAATTTGCTTATCACTAGCCACCTTAAACATGACTTTTTCAGCCCAGTTTACCCTCAACCTAGTCTACTACTGCAAGATCAATAAAATTATGGGTACTACATGTATCTATGAGTATGACTACCCAACAATCCCCAATTCTTCCTTTTACCCTCATAATATTAAGGTTGAAGGATCCAGTGATAGCATGTAGGAAGATTTCAAGTTTATCCTTCAAGGTTTTTAAGTCCACTATATTCCATTCTGTGTCATTTTCAACTACATCTCCTCCCACAGTCTCATATGTCTCTGGTAAATCACTAATCCCCTCAATTAGATATAGCCTGGACTTTTGACATTTATGGCTTAGGCTCCATTTAGCCTCACAGTAATAACAAAGGCCTTTGTCTCTACAAACTTTCATTTGGTTTTGATTGATTTTTTGAATAAGAAGTGTGGTTTTACTGAAGGTTTTCTAGTTTTCTTACTATGGTTGATGTGTTTGGGTGTAGCTGTATCAAAGGGTAGGAGGCACTCCATTTGGGCATTTTCTTGTTAACACCTAAGTTCTACTCTTGTAACTTAGCCAAGCTATAAGCTAAAATGAGGTTGGGTGGATTAAACATCCTCATAGAATGGCGAATTTCATTCTTTAGGCCACTCAAAACGCAACTTAGCTTGTAGTGGTCTGATAACCCCCTCAGCCTGTTAGAGAGAGATTTAAAGCTGGCTTTGTAATCCTTAACAGATGCAGTCTGCTTGAACCTAGTCAAGGCCTCCATTGGGTCATTGTAGCATTTTGGCCAAAATCTAACAAGCAAAGTCCTCACAAATTGTTCCCAATCAACTGATTGTTACCCTGCACCTCTCCCATCTGCACTAATGCCAAGTCTTGCTACCCTCCAGATCTAGATGAAGTCTCACCATGGTCCTAATTTTTCTTTTGTAGTTCCAAAGTCATTGTGGTCACTTGCCTCTTCAAGGCTAACATTTCGATCTCCAAACTTTTGAATTGGGACTTAAAGGTTTTCTTCAGCGAGTTAAATCCTTCTGGTAGCTGGGAAAGCCTTTTGCCATCAACCATTAGAACACTCTTGTAAGGAGGGGATGGGGGTATCTCTGATACCAAATCTGTAACACGAAAAGGGGGATAGGATTTGTAGGCTCACTTTGAGGGTGAGCAACTTCCAAGGAAGAAGAAGGACTATATAAATTTTATACATTCAATTCATAATGATTCCCTTCAGGGGTCTCCATTCATATAGGCTGACAAGGATAACAAACTTGGAGCAAATTACAGAATATTCTCATAAGGACTTGCTTGGTGCACTACTAAATAAAATAAGAACATTCTAACTTAATCTAAGTAATTGAACCCAGGCCCAGGCCCATTTATTTAACTACACTTCAATATGGAATCACCAACCCATTGGTTGCAACTATCCATGAATGAGAGCCGACGTTCTTAAGTCTAAGCTCGTAAAGCTAAGGCCCATTGAATCTTGAAGCCCACCAAAATCCTTTTTTTTTCTCCCTCTTCTTCTGGTGTTCCTTCAGCTTCCAGATTCACCCGTGACTATAAGAGATCATGGATTCAAGTCTCCATGAGCACGATGTTAAAAAAACATGACCCATACCTATTATTCTTTTCTATTAGTTTAGTAACACTTCACCCCTTGTTAAGGTTAGACTGTCCCTCTAGTCCATTTAAAGGGAGCTGTGATCGTGTCTAGGTAGAAGCTACTAATCTCCGATCTATTCCATCTTTTTTAAAAAGAGGACGGTGTCCTTTGATTTCATTGATAACTTTTACATATCATGGAGGAAAATCGTAGTGTTGACCGTTTCTCACGGAGGCTGTTCGTAAGAACGAGTCTCCAGCTCCCCTTCATTTTAGGAGCTTTTGAAGTGGTCCACTCTGATTGTTCATCACGTTCATAGAAAGTTGGAACTGCCCCATGATAAACTGAACACGTGGGACACGTAGCCACCAAAGCTTGATGGAAGCTTTGCCTATAAATACTACGGTTTGGTCCCCGGACTCAATCACTCAATCCCCTTCAGTCTTACACCATCTAAATAGAGTGAGTAGAGTTTGGAAGTGCCAAACAAAGAGAGAAAGCAGCGTCCTAGCGTGAGCAACACCAATGGCTGGAGGTACTGTTTCTTTAGCATTAAGTTTTTCGATTCTGTTTTCAGTGTTTATTCCGCATTATAGAATCGTTATTATACTTACATTTGGTATCAGAGCCCCATTTTATCTTTTCCTTGGTGTTTATAGAGTTGCTCTGTTTATCTCTGTTTTGGTCGAAAGTTTTTTGAAAAAATTACGTTTTGATTTTTTGGACGTTTTTGGTTCGCAATAAGAATATAAATAATGTGGAAATGGTTTTTATAAGCTTTCTATGATTAAAAACGTGATTTTTGACGTAAAAAACGTCTAAGGAATAATGACCTGCAACCCAGTCTAGAGGTTGAAGATGACCAAAATGAGATGTAGTTTTCAGTTTTGGTGAAAACAACATGTTGTTTAGTTGGGAGGCCTTTTATTCAGTATAGAGCTAAACGACAAGTAGTTTTCGATTTGATGAAAACGACATGTCGTTTAGTTGGGCGGCCTTTATTTAGTTGAGAAAAATGACACGTAATTTTCAGTTTTGGTGAAAATGATATGTCGTTTAGTTGGGCCAGCATTCATTCTGTTTAGTGAAAATGACACATCATTTTCGAGTTTAAAAAAAAAAAACGATATGTCATTTATATGGGCCTGGTTTTTTAAAGAAGATAAAAACAACACGTCGTTTTTCATATCTGGGAGAAAGGACATGTCGTTTACGTGGGTCAGTTAAAAGAAAAAAGGGTCTAAAAACGACGACTTTTATAGATGGTCTGGAAAGTGGGTTTTTTGGGCCCACGCCCTTTGTGCTTATAATTGTTGTGTTATATTATTTATGTATATAATTTTTATTTGATTTAATTATATGCAATTTGGATAATTGTTGTGCAAATTTATTTATTATGCTCATATTTAGTTTGCTGAATTGATTATTTCTACTTTATATTAATACATGCAATTTTTGAATGAGTATATATATATAGTTAATGGCATGAAATTAAATGTTATGCATGATATTATAGTTTTAATTATGCAATATTTATGCTTATATTATGAGAATATTCTATGCATAATAATAACATGTTAGTATTAGTTAAAATGATGTAATTCGTAATTATTCTCATATCAAGCTAGTCTTTATGCGATTTAATGTCTAGTGATCGATATAATTTTAATTAATTAGAGAATAGCCACAACATCTTTAATTAAATAAAATTATATATTATGATTAATTAGGATCATATAAAGAATATTAGACATTAATTGTAATTAATTATACTTAATATAATAAATTTTATCCCACATGAATTTTTATTATATTTGTGTTATTAATTAGGATAAAATATCAAGTTATTCATAACTTACCCACAGGAATTATGAATTTAGTAAATAATTTGATAGTTTTATCATAAAGTTTATCATAAAGAATAAATTGAATCTACTTGAATTAAAAATTTAGCCCATAGACATTTTTTATGTCATTAGATTCAATTTTTAAGTATGATTTACATTGGTAAAGCATGCAATTTTATTTAGGCCTCGATTTTAACGTAAGCATGTAATCTATAATTTTATGCAGTTGTACAACCTGCAAATTTCTCTGATATTCGTTATGATATCCTTGAACTTAAGGGAGATAACTATAAGGTCTGAGAGGAAAGAGTTCTTCTTCATTTAAAGTGGATGGACATAGACTATGCTATTAGGAAAGACGGACCACCAGCACTCACTGATACCAGCACTGCAGCAGACATCACACTTTATGAGCAATGGGAGCGATCTAATCGCCTCAGCATGATGTTCATTAAGGCTAGAATTTCTGCTGGTATTCATGGTTCTGTCGATTAGCATGAAAAAGTTCAAGACTTGCTAAAAGCCATTGATGATCAATTCGTCACTTTAGGTAAGGCACCAGCAAGTACCCTAATCATGAAGTTCTCATTCCTAAGGCTCACTAGTGTGATAGGTGTGCGCGAGCACATCATGCAGATGAGGGACAATATGGCTCAATTGAAGAAACTCGAGGTTGAAATGTCAGAGTCCTTCCTGGTGCACTACATCCTGAACACCCTTTCACACCAATACGAACCCTTCAAAATCTCATATAACATACATAAGGATAAATGGTCAATTAATGAACTCATGACCATGTGTGTTCAAGAGGAAGGGAGACTGATGATGGAACAGGATGAAAGTACAATGCTGGCAATGCATGGAAAGGGAAAATCTCAAGCCAATAAGAAAGGGAAAGATAAAATACCTCCCTAAGTTGGTATCAAGAAAGATTCCAAATATTTTTTCTGTAAAAAGTAGAGACACATGAAGAAGGAATGCGCCAAAATTCAGAAATGACTCGTGGACAAAGGTAAACCAAACTCATTTATTTGTTATGAATCTAATATGGTTAATATCAATATTAACACATAGTGAATTGATTCTGGATCAACAATCCACATTTCGAACTCCTTACAGGGTTTGCAAAACCTAAGGAAGCTAGTGGGAAGTGAACAAAGCATCTTATCAGGAAACAAGATGGGCTCACATGTGGAAGCTATTGGAACTTGCTATTTAATTTTATCTAGTGGTTTTGTTTTAAAGTTAGAAAAGACTTTTTATGTTCCAAGTTTTTCTAGAAACTTAATTTCAGTTTCAAGACTTGTACCTTTTGAATATTCTTTTAATTTTTCGGATTCATCATTCAGTTTATTTTATAAATCTGATTGTGTTGGAAATGGTACTTTGTCTGATGGTCTTTACTGCATTAATTTACAAAACAATATCACTTATGATTCAATGCATGTTCACATTGGCACTAAAAGATGTGTTCTTAATGAGGATTCCTCTAAATTATGGCACCGAAAATTAGGTCATATCTTCATAGAAAGAATTAAAAGATTAGTAAATAAAGGGGTACTTAATACTCTGAATTTTACTATTTTGAGACTTGTATGGACTGCATAAAGGGAAAGCAAACCAACAAGTCAAAGAAAGGTGCCAAAGGGAGTTCGAACATATTAGAGATCATACATACTGATATATGTAGTCCAGACATGGACTCACATGGTCAGAAATACTTCATCTCCTTTACAGATGATTACTCATGATATATGTATCACTATATACTTTATAATAAGAACGAAACATTAGATGCATTTAAAGTCTTTAAGGCTAAAGTAGAGAAATAATGCGGTAAGCAAATTAAGATCGTGAAATCAGATAGAGGTGGAGAATATTATGGTAGATACACAGAGGATGGACAAGCACCTGGGCCATTTGCAAGGTTTCTTCAAGAGCATGAGATTGTTGCCCAATACACCATGCCTGGTTCATCCGACCAAAATGGTGTAGCAGAAAGAAAAAATCGAACATTATTGGACATGGTGCGGAGTATGCTTAGCAGCTCTAATCTTTCTAAATCTTTGTGGGCTGAAGCACTTAAGATGGCAATGTATATATTAAACCGAGTTCCAACCAAGAATGTTCCTAAAATGCCATTTGAATTATGGAAAGGTTGGAAACCGAGTTTGCGACATATGCTCGTTTGGGGATGCCCGTCTAAAGTGAGAATTTATAATCCACAAGAGAAGAAGCTGGACTCAAGGACTATTAGTGGGCATTTCATTGGATATGCTGAAAGGTCTAAAGGTTACAGATTTTATTGTCCATCTCACCGCACTAGGATTATGGAATCAAGAAATGTAAAGTTTCTTGAAAATGACTTGATCATTGGGAGTGATCAAACCAAGAACATAGTTTCTGAGAATGATTATTCAGAATTTCAACCTTCCACCTCAAGTGATAGAATGGTTATTGTTTATAGCACCTCTCAAGTACAAATTGGTGTTGAACAACCAATCGTTAAAGTTTCACAAGCTGCTGATGACATTCCAGTAGATCAGGTAGTTCAAGAGTTGTCAAGAACTTTTGAAAGAGTTGAATCACATACTTCTCAAGAATATGATGGTACAACATTAAAAAGATCTATTAGACCAAGGAGATCAGCAATTCCTAATGATTGTGTTGTGTATCTGCAAGAATCTGACTACAACATTGGAGCCGAAAATGATCCCGAGTTTTTTCACAAGCCATGAGTTGCAAAAAATCAGAATTATGGTACAATGCCATGAACGAATAGATGGATTCTATGAAGAGTAATGAAGTCTGGGATCTTGTTAAGTTGCCTAATAGTGTAAAAATCATTAGATGTAAATAGGTCTTTAAGACAATGAAAGAATCATTGGGCAACAATGAGAGATACAAGACAAGACTCGTTACTAAGGGATTCACTCAGAAAGAAAGAATCGATAACACAGAGACTTTCTCTCATGTATCTAAGAAAGATTCTTTGTGCGTTATTTTGGCATTAGTAGCCCATTTTGACTTAAAGTTGCAACAAATGGATGTGAAAATGACATTTCTCAATGGAGATCTAAAGGAGGAGGTTTTTTATGAAACAACCTGAAGGATTCCTCTAGTGATGGTGAGCAATTGGTTTGCAAGCTCAAGAAATCCATATACGGTTTAAAACAGCATCCCGCCAATGGTATTTGAAACTTTATAATGTAATTTCTTCATTCGGTTTTGTAAAAAACATTATGGATCAATGTGTATACCATAAGGTCAATGAGAGTAAAATCTGTTTTCTTGTTTTATATGTGGATGACATTTTGCTAGCAACCAATGATAAGGGTTTGCTGCATGAGGTGAAACAATTCCTCTCTAAAAATTTCGATATGAAGGATATGGGTGAGACATCTTATGTCATTGGCATTAAGATCCATAGAGACAAAGTTCGAGGTATCTTGGATTTGTCTCAGGAAACCTATATTAATAAAGTTTTAGAGAGATTTTGGATGAAGGATTGTTCACCAAGTGTAGCTCCCATTGTAAAGGGTGATAGGTTTAATTTGAACCAATGCCCAAAGAATGATCTTGAAAGGGAACAAATGAAGAACATTCCATATGCTTCTGCTGTCGGAAGTTTAATGTATGCTTAGGTCTGCACAAGACCTGACATTGCATTTGCTGTAGGAATGTTGGGACGATATCAGAGTGATCCAGGTTTAGACCACTAGAGAGCTGCAAAGAAAGTAATGAGGTACATTCAAGGAACGAAAGACTACATGCTTATGTATAGACGAACGGACAATCTGGAAGTAATTGGATACTTAGATTCTGACTTTGCTGGCTGTATTGATTCAAGCCAATCAACATCATGATACATTTTTTTGATGGACGGTGGAGTTGTATCATGGAGGAGTGCCAAGCAGACTTTGACTGCCACTTCCACTATGGAAGCTGAGTTCGTCTTTTGTTTTGAGGCTACTTCACATGGTGTATGACTTAAGAATTTCATTTCTGAATTTAGAATTATGGATTCTATCTCTAAGCCATTAAGAATGTATTGCGATAATTCAGCTGTTGTATTTATGGTTAAGAACAATAAAAGTGGAAGTCGAAGTAAACACATCGATATTAAGTATTTAGCCATAAGGGAATGTGTTAAAGAAAAGAAAGTGGTCATTGAGCACGTTTGCACTGAGCTAATGATCGCTGACTAAAGGCATGCAACTGTTGAAATTCAAGGATCATGTAGTGAATATGAGACTTGGTTCTATTATGATGTTTTTCATTGTATTGACAATGTTATTTTAATGAAATTCTTAATTATTTTGATGTTTTTCTCATATTGATGTGCACCTTAATTTAATTTTGAGAAAATTCATCTGTGTTGGACCAAGAATAAACATAGGGTTTATTCATTAAGAAATTGTTGCCACATAAATTATAATATTTAAGAAATAAATACACAGTAATATATGGAAGGTAATACTCGTCATTAGAAGACCTATCGCCATGATTCATGTATTTATTACTTAAATACAGATTATCGATGGGCTTAAGATGAGACATTAGAATATAAGTGTGGACCAAGTGGGAGAATGTTGACCATTTCTCACGGAAGCCGTTCGTAAGAACGAGTCTCCAGCTCCCCTTCATTTTAGGAGCTCTTGAAGTGGTCCACTCTGATTGTTCATCACGTTCGTAGAACGTTGAAACTGCCCCATGATAAACTGAACACGCGTAGCCACCAAAGCTTGATGGAAGCTTTGCCTATAAATACTACGGTTTGGTCCCCAGACTCAATCACTTAATCCCCTTCAGTCTTACACCATCTAAATAGAGTGAGTAGAGTTTGGAAGTACCAAACAAAGAGAAAAAGCAGCGTCCTAGCGTGAGCAACACCAATGACTGGAGGTACTGTTTCATTGGCATTAAGTTTTTCGATTTTGTTTTCAGTTTTTATTCCGCATAATAGAATCGTTATTATGCTTACACGTAGTTGAGAAAAAAAAGCTAGAGAAGACAAAAATCCCAAAACTAAGTATTAAAATATAGTAAGAGAAATACATGATGAAATTTCTTAGACCTATACAGAAAACTACAAGTAGCACTTCGGTATTATTAAAATAGGCACTCACATTTCCATTGAAAGGCCTTCGTGGGAAGCTGTTGGATCGGATAAACATGGACTTGTTTCAAGCAAAGCTTGTTTAGTTGAACTTCTAGTTTGTCCTTTTCATTTGATTATTTAAACGGCAGATATCATTTTTTAGTACCATAAACATTAGACTCTAAACCCACTACGACCCTTATTGGCCAACTCACTTATGTCACTACTGTTCCCATAATTGCCTTTGTTCTCAATTATTATTACTATTTTTTTCCCCATGAAAACGACTTATTTATTATACGTATAGTCCTTAATTTAAAATGTTATCGCATTCGAATCACATGCCGGCATTTGAATTAGCATATGCCACGCATTTTTTTAACTTTTAATTTTTAAATTTCTTAGTAAATTATAAATAAGATAAATACTTTAACTATAAAAAGATTTCACAAAAATAAATTTACAACCTGACGTTGCTTGATATAGTACGTCGGATTGTAAAATTAATAGTACTTTTATTATAGAGTAGATCTAATGCATAACTTAAAACCACGTTAATTAGTTTGTGAATTTAATTTTTATAAAATCTCTTAATTTATGACTGTAATACTTCTCTATAAATAATAATCACACAATTTTGAAACTGAAAAAGTTTGAAACGAAGAGCTAATCTCAAAGAGATTGTGTGGTTGGATAGATAGACAATTAGCTTAATTATTAATGATCTACTGCTGCTGCTGCATGCATGTGATTTCCAATTTTCAGCCAACTAACTGATGAGAAACTTCATGGTTGCCAATTCAACTACTGCAGCCATTATATTTATAATGTGATAGTGCTTAGTGTTGACATGATATGTTAAAGTCAACTGCTTATACAACGTCTATATGTATGTATGTATGTATGTATATTAAAGAAATTAGTGGTGGTCAGAGAATGATTGAGACATCAGGGCTGATTAAAAGAAGTCGATCAGCATTGAGCCTTGGAATGTATGGCTGCAATTCAATAATGCTTTTGATTAATGCAAGTACATTATTTTCTTTCTTCTTACGTAAGAAAATAAAATAGAGAAACAAAAATGCAATTGAGCTAGGATAAACAGGATAATGTGTGGATACTAAGAGTATTTTAGATGATTTGTGAATAATTGTGAAATAGTTTGTAAATAACAATGAAATAGTGGTAAATAGTTTTTGAAAAAATTGTAAATAATAATATAATAGTATGAGAATATCTAAGAACAATTGTTTCCAAATCAACCCTAAATTTGGTGGGCTCAATTTCTGACCTCAGTTATCTGTATATTTTGATGGAGAACACATCTAACTACTCTTATATGTATTTGACTAAAGTTAAAGCTTGTTTAAAAAATATATTGGATGGGGATTTCTTATAATTTTTTGGATCAAAATATTTTCAATAATATTGAAAAAAATAGACACAATAGTTGAACTTCAATAATTTTAATTAATGATAGAGTTCATATTCCTCACGAGCATTAATGTTTAATGATTGAGGGTTTACAGACTATGTCAATCTTACCTAACTTTGAACGAAATAAATAAAGACAGATATAGTACAATTGATTTGATATTGGATTGTTGGGGATTGAAAACGAAATCCATTTGTTATGAAAACCTCGGAAAAGAAGTACTACTGTGATCTGCATGTTCAATGTGGCCGGGAATTATATGGTCCCAAAAAGAAAATAGGCAAAAGATTGAGATTTTGGGGTGAAACGTCTTTTTATATAAATTGAAGAGCACAAGGTTATGAATTCATTTAATTTAATTTTTTTTTATCAATGTATTAAATAATATTAAAAAGTATATATATATACATATATTTATATAAATATAAGAGGATCGAGGGACGATGAACTTCCAAACAAACAAAAGTGTCAATTCAAAAAATACAATTTATAAAATAAAAACTGAAAGCAGATAATAGATCAAACCTTTATTTCTTGGTGTTAGAATATTATCATATTTATGATAGTATATATTCATAATATTTTAGTATATGTAGTGTAATATGACTTATTCTCTATCATATTAATTAGTTTATTGTGTAAATCAATTAGTATCAATTGAGATCGTTGATTTATTGGGTTTCCATTATCTCTCCAACCTCATTCACCTATAAATATGAATAAATGTTATGTATTCAATAACAATTGAGAATAACAACAATGTAGCCCTCAAATTCTTTCTTCATCTTTTCTCTTCTCTATTTCATTTTTTATTATATTTTATGATAGAACTTTTCTATTTTATTATATTTTCTCCCCTTGGAAAAGTCTAGGAATGAACTATCATGATATTGAAAATAAGTAAAAATTGATAGAGACTTCTATTGTTACTGAAAATAATAATATGTATAGTAAGAGTGCATATTTATAGGGAAAGAGTCCAAGAGAAATAAGGAAGTATTCTAATCAAAGTAATATACATCAACATTCCCCCTCAAACACTAGATGGTGGAACAACCTTGAATTTGGAAACAAGATCACGAAGTCCACCAGGTGGATAAGATCTCTTAAAAATGCCAACTAGCTGGTCTTTAAAGGAGATGGAGCAAGGAAGCAAGGTGTCTTGTTGGAGATGATGCCTAATGAACTAACAATCAATCTTGATATGTTTGGTACGCTCATATAAAATATCATTATGAGCAGTCTGTATGGCACTTCGATTGCCACAAGAAATTGGAGAATAAGTCGTTTGAGGGGCACCCATATATGCCAGAAGCCGACGTAATGATAAAATCTCAAATATAGTATCACCAAGAGCATGATACTCATATTTTGTACTAGAGCGAGCATACTAAAGACTGCTTCTTATTACACCAAGAAATCAGAAAAGTCCTAGGTAAGAAGCAATAATTGGTAGTAGATTGATGCATGACTAGTGGGATCTCCAACACAATCAACATTAGATAAGCCTGAAGCTCAAGGGATGATTGTGAGGAAAATACAGTCCATGAAACAAAGTTCCTTTGACGTAATGCAAGATACGAAGAACAACAACATAGTGGATAGATCGAGGAGGACTTATAAACTAGCGGCTAACCAAATGTACCATATAGGAAATATCTGGTCGTGTGAAAGTAAGATAAATTAGACTACCGACCAGATGCCTATAGAGAGAAGCATTAGAAAGAGGCTCATCATCAGTGGCAAAAAGCTTGACGTTAGACTCAAGAGAAGTGTTGACAATCTTGTTGTCGGTCAAACTAGCCAAGAAAAGTAAATCAAAACATATTTAGATTGATAGAGGCAATAGCCATATGTGCCAGAAGTAACCTCAAGTCCAAGAAAATACTTGAGTCTACCCAAGCCATTCATCTTGAAATGTTGGTTAAAAATGTATGACGACTTTGTATCCCAGAAATGTCATTCTTGATGATAATCATGTAGTTGACATATGAAGGATGATAACAATACCCGCATTAGTGGTCTACAGAAACATTGTAGAGTCATATGAGTTGGGAACAAAACCTTGTTGAGCAATCATAGAATTGAATTTGACAAACTACGCACGAGGAGCTTGCTGGAGACTATAAAGAGCACGACAAAGGTGACAAACTTTGTGAGGAGGATGTTCATAGCTAGGTGGAGGTTGCATATATACTTCTTTAACACGATCACCATTCAAAAAATCATTCTTAAAATCTATCTAAAATAATTGTCATCAACAAACTATAGCAACTCCAAGCAAAGATCTAACAAAAGTAAGATGTGCAACAGATGCAAAAGCTTCCTCATAGTCATTACTGTATTCTTGGGCAAAACCCTTGGCAACAAGGCAAGACTTGTATCGCTCCACTGATCCATATGCACGAGTCTCAATTTTGAATACCTACTTGCATCCAAGTGGAAATTTTCCAAGAGGCAAAGCTACTAAGTCTCAAGTCTAAGCTTTGGTGAGGGCATCTAATTCATCTATATTCAAGTATACCGAGAATAATCATCTAAAAAGATAATGAAATAACTAGACCCCTAGTAGGGATGGGGGCAAGACCCAAAATATCAGAAAGAATTTGATCAAAATGTGCAAAAGAAGTGAAATCATTATTATTAAATGAAAAATTTGTTTGTTTTCCAAGATGACAAGAGAAACAATCAAAAAACATGAAATCACATATCCTAAATAACGCTAAGAAGCTAAAATTTGAACAAATAGTAAGGAGGCATGACCCAAGTGGGAGTGCCATAAGCTAAAGGAAGTAGTGAAATCAACAAGAGAAGTTTGTGTGTGAGCTAGGATTTGCATACATGTAAGCTCAAAAAGACGTCCAACTTTATGGCTTGCCCTGAGAGGCTAACTCGTATAATGATCCTGCACAACAATACCATCATTGTCAAAACTTAGTCTCAAGCCTAATTCACAAAGCTGACCAACACAAAAAAGATTTAGGGAATTCCAGAGCTAAGTATGCATCGTCAACATATAAGGAAGAGGATGAGGTAGATCCAATGTGAGTGACAGACATGTAAGAACCAATAATAGCACAAATGACAAGATTAAAAGAAAGATAATTTTGTGAGAAAACAATGTAGGTTTAGACGTTATATGGTTGCAACATGCATAGTTGACAAACCACGAAGACTTATCTAAGGTGACAGACATTGTAGTAGAGGATCGAGACAAAACTTGGTGAATTAGTGCATCAATGTCAGCTACAGTGAGAGTAAGAGGTTGAGATGGAGTCTCAAGAGTAGACTCAGATGTAGACAGAGCAGATGGAGCAACCATGGTAGCCTATTGAATGGAAGCCAATTGCTTTTTGGTATTGTAACTTGGGACATTCATTGATGGAGTGATCAGATTTTTTGCTATACTTGCAGAAAACTGACTTAGAGGGGACCTATGCAGGTGAGCAACTAGATGAAGGCTTGGGAGCACCTGTAGAAGTACTTGCCATAACCATATCCGAAGATTGCATTTTCATGGTGGAACGACTTTTTTTTTAGCGATGAGCTTAGAGACAACATCCTCTAAAGTTAGGAGAGGTATGCGATGTAAAAGGGAAGAAGTTGGCTTAAAATCCTCATAAAATGCATAAATTTTCAACATCAAGATAAGCCGCAAATAATTCTATCTCAAGGGTACTTCAGTTGAGGGTCTGCAGTAGAGAGTTGTTCTCAAATATTATTTACTTGAAAATAAAAATCAGAAATAGGCTAACCTAATTCTTGATGCATTTGATATAGTTTAGTCTCAAGTTGAAACTCCAGTGAAGTATTACGAGTGCAGTTATATTGACATGCTAAAAAATCTCAACCAACTTTTGCATTCACTTTGGAAGCAGACTATGAAAGAAGGAATTGAAGTGTTGATAAATTAGAAAAGTATCTTACAATGCATACTCCCTCAATTTTCAAGATGTGAAGCAAAATCATCTTTTGTCTCACCATCTTTAGGCTTAGGCAGAGAGATTTCTCTAGACACATAATCCCACAATCATCTTCCTCATAGAGAAACCTCCATATGTTGGGCCCACATATTGTAGTTGAGCCCATTCAATATAAGATCAATCGATCAAACAATATTATCCAAATTAGAAGAACTTTGAGCCATTGAGAGAAGTCCAACACAAAAACAAACAGAAAATACGAAACTAGCGAGAAACAATTAATTAGAAACACTGAGTCAAAAGTCAAAGTCAATCGTTGACGTGGCACTGTTGATGTGGACTAGGGCTGATGTGGCATTCTGTGAGGGTGACACATGTCGTGCGTTATAGCTTTGCTCGTGGGAAAGTCCTTTGGTGCATGGATGACAGCTCAATTCTTTGTGTGGCGCATGCGGGTTGTTCTAGTGGCTATTGTTGTCTCGTTCAACTGGCTTGCAATTGTTCTATCAGAATATGAGGTTTAAATGTTGAAAAAGAAAATACTGGGGGTTGACCATGGTGTTGAGGGCCAAATGTTGTGGTGGGCTGCAGCAGTGCATGTGATAGCGAATAGGATTAGGTCTTTTATACATCAGATGATTTGTACATTGTGAACTTGATTATGAACTTTAGTTTCAAAATGAATAGTGATAAAAGTTGAAAAGTATTGAGTGGCGACAGACTTGTCGTTGAAAACATCAGAAATTTTTTATAAAGAGTCCACACTAAACCTAGAAATCACTTCTAGTATTTATGAAAATAATAATATGTATAGTAAGAGAGTTTATTTATAATGAAAGAGTTTGAAATAAGGAAGTAGTCTAAATCAAAGTAATATGCATTAACTTAATCCAAGTAGTATTCTAGTCAAATTAATATGCATCATCGGTCATATCATACTGTAGTCCTTCATACAGGGATCGAAGAGCTAGCTATGGTTGAGAGTCGCGGCCGGTAAAATTGTACTATAGTCTGCTGCGTTTTGTGCTTTTTATTGAAGTGTTCCATTTTCATTTCTTCCAGATAATTCACACTTAAGAATACAGAATATAGAATGATAGTTATAAGATCCTATATATTAAGATGAATCGTGATAATATATATATATAGAGAGAGGCTCATGCATGCGTACTGATGAAGCAAGAATATTGAGGAAGATTTGGGATGGCGGAAGCCATACGCTCCAAAAGTCCAAATGATTTGTATTGAAACTTGTTGTGGCGACTTCTTAGCCAGCTTTAACGACTGATAGCTTTTCTCTATTCCATAGCAGCTAGCCTACGCACGTCTAGATGCCATATAACCGCAACCACAGAGAGAGGGCCCCCCGCCCCTTCCTTTCTCTGTGTCATGTGTGTGTGTTAATGTAATGGCAATCTAATCCTAATAATCAAGTCATGGACAAACGTTGCCGTCACAGGCACACATGTATACATGTCATGGGTGACGCTCAGCAGCGCACGAGCTTTGGTTCACTAATATCTTTTTCACAACAAAAAGAAGCTTCATGACAAGAAAGCTCTGATTCCAAGAGAAAAACGGGTTGCAATGCAAAAGCAAGCATGTGATGTGGTAACAATATTACAAGCTAATAAATATGAAATAATAATCTCAAGAGGAAGCGACCACGGGGATCGACTTAATTAGCTAGCCACGTGAAGTGTCCCCCTCAGTACCCAACCTTTCCCACGAGGGATCGGGATCTAGGTTGCAGGTTGTCTGGTCCGCCTCTCGAGCTAGTCAAAAACTCACTTGAGTATTGTGGTACATGCAGCTTGATTGTACGTGACAAACACACACCCGGAAGTCGAGGCTCGACAAGTGCATCCCATCGAAAAGGAGAGTGCAGATCAGACGTTTGGGAAGAAAAACAACAACAAAGCGAACGGATTAATAAGGGCAAGGGTAGGGATAGAACAATTCGTTGCAGAATGAACTGTAAGCTGTCACCACATCATGTCAAGCTAATTCCCACGTCTATATATCAAGGCTATATATATATATATATATATATATATATATATATATATATATAATGCATGTGTGTACGTATATCATTGCATGCAACGTTAACGGGTTTTATGTATATATATCCACACTAATCAATCAAAATAAAATCATTTACAATGCAATTAGATGGGAATTAATGCCTGCCAGCACCATCAACAAGTAAAACCCCTCTGGCTTTCTCAGGTTATAATTCTTCTTTTACATTTACTAATCGAAGCACTTGTTAGATCAAATCAAACCGCTTTTGAGATCCCCTCCCTAAGTTAACCAAGGAATATAGCTAGGCCCAATCGCTATGTTTCATTGCCTTTTTGTTTTTTATCGTCTTTCTCTCCGAATCTTTCAGTTATTGTAACGATATTTTTGTACGAAATATTCCAGCTAGTCCCTCTTGCATCGTGGGAGAGCGAGGTAGGTGTCGAGAGAGAGTAGAGACAGTAGGCAGGCAGTGTACTTTGCGTGGCCTCGTAAGTGATGTCCACGTAGGTTACGACGTGTGAACAACTCAAGGTAGCCCCCCCGCCACTTCCATGGCCCCACTTCTTTATTTTGCGAAGGACCCACCTCGAAGCAAATTGATCCTTTCGCTTCGCTCTTACGCTAAACTTGGAAGCCACACCTCTTTATATCTTTTGAGTGGGACTTTGAAGCCACGCTTGCTTGCACGTTCTTTGATTTCTCGACGTACATTTTGACTTTAAAACTACTAACCATGATCGATCATTAATTAGGGTAATCCTTATCCTCCTCCTCTCATTAATTAATTCTTCATTTTGGCTACTACGTATAAAGTGGTCATTAAGCCAAGTTCCATGCCTTTAGCCTACAAAGGTAATTTCTTCGGTTAATTTATAGCAGTCCGTCATTGACCATGGTTAAATTAAAGTGGACGTGGTGGGTTGAGGTCATTAGATATATGCTATTAATGCATGGTGGATGCTGATCTAGATGAAGATCATCATGAATCTCTCAGATCGGGCTTTCGCCACAACCCCAATAATTAGAATCATGAGGTCATTTTCTACCTCCACGCACGCTGAGCCTGCCGCCGCAATTAACCATACCTTGTCCCTCTCATAAGTGAAGTGCTTGTCGTCCATTCCTCCCATGATTACTCTCCATCGTGATTCGTGACTATCAACCATACCATGGTTAATTCCTACTTGCAAGTCGCTCATTGCATCATCATCCACAAACTGGCTTGTAAGATTTAATTTCGAAGATTGAAAATTTTAAATTATTCTAATTAATCAAATCATATCGTGACAGTGATATATAAAAAAGAGAAATGTTATTTTCAAATATCTACACCACATATTATTCACATAGTATATATATATATATATATATATCCTCAACTTAAACTGGCTTACAAATAAGATTTTCCAATATGTTTTTCACTAGACTCTTTAGGAGGATATATACAAACCAAACCATGCATTTTATTCTCGTGACCAGCAACCTTTGTTCGCAAGTTATTAACATATAATTATCTGACATGATGCGTTAGTCCTATATATATATATATATATATAATAATGACCAAATTAAGGTATTAATTATCGGCCGGGTGTTGGTATGGATAAGGATGAGGCATGCATGTGGCCCCATTATTATTTCTTATATAAGTTTAATTGAGCAGTATCATGCTGGAACGCCACCTCTCCAACATTATTTTTTTAATTTAGATTTCATTGATGGGGGCAAGTATAAGATAAGGATAGAAGTAATAAAAAAAAAGGTTCACAAACTCATTACTTTAATATCTGATCGGAATATGAGGTGATAATCTTAATTATAATTAAAAATTAGTAATTATTAAATAATTCTAGGATATTATATATGAATATCATGTATTAAAATTTTCTTGTATTAATCTCGTATATTTCTTACAATTTTATAGCTTAAATGCTTTTACAATTCAGAGATACGCAGACGTAATACAAGTTATGTAGACGGCCTCTTACATGAAATATCTCGCCTGATTACTGAGAACTTAAATATTTAATGCGATAAAATTTACATATTGTGTTTTTATCGTTTAAAATTTGTAAACATTATTTTAATTAGATAAAAATAAAAAAAATCTTGATTTATCTCATAGTATCATAGATATTATGTCAATAAAAATAGAAGTATTATAGCCATATAAAGATATTATAAAAATAAAGATAAATTAATATTACGTCGTATAATATGGTAACTCAATTTTATAATAAAAATAATTTTATAATTTAATAAATTAGAATTACAATAAACTATATTAACTTATAAATTTACTTTTATAAAATGAGGCTAAAACATTTATCAATGAAAATAATCCATATTTTAAAGTATGACCTAATATTTTTAGGTCGAGACCATCCTTCATCGTTCGTTTTATTTCACCAGAATCCAAAGATGGAATCAAGCAGGGACGATCGTAGAGTAGTAAGAGGACAAACCAATTCAAAAAGTGAGAGGATCTCACAATCTTGATGCTAACAAGAAACATCGGACGGTCGTCCTTGCTGTTGTATCATTCAATAGGATGGAACCGAAACACAGACAGACTACCCAAAATGCTTTTGATAATATTGAGGTGCGGAAGCAAGAGCGCGGCATAGCAGTACCAAAACGACAAAATCGCATTTAATTCCAAAAGCTAATTGCCAGACCCACAATAATTTAGTCAACTAAAAACTCAGAGCGAATCCAGAACCAACACGTGTAGGGTCATTATTTGATTACCGCCACCTGCCAGTCAGCCAGTACTGTGAAATGATACGTGTGGACGATCCATTGGGTAGCCTCCATCGAATAAAGGTATCTTTGAAGTTGACGAGGAAGAGCGATTAATAAAAGGAGTAAAAAACGTGGTTAGATACAGTGAGAGAGAGAGAGAGAGGGGAATTCAGAGGTTTTACACGCACAAAGCCGTGGGCTGGAGGATTATATAAAGCAGAGAGGAGATCACTCTAAACGCAAGAGTGTAAAGTGAGGACACAAAACAAAGTGCGATAGATAGAGAACGCTTTCTCCCCTCTCCATTCCTTTAGCTGCCTACTTCTGCAATTGCGTTTGATAATCTTCTTGCTTTTCATTTCCCCCTCCCCCTCTCTTATATCCCCGGTTTCTCTGAATCCCGTTCTGTCATCGTCTGTCTTTCAAGCAGTGTTTTGGGAGGTTTGTTTTCTTGGGTTTTAACTGAAACAAAGAGACATTTTTGTGAAAACAAAAAAGCAGACCCAGAAGGGTGTTTTTGAAAGCCAGGTGATTCAGAATAGAGATCCAGATTTTCTTCTGTTTTACTTCGATAAAAAGTTTTAGTTTTTCTCTTGTCAACTAAGAGGGTTTGTTTTTCTGTCCCTCTGGTTGGTTTTTGTAAAGATCTGGTAGTCCAGAGGTCGTTTATATAAGCCTCTTTTCAGCTTTATTTCTGTACCTAGTTTTTCTTGCTTCTATAAAAATTTTCCTGTTCTTCAGTTTTGGAAAGAAAACAGGTTAATTTTGAAGAAGCCCTTATTTTTCTTAGAATTTTAGTGGTGTGATTTTCGCTTGTACGTTCTTGAGAAGGGATGGCGGCAGCTATGGATATTTACAATAGCAGCTCCACATCATTTTTCTCAGATCCTTTAGGAGAAGAGCTAATGAAAGCACTGGTACCTTTTATGAAAAGTGCTTCATCAACCTCTTCTATAACCACTTCTTCTCCTCCCTTTCCATCTACTTCTTCTCCTTCCTCTTCTCTTTCTTTCGCATCTTACCCTTCTTATTCTTTCTCTACAGTCTCCACTTCTCAGCCCAACTTGTACCCTGACTTTTGCTCCCCATCGAGCACCCACATGTTTTCTGAAGGGTTCTCGAGCCATAACCAAATGGGTCTTGAGCAAGCAGGAACAATAGGGCTCAACCACCTCACCCCCTCTCAGATTCTTCAAATCCAAGCCCAAATTCAACTCCAGCAGCAACAGCAACAGCGACAGCAACAAATCGCTGCCATGGCTTCAGCTTCACTCCAAAACCAGAGGCTAAGCCATTGGCAGCACCAAAACACACACACCCTTGACTTCCTCAGCCCCAAAGCTATTCCCATGAAACATGTTGGCACTCCTTCAAAACCAGCTAAACTCTACCGAGGTGTTAGACAGAGACACTGGGGCAAGTGGGTCGCGGAGATCAGACTACCCAAGAACAGAACCCGTCTCTGGCTCGGCACCTTCGATACAGCGGAAGAGGCGGCTTTGGCTTACGACAAGGCCGCCTATAAGCTCAGGGGAGAGTTTGCCAGGCTCAATTTCCCACATCTTAAGCACCAAGGAGCTCATATCTCAGGTGAATTCGGTGACTACAAGCCCCTCCATTCCTCAGTGGATGCGAAGTTACAAGCAATTTGCCAGAGCTTGGTAAATTCGCAGAAACAGGTGAAAACGGAGGAGCCTTGTTTTGTTTCCGATGTAAAGCCAGTCATTTCAGCTACTTTGGGTGAAAGCTCGGTCTTTGATCAATCACAGAGAACCGAGTTAAGGAGAGAACACGGGGTTTTCGGATCGGAGGAGTTTAAGGTGGAGAATTTGTCGTTGTCGCCGGCTTTGTCCGATGAATCATCGTCATTCGTTGGATCTTCTTCGCCAGAATCGGATATCACATTCTTCGATTTCTCAGATTTGCAGGATGAGACTGAGAATTTCCCTTTGGAGAAGTTTCCTTCAGTGGAGATCGACTGGGCAGCTATCTAAGTCTTGGTCAATATGTGACTATCATTTTTCCTTCTGGAAGTATCTGTAATTTTAGGTTTAGCTTCGGGTCTTCAGCAGCTTCTGCAATGAAATTTTTGACTGTTGCAGAGGAGTTGCTTGGTTTAAGTAGGAGTCGGTCAATAAAAGGGATTAGTGGGTCAGATGTTTATGCTCTTTAGTTGTATTTTCAGGTTTCTCCGTCTTGTCTTGGCCATGCTGGTAATTTTTTTTCCTGACATGGCCACGGAGAGTTTCAAGTTTCTGTCTTGTTTGTAATATCTACTTGGTTGTAATTAAAGTCTTTTATCTTTGAATATTACATAAATTGTACTTTCCGTATTTTGTGTTAACTTTTAAGTGGTACGCATGCACGTAAAAAACCAACACATTGTTTGGAGTTTTATCGATGGCATCTCCATAAAATGAGATAGAATTAGATAAATTGAATAAAATATTATTAAAATATTATTTATTATTATAATAATTTTAGAATTTGAAATAGTGAATTGTTTATTATATTTTATATAAAAATTTAAAAAAATTGTAAGTATAAGATGAGATGAAACTATTTTTATATCTAAACAAGATTTAAATGAATTATAGTATTGTAAAAATTGAAATTCATTTTTAATGAAAGTGACATGCTTACATTACTTGATTGTGAAATGCAAAAGGCATGCATAGAGCTGTCTCAAACGAGTTGAGAACAGGATATTAAGCACCGTGGGACTTGTACGCATAGCCTCATATAATTATAGTATGAGCTCAAAGAAAGGAAGCTTTGGGACAAGAAGAGAAAGGATGGTAGGTGTTCTTTCTAAATTCTTAGCAAGGTTACGGGTTTACTTCGACTGAAATTATGGGAAAAGCTTATGAAGCTTGGGATCTAGCTAACTCACTAAATGTGAACATAAATGGTTAAATTTAGAATAATATGTGACACAACCCATGAATACGAGCATATACAATATAAAATTAACAGATTTGAGTTTGATATAAATGAGTTCGGATTAAAACGGATTGACCAGTTAAGATACAATCAATAACGGGTCAATCCGTTTAACTCAAAACTAACTCGCAATAACTCATATAAATTTTATTTCAAAATTACAATTTTATTATTGTTGGGTTGTAATATTAGTATTTTTCAAAATACTTATATTTTTATTATTAGTATTGTAATTATGAACCTATGTTCATATTTGGTATTGTTAAGTTTGTAATATTGGTTTTATTATAGATTATAATTTGAAAAATATTGATATTTTTTTTAGTATGCAGTCTTATTATTTTTGTAGATATTGTGGCTACTAATAAATATAGATTTTAACTTTTATATCAAATTATGTTAATTAGGTCAAATTGGTTATGTGCGTTAATTCAACCCATTTACATGAAACAGATTAAAAAGAGTTGTATTGTATTAATTCATTTTTAAATAATTATTAAAGGGTCAGAATTGGTGACACGACACGATCCATTATTTAAATAGGTTGTGCTACGGTTTAAAAGTTTGACTCATTTAGCGTAATAGGTCGGATTTGGATTGACTTATATAGTCGAATGCTCATGAGTTGACATGGCACAAACACGACCATAAACACGAATTGCCACCCCTAGTTTGGATAGAGAATACTCTACTATTATTTATTATTTTTTTACTTACTTTTCACTATTATTCATTACTATTCAATATTCTATTATTATTTTTTTATTATTATATGGGATCACCTCACCACCCAAATACAATCTTAAAACATACAAACAAAGACATGCTTGGAAACACGTGGTTTTGTTCTATTTAGCTGCTCTTCTGATGAAGACATCTAGGATATGATTAAAAGGATTACAATTAATTAATCATCCAGATTCTATTGTAGATGAAGTGGGTCTCACTTCAAATGTCATGTCCAATGCAATTCCACGAGCTGATCAAATATTGCTTCCTAAATTTCAAATCCTTGCTGTAATCTTGATTTTATGCATCAAATTTTCTCTGCCATAGTCATATCCAAATGCTAACAAATAAAAGTTTCTATTAATCACGCACCAATAATCGATCGAGGATAGCCAACTTGCTTAACTTTCCAGGACAGCAATCCAACTAATCCATGAAAAAGTTGTGCGTATGTCATTTCATGAAGTGTCATGCACATGGAGCCAGGGCCAGTGCTAGTCATATACAGATCTTTCTGATGGGTGTCCCCTCCATTAGATAAATGGAGAGGGTAATTTGATGCCCCAAAGTAGGGATTACTTGGATGCTTATCTTTGCATCAATAGAGGAAAAAAAGCAGTGTTTGGCCTTGTTTCTGGCAGTCTGGATCATGAGTGACAAAAATCAATAAACCCAAACAAAAGGCTTGGGATGAGATAGTGATAATCTAATAGATATAGGAGAACAAACACAGAGAGCTAAGAAAAGAAGAAGAAGAAACCAATGGAAGCATCCGGGATCATCCCATTACTTTAGGAGGTTCTACAACTTTCTTATCTGCAGGCCTAAATGACAGGTGAGGATAGAAAAACAGGAAGCCGGGGAGGCCACTTTTTAAGGTGTCACATAAAATTAAAGTGCAGGGGACGATCCCTATTCCTTGAGGCTTGAGATAAGGAATTTGGCTTCTTCTTTTTTATTTATCTTATGGCCAAAAAAAAGGACAAGGAATTTGGAGGCCACCACCCACAAAAAAAAAAAACAATCAATCTATTCAATATTCTGATTCTTTCTTCCCGGCATGCGAAGACAAGTTCACATGACTGCCAAAGCAAGTGGGGTAGAGAAGAAAGAGACTGAAAAAACCCTTCTTGGGCCATCATTCTTTCTTTAAATTTATGTCACATTTGTTATGCATAAAATCTTTATGTGACATTCTCCCTCTGAACCATTCACTTTTACCTCTAATTTTGTCTAAAGCATCGATCCCATAGTAGGCTAGCTATAACTACTGGTGTGAATGGGACTGGCCAACTTGCATCGATCCTAAAGCTGTTCAAGGATTCCTTTAGGGGTGTGGAGAAAGGTCATGAACCAAGTTGGTCTTTCCACTTTCCAGGTTTTAATGATGTGGCTTTGTGGGCTGAGAGAGGTTAAGAATCTCATTTTTCTCAAACCTAAAGTTAACTAATAGATGCTTTTAAGGTTTCAGGCCCATGCGAGAGTTGAAATGTTCAATCAACCACCATGTTTTGTCTTTATTTACGGTGGTTAATTATTAGGTGTTAACTTTCCAACTCATATTGGGAAAAGGATCGATCCTCTCGACCGTATACTCAATGTAGAAAATAAAAATATAATACAAAAGGAGATGGGGAAGGGAGAATGAGAGAGAGATATTTTGAAGGCTACATTTTTGTTATTTTCAAGTATGTTTGAATACATAATAGATGTCTCTATTTATAAGGGAAAGATGATAGAGAAGAATAGAAATATAATAAATTAATGATACTGATTGATAGTACTGATTGATTTATATATAGTAGAGAATAAGTCATATTTTGAATATATTTTAAGTATGATAATATTGTAATAAATATTCCAACACTCAAAATGAGGACATGAAACGGGAGAGGAGGCCCATTATAGAACATCCACGTCCGGCTGGGGATAACATCTCCTTCCCTAAATTTTAGTACAAATTTTCAACTTTTTACAACCCCTCTCCAATGTCTCCATTAGCCTTGATTATTTTAGGGGAAAGTTTTGAGATTTGAACAATGGCTGCTTAAATATGAGTAGTTACTGTTTATCTATAAATTATTTTTTTAAAATATTTTATTTTAATTAATAAAACAATTTTTTTTCCAATTAGTTACACTTCTTCTCATATTCGTATTTGTCGTAGTTGAAACTTGACAAAAATTTCACCATTGATATTATCCATTATTTTTTTTTAAAAAAAAGTTGACCATTTGTGGAAATATAATTTTTTTTTAAATTATTATAACGGATTTTGAAAATATTATCGTCTAGAGAGAAGTAGTTTTAAAAACATTTGTTATAGATGAAAAATCGAAAAAATGGTTACAAGAAATAATTAAATAATTACAAAGGTGAGAAAAAAAATAAGTTAAAAATTTTTCTTCCGCTCTCTCTTAAAGACAAAAAAATAGATAGTTAAAGATGTATAAAGAAATGAGTAGAAAAGTTAATAAAGAAATAATAGAGAAAGAAATTCACATGGTATCAGAATAGAAGTCTTAAATTGAAACTCCAAGTCTACACTTTATCCCTTTTAATTAAATATTCTACGTGTTGGACCACCTATTGATGGGGAGTCTAGTCCACATGTGAGGAAGATTGTTAAAATATAAAATAAATAATAAAATATATCTTTTTCTATCAGTTTTTGAGACAAGTGGTGATTTTATAAAAAAAATTTTAATAGAATATAGAAAGAATAGAAAATGAGATGTAAGAGGTTTTGAAAATATGAGTAAAATTTAGGAAAAATTTTGGTGATCATCCGGATGTGGATGCTTTTATATGTTTTTCCCCTTCTAAAAACTCTGAAGTTTGGGTAACACCTCGTGGAGATCTTCATCCCTCGTGTTGTAAGCCATGATTCAAGGTTTAACTTCCAACTAAGAGATCAGAAAAAGGAATATAATGCAAATGAAGAGGGTTTGTGCATGTGAATTTTGGTCACTTCAGTATATATATCTGTAGGCCAATTTACTTGTGATCCCGTGTTTTGGTCTACCAAACAAAGACCTTTCTTGGAGATGGTAAAATAAACTGAAAACAGTATGACCGTTGCAACCAAGACAATCACCAATGCAATAAAGACACGAGGATTGGAGAAAGTTGTATCACCTTTAAATCTTGAATTAGGAGCAGCAGTCAAAAAGGAAGAGGCCGGTTCGGGCAGCCCACACTCTTTCACAAAGGAGTTTGGGGCATTGAGTAATATCTCAAAGCACTACTATGTAAAAGGGATTACATAACATTATAAAGAAAAATCTAAAAGTAAAAGGTGAACTCCAAATTCAAAAAGGCAAAAGAATTCAGGTGGATAGTGCATCTGTAAACCTGTGTGCAAGGATAAGGGTTTTAATTATTTTGTTTTCCCCTTTCTATGTATGTAGGTAGCCTAAAGTTACCAAGACTAGTCATTGGCCAAATCAAAGGATAATATTGGTCAATCATTTTAGAATAAGATCCCCTTTAAATTCCATTTGAAATAGATACTATTTAGTCAATACAAATTTGGGGGTGATTTCGTCGTTTTACTCGGCAATCCAAATATGATCTTAAGAATATATTAATGATCACTCCAATTCATCTGTAGACATCCTTGGGCATCTTTCATGAGACTGGCCCATATGTCAAAACGCTCTCAAAGTTGAGAAAGTGTTGTTTAGGTCCATGGTTGAAAGAGCAAAGCAAATCGGGCGGTTTCTTGAAATTTCCATGGGGTCCAAAATTATTGCGATCCACGGTGGACACGAAGCAATATCGCATCATCATGGTCCCTATTCGTGGGATTGCATGTTTCGGTATTGTTACTATTCGAGTTTGTCAAAACACCACTTATTTTAAAATAAAACTTTTGAGATAAGTAATACTTTCAATGGTATCAGAATTAGGAGTGTAAATTTAATCTGAAAAATTGGTCCGGACAGAACCGAACCGGACCGATTTTACCAGTTTTGAACTGGTCCGGTCCGAAACCGGTTTCTAAAATACATAAACCGGTTGGAACCGGTCCGGTTCCGATTTTGAGATTTTCTGGACCGGACCGGTTGATAAAAAAATATATAAAAACTAATATTATTTTATATATTAATATATATAAGTTTAAAAGTTTTATATATAATGTATAATTAATAAATTATATTATTCTTAATATAATTATATATAAGATAATGTTATTATAAAATAAAAGTTTAATCTTAAAAATGAAAATTTAGTTGATCATATATTATATAGCTATACTAATATATAATTTATAACTAATACTAATATATAGCTCTACTAATAGTCTAATATTAATACTATTATATAGTTTAATAATTTATATAGCTATACTAATATATAAGTTTATAACTAATACTAATATATAGATATAATAATAGTCTAATATTAATATTAATATATAGTCTAATAATCTATATAGCTATACTAATATATAAGTTTATAACTAATACTAATATATAACTATACTAATAGTCTAATATTAATACTATTATATGGTCTAATATATTATATAGTTATAGCCTATACTAATATATAAGTTCATAACTATTTAACTAATACTAATAGTTTAATATAGAGTCTAGACTATAGTTTTACTTATACTAATATAGTTACACTAAATCACTATAATTAATACTAATATATAACTATACCAATAGTCTAATATTAATAATATTATATGGTCTAATATATTATATAGCTATACTAATATATAAGTCTATAACTATTTAACTAATACTAATAGTTTAATATAGAGTATAGACTGTTGTTACACTTATACTAATATAGTTACACTAAATCACTATAATTAATACTAATATATAACTATACCAATAGTCTAATATTAATACTATTATATGGTCTAATATATTATATAGCTATACTAATATATAAGTCTATAACTATTTTAACTAATACTAATAGTTTAATATAGACTATAGTTATATTTATACTAATATAGTTATACTAAATCACTATAACGAATACTAATATATAACTATACTAATAGTCTAGTATTAATCCTATTATATAGTCTAATATATTATATAGTTATACTAATATATAAGTCCATAACTATCTAACTAATACTAATAGTTTAATATAGACTATAGTTATAGTTATACTAATATAGTTATACTAAATCACTATAACTAATACTAATAGGTTAATGTTAATACTATTATATAGCCTAATATATTATATAGCTATACTAATATATAAGTCTATAACTATTTAACTAATACTAATAGTTTAATATAGACTATAGTTATACTTATACTAATATAGTTATACTAAATCATTATAACTAATACTAATATAAAACTATACTAATAGGCTAATATTAATATTATTATATAGTCTAATATATTATTTAGCTATACTAATATATAAGTCTATAAGTATTTAACTAATACTAATAGTCTAATACTATATCATTATAATTAATACTAAAAGTTTATAACTAATACTAATATATAAGTTTACTAATAGTGTAATATTAATACTATTATATAATCTAATATATTATATAGTTATACTAATATATAAGTTTATAACTAATATTAATATATAACTATACTATATATTATATAGCTATACTAATATATAAGTTTATAACTATACTAATATAGTTATATTAAATCACTATAACTAATACTATACTAATATACTATAGTATTACATATAAATCAGTAAATCACTATAAGTCTATAACAATTTTTTTAATAGGTTAAATCACTATAACAAAATATATGTAACTATATATATATAGTATTATATGGTATTAAATCACTACAAGAAACGGTGCTGTTTGCCCAAACCCCTCAAATTTCGTTCCCCCTAAACCCCCTCCCTCAAAAATCACTATAGTTTCGTTTCCCACCCCCTCCCTCAGAAACTCTAGTCCTGCGCCCCCCTTCTCTCCAAAGACCAGCATCCCAGCCCCTCCAAAGCCTCTGTTAAGTGTCGACAGCCTCCGTCGCATCCTCCATTCCCTCTGTTAGCACCCCTCTCTTCCTCACTCACTGCCTCTCTGCGACTTTGCCTTTGCGATTCTGTAGCCTCTGCAGCCGTCTCTCATGCTCAGCCTCTCTCTCACGCCGTCAACAGCCCCTCGCCGTCGACACTATTGGTCTGTTCTGTTCTCCTCCACTTCCAGTTGTTCCTGAGGCTACAGAATC
This sequence comes from Cyclocarya paliurus, assembly GCA_029856935.1. Lineage (NCBI taxonomy): Eukaryota > Viridiplantae > Streptophyta > Magnoliopsida > Fagales > Juglandaceae > Cyclocarya > Cyclocarya paliurus. The sequence goes on along the minus strand of CM056946.1, from coordinate 28,270,323 downwards.
ACAGATATTGTTTTCCCCTCTCTCGGTGATAATCGGTATGTGAACATATAAATGCTTTTTAATTTCCAAAATCTTACATTTAATGAATCATTACAATGTTTCAATTCATTGCTAATTGATTCATTTCATTTAGGGTTTTTATCGAATTTACAGATTTGAGATTTAGGGTTTTTTACAGATTTCGAAATCTGATTAAGGTTTATATTTTATGTTATTTTTTGTATAGCTCCCAATCAAGCTGAATCTGTATTTTATAATTGTGGAAGGTATAATTTTATATTTTATATTTTAGGATTTATATGTTGTATAGCTCCCCATCGAGGATGAACATGTATAGTTCTCAATCCAGCTGAGAATAGCTTGATTTCTTTCCTTTTTGTTTTTGTGGGTAATTTTGTTTGTTTGTTCATATATATCTGTTAGTAGATTTGAACCTGATAATTTTTTTTGGGTTGCATGGATGTCAATTAGTGATTCTATTGGGTTGGTTTTCTTGTGTGTTCTTGAATCATCACAATGTTTTCTTGCATTGTGTCTGAGTGTATCATTTTTGTGTGTATTCTTTATGATTTTTCTTGCATTGTGTGTATTCTCTATTTGAATTTTATGTTATTGCATTGATGATTTTTCTTTCTCTATTAATCTTTATTCTATGTGCATTGATATAAGGAACCCAGAAGCTTTTTCTCTTGTGCTATGTAATGAGAGGCAGGGTACTTTGCCCTTTTGGCTTGTCGTTGCAATTCATGTACTTGAGATTCCTTTATATTAATTTATTTGGTGTCCATTGAGCACTTACAAAAAAAGTCAGTTTTGGTTGATCCTTCTTTTTTTGTGTGTATTTTTTCTGAACTGGTATCAAGATTTGCATAACTGCATATTGTAAAAACTTTAATGAGCTTCTGATTTAGGCTTTATTTTGTTGTTACAGTTTTTTTTTTTTTAATATCAGATTTTATATTTATATCAGATTTTTCTATAGCAGTTTTTTTGTTATAGCAGATTTTTTTATAGCACATTTTTTTTTATGCCAGCAGATTTTTTACATGGGAGCAGTTTTTTTATGGTAGATGATTAAAACCGGAAAACCAGACCGGACCGGATCGAAAATCGGTAAAACTGGAAGTACTAGTTTAGGAGGGGAACCGGTGCGTAATCGGTTTTGAAAAATGCAAAACAGGTTATACCGGTTTGGTCTAAGATTTTGTCTAAAACCGGACCGATTACACCCCTAATCAGAATAGAGGTTGAATCTTGACTCTCCACTTTATTTTATTTCATAAGATATTCTACGTGTTGGTCCTACTCATTGAGGGAGTCTAACTCAGACTTGTTAATACAAATACAAATGATTAAATCTACATCTTCTTAATAGTTTAAGCTTTTGGGGATGATTTGACTGAATCAATACTTTTTATAATTTTCTGTCAAAATTACGAGGTGAACTTTAAAGACCCACACGTGGGAACTCATATTTAGATATGTTTCATACCATGGCGGATGAACTCACACAATGTGCACCAAAAGAAGCGTGAGGGCTCGGCAGCTCTGATGCTTAATTTAGTGTTTGTGATGGTCAAGAATGAAATCAAATGGATTGTAAAAGTAACCTCAAATCACTGGTTGGTGCTCATTATATAGGCACTAACTTGACCAATAGGTATAGTGTAACTGCATGATTTACTCTGATGAACTTGGGAGTGATGAGTATCATGTTCTGGATAGCGATAGCATTATAAGTATATCTTGTTATTAGCAAATATCTTTGATATCTATCCTTATTAGAAAGGTCTGAGATTCCCTCAATGGTTATATCATTAAAAAGACTTGAATATCTTGGCAGCATCTTTCCAGGACTGCACTCTATGGCCCTCCTCACTTCTTGTTCGTTAGGCTTATATCATTTAGTTCTTGGGCCCTTGTGAGGTGGATCGAGCCTAGCCCAATGGGGGATGAATTTGACTCTCCAATTATCCCAAAATTCCTACCGTATAGGTATGGTGGAAATTCTCTTTTTTATCTCGTGGGGTTTCAACAAGCTTATTTGTTGTCAACAACAGTACATGTTCCCATGCCTGGGGTCACGTGTGATGGCTTGGCTCTCACTTCCCTTCGTGTAGTAGGTATCGTGAAATTTGTTCATGACATTTCCTTCCGGGTGACACTTGTCACTTTGCTACTTGGAATTGTTCAATTGACACTACTCACCTATTTAAGTCCAGATTCTTAACTTTCCTTAACCCATTCCAATCGTTCTCTATCGTTCTGCCTTAGAAAGAAAACTCTAACTTTTCCTTCTCCTATTTTTCTTTTGTCACTAATGGAGCCCAAGAACACTTCCCGCTTTTCTTCTCGAGGTTCATGTTCATCACTGCTCGAGGGATCCCCTAGGATCTCCTATGGTTTATAGTTAGAGTAGTCCTTAGTATTTAGAGGGATACCACTGGTCTATGGTTTGTAATCACCACTCCATCGAATTTGGACACAGCAAGAAGTTCCTACGGAGTACCTAACTCCTTGTCTTGGAAGTATCAAGGGCATGCCATGGGACTTTCGACTCAAGTGGATATGTTGAGAAGATCGTATTATATCCCTCCATGTTCTTGAATGGATTGCGCCTTCCTTTCTGCCGTCCCATTCAAGATGTCCTAGACTACCTCGCTCTGGACCCTTCGTAGCTCCATCCTAATGCATGAAGGATTCTTCTATCATGATGCGTTGTGTGGAGCCTAGTTCTGGGATATGAGGGAGAGGACTACCTTGATCTGGCTGCTATGGAGTTTTTTTACACGCATGGGGTACGGTGCCATGATGACAAACTATGTAGCTTCCTCTCCTGCACTAAGTATCGAGTTGCCCATTTGGAACCCTGCTTTCCCTATGTCAAGGATTGGTTCAAGAGATTCTTTTTTGTATCAAGTCGTGGTTAGGAATTTCCTGCCGGTGAGGCCCTCTATCAAGAGTTTCTCATTCGAGTTGTGTGGGAAGTCATTCCGAACAACAAGTAGTTTTTACTGAATCTATCCAATTGGGAACAGGCCCCATTGAATATGGTTTATTCCTAGGTTGAGGGGCACTAGGAGGAGGTTTGGATTGATGCTCTTTTGAATAAAGCTAACATTGATCGGTTCTTAGTGACGCGGTGTAACACACTCTTCCCTAGGGTGTGGAATGTCACATACATATATAAACAAAGTCAGGCAAAAGACTTGCAAAATAATGCAAAACATTGTTTATCACATAAAAGAGCTGATAAAATAATTCATCTCTTAAACAAAATATAACCATAGTTAATTTCCAAACTAATTAAAAGGAAAAAGATAGTCATAAAATAAAATCACTAAGTTTATTGCTATGCTCTTTCTATGTTTGGCTCGCCTGCTTGTATTGATCATAATCCTAAGTAGTTAAAAACATGAAATAAAAGTAAAACGAGTCGAAAACTTAGTAAGAAATCAATCACAACATAAACATAATAAATGTATGGTTTTCCTAAAAGTTTTAATGCTAAGAGATTAAAATCATGAACGATCATTCTGATTCTTATGCTATGCATGACTTGCTTCAATTTATTTGAATTGTCTGACTAGTTTGACTTATCTGACTGGCCAACACATTTAACTCTATTGCAAGATTGTGCATGGGTCCCACATCTTGTGACACAAGGGGAACTGCTGAGGTAGTATTTAGGCATACTACGGTGGACCACGCTTGAGTCTGTAACTTGCACATCAATCTTGAATCTACATTGGTACCATATGTCTGAATAGGCATCTGATTAAACTGATATGATCTTATCTTGCATTTGTTTTTAAGAAAACTTATATGTCTTATGCTACGTGAAATGCGCGACACACAATAATAACATAAATAATTGTAAAATGATGAATCTAAACATGTTGTGGACAAGTAATGTAATCATGTGCTATGATTACTAACATACTTTCATATATCATGACATATGAGATTCATAAACATTGCCTATCAAAGAATTGACTGTGATAATAATCTTACTAGCTAATGTGTGTTAAGCCTAATTTTATGATCAAATTTCTTATCTCAAAACGTTGATTCTAAATATTATCTTTGTAACTCGTCACCTAACATAAGTAATATAATACATCACTAAAATTTCTAGGAAATTGTATCACGAGTTCTATTTAAAAATTAAATACATCCTATAGAGAATAATAATCTTAATAGTTATTCTGTTATATGCGAAAATAAATACTAAGATTATTTAAATTCAAATAATATATCTACCCTCCAAATCATAACTTAGTAGAAATCGATTAAAACAATTAGTGGGAAACCATAGCAGTGTTCAAAATAAACTTTAACCTATTATTATTTACTACTGAAATTAGTTGTAAAATATTTAATAATAATTTAAATTTCTAGGTATTTCTGTGTAAAATAGTTTATGTAAAAATAAGATTCTCTAGGCTAACATGAAATAAACTAAACCTAGGGGTGACCTCGGTCGGGTCCGGTCCTAGGGGATTCTGTGGACAGGATTGGACCTATTCGATCTAGGGATTTTCCACCTTGGATCAGATCGAGTAATGTATCGGACCGGACCAATCCGGTCCCTTTCTGTTCGGTCCAGTTTGGTGGGTCCATTCGGTCTGGACCATGCCCAAAATGAGTTATTCAACCTATCTAAATCTCGTTTTTTTTTTTTTTTTGCCCAATTTTAATTTTTTTCGGCCGACTTCAAATTTTGTACATTTTTTAGCTAAAAAATACTAAAAAAAATTTGACTTTGAAAAATACAATGGTAAAAGAAAACTAATTTATATAAAAAAGTAGAAAAATAAAAAATAAAAAAACACAAAAGTTATTACAAATTACAATCCAAAACTCTCTCTAAGATACTGCAGTGTCCTCATGTAAACACTAATATTAAATAAGATGAGTTAACAATTTAACATATAATCTATAATCTATAATCTATAAGCTTTAAATGGGTATATATGGCATGAAGAACATATTTTCCAGCAATATGAAGATATTCCTGCACATAATTGATAAAATTAACTCACTATCTGAAATTAGCTCGATGATAAAATTCAAGACAAAAAATAATAACCAACAATTTTCTCACATCTTTAGTTTTTAATCAGCATTGGGTGTAGGGCCAGTAGGCAACGAATTTGACGGGTCCATAGAATCAGCAAAGTCCGGGTCCTTAACAAGTTCTATCCATAAAAATTTAAAACAAAACAAATTAAATAAAGTTACATAACATAGAAGATAAAATAAAATAAACCATAAAAGATATCAAAGGTAATTTTATTACATACCCATATCCAGCTGCTTCTCAAATTCCTCCACTTCATTCATTAAAATCTTAAGGTTATTGGAGTAGAAGAAGAACTAAGCCAATTTGGTGCACATATGAGACCCTCAACACTCATTGGATTTAAACTATTTCGGAAAGGGTCAAGTACGCGACCCTCAGTGCTAAATGTAGATTTAGAGGTCACAGTAGATATTGGTATTGCAAGTACACTGCGTGCAACCTTTGAAAGTATACGATATCTAACTAAATTCACCTTCCACCAATTAGAAGGTCAAAACTATCATCTTGATCCTCACATCTTTCAGCTAGATATCCATCAACCTCTGACTTACTTTCCAAACTGTCTTCTGACTATAACTGTTCCTTAAATTGGACCATCAAATGTGCCTTCTACTAGCAATCTTGTCAACTGAAGGATTTACTTTTTCATGTGAGGAACTTGCGCACTGAGGAGAATGCCCTTCTTCATTTTCTCTTTATGCCTCATACATACGGATAAATGCATTTCTCACATTCCAACTAAAATTAATTTTTTTTGCATGATCATGTGCATACATTTGTTCCAACCCAAAATCAAGATATCGCATCTTGTAGTGAGGATCAAGAAGAACACCAACATAGAGCAACATATTCCGATTTTCTAAGTTCTCCCAATACTTTTCAAACTTTCTCTTCATATTTGTGGACATTAATCCCACCTCAGGGTTTCATTCTTCACACTCCATGTTAATGACATCTTTAATAGTAACCAATTTGGGATAAAAAAAAACATTGCAAGTTACATATTCACCTCCTGAGAAGTGTAAAGTTGCATCATGAAATAATTAAAGAGACCTCACAAACAACTTTATCTTCTCTCAATCGGATGCTTTGGGAGGCCCTAACTTCTTTGACTTTTTCCTATTCACCACATCTTCATCATCAAAATCGCCATCTCCAATACTACCAAGGAAGCACGGATCTTCTTCCTCCAACTGATCAAAAACCCTTCTAAATTTTGAAACTCTTTCCAACATAAGATAGGTAAAGTTCTACTTAGTTAGTACATTTAGGCAAACTTAGCTTTTTTATTGAATTTCTTTCAACCCCACACATTTTTTAAATGTATTCCACCTTTGAGGGGAGGATTTAACATACTTTACAACACCCATCACCTTCACAATAGACTCATCATATTTTTTAAACCCCTCGCAAACGATTAAATTCAAAATGTAAGCACAACATCGAACATGCAAGAATTCATGTTCCAAGACCGTGTCTCTCCTATACTTGATTTTTTTTTTCAAATAAGAAACGGTTTCATTATTAGAACTTGCATTATCAAGAGTGAGTGTAAGTATTTTTGGTCACCTCTAATCATGTAAACACATTTATAGACCCTTACCAAGTGTATCAACTTTGTGATTTTCAACCAAAGAAAAGGAAAGAGTCCTCTTGTAACTTCCAGTCATCATCAATAAAGTGTGCTATGACACATATAGTTTAGGTTTTGCACAGATGTCCATATATCCGTGGTGAGGGAAATTCACTACTTTCGAAAAGCATTTCTCAACTTTTCTTTTTCCTTAAAAAACAAACTAAAGCAATCATTGACAACCGTCATGCGAGATAGAATCCCTACCCATTTAAGGCAAACCACAAGTATTAACTTCCTGAAACCCTCCTCTTCAGAATGCCTATAGGACAACTCATCAAGAGTAATCATCTCTACAAAGGATTGTCGGCAAGCCTCAACACTAAATGCAATGGGCACAAGTCCCGCACTACCACTTCCTCCCTCCACCTTCCAACCTAGAGTCATCTAGGACTTATCCGTCTTCTTAAACGGACATTTCTTACATTGACTCTCAATGTGATACTTCATATGTTTTGTACTATTGGTCTTTATATCACACGGATACGAAGCACCACAATAATGACATACAACCCTAGATTTACTTGGATCACTTTTTGGTATTATTGTAAAGTGATCTCCAACCATTAACCTAACTTTACCTCTTTGTGACCTACCAACTGATTTATCACTTACATTGGATGGGGGTGAGGGTGGGGGTGGAGGTCTTGTGTTGACTCTTGCACATCATTTGTAGAAGACTCCATCTACAAAAATGGAGAGACTTAACTTAAATCCAATACTCAAAACAGGAAAAAAAAGATTTGTTGTCTCATAATAAGTACAAATAACCCAGTATATAATTGACATTATATATGCAACGTAATAACAACATTTACGTACATGAATGGGAAAAAGAAGCTCAAATTTGTGAAAAACGAAGAATCTACAATGGATAGCTAGCTAGGGTTGTGGCCGGTAAGATTTTTGTTCTATCTCAAATCAAAGAACATTACAAATAAAAAAATAAAAAAAAAGGGACATAGGTACAACACTCATATATATAACCCCAAGGCATAAACTAGGGAGCCGTGCAAGAAAAGCTCACGTTGGAGCACTCTTGATGATTAATTAGCAACTCTTTTCAGGCCAACATGAGATAAAGACATTTTGAGTGTATGACATAAAACTTTACAACATGAGATCTTTTAATGCACGGCACCTCCCAAATCCCACTTATATATTGACCACATGAAAAGAGAAAAACATTAAAAAGAAAAGATAACATGATGCATTGATGCCGCTATTAAACTACTGGCTATGGCGTGGTGGCTAATTCATCAACTTTATATCACAAGATCATAAATTATTCAACATCATCAGTACCAATTTCATTTATTGCAATACCAAAACCTTATACAAATTACAATACTTAAGATCAAACCAAATACATCAAGATAAAAAAAAAAAAAAAATACATCAACAGATTCATCAACATTCAAAACGGAGGCTGCTAGTGCCCTTAACAAAAAAATTGAAAATACATAACAAATACATCAAGGATTCAAAATCAAAGATTCAAAACAACCTGTAGGGAATAATTTATAACCTTCGGCTTCAGGGACTACGACTCGCGAAGGAGGGATCGGAGAGGGTAGCCTGGCAGTGGCAGCGGCTGCCGCTACGGAGGGGCTGGTTTATGGGAGGGCTGGCGATGAAGGGGCTGCTGGCTGCTAGGGTTCTGGTTTCCTGAGGGTTGAGACTATGCTTGGTATGTGAGATAAGATGAAAATTTTTAAAAATTTTATGAATAGTGTTAAGATAAAAGTTTAAAATATTAATTTAAAATATTGAAATTTGAAAAAGTTGTAGTGGGATTTGAAAAAGTTGAATTGTTTATTATATTTTATATGAAAATTTGAAAAAGTTGTAATAATGAGATAAGATAGAGATAGAAATGAGAAATCTCATCTTTACCCCAAACATATCCTTAAACTAGGTTTGGATAGTAAAAATGTTTGAAAATGTTTGTGAATAGTAGTGAAAAAGTAATGAAAAAGTAATAATAGAATATTAAATAGTAGTAAAAAGTAAGTAAAATGTAATGAATAGTAGTAAAAATATGTGAAAAGTAATAATAAGTAAAGAATAATAGTGAGAGTATTTGAGAGTACTTGAAATACTCTTAGTACCCAAATCTAGCCGGGATTATGGAAGTGAGGAAGGAGCTTTAGGGATTATGGGAGAATAAGGAGGGAATCGGGGGAAGGGGGTGTCCTTCAGAATGAAGACAAAAACGGCGCCGTTTAGGGTTAAAACAAATCTAAGCAACGTCGTTTCAACATAATGACATTTTTAAAAAAATAAACTGGGTTGCGTGAAACGATTCTGTTTAGGTCCAATTTTACACTAAATGGTGTTGTTTTCTGTAATGCATAAAATGTGATTTTGTCTTCTTTTATCTTTTTGGCACAGAAATTAATTAAAAAAATTATTTAAGTTAGTAAAATTAAAATTAAATAAACTATTTAATGTGGATTATTTAATTAACTCATTAAAAAATAATTAATGATAATTATATTTATGATGTTAAATGTTAATTGCTAATTTGTTACTAACTTAGAGTATGTCAATGACTTAATGTATCATAATTTATGATTCTATGAATCTATGATAATTTTCAATTTTTCAATATATTAAACTTTTAAGTTTTTACATTTTGTATATGTAAATTTGTAATATGATTAATAAATCATTGTATTAGCCTATAAGCCTGTTAGGTATATATAGTTATAGTGATATTAATACTATACTATTATACATATATTATGCTATAATCCTATAACTCTTATAATATATTAATATATACTAATACTATATATTATACTATTATAGTGTTACTGTTACTGTTACTACTACATATAGACTTATAGTGTGTGTGTATATATATATATATATATATATATATATATATATATATATATATATATATATATATATATATATATATATATATTATAATGAATCAATGATATAGTGATACTAATACTATATATTATATAATAATACATTGATACAAATTATTACTAATACTATTATTACTATATAATATATTAATAATTTAATAGTGATATTAATACTATATAATAATATATGGTCATAGTCTCATAGACTCATAGTGATATTAATAATTTAATACTATATATAGACAATAGACTTATAGTGATTTAGTTATAATTTATAATTATAGTTATAGACTATAGTCATTTAGTTTAGTTATAATTATATTGATGACGTTAATTATTACTTTATTACTAATTTAAAGTATGTTAATGCATAATGAGTCATATACAACTTTTAACATTTTGTATATGAAGCAATAAGCATAAATAATTTAATTATCCATACATATTACATCCATAATTGAGAAAGTTACATACTTAACATACTATTATAAATAAGCACAAAATATTTAATGATCCATACTATTATAAATTTATAAATTATACATATATTATCATTTATACTATAACTCTTAATACTTAATAGTATTAGTAATACATTAAAGAATATAATAATACATTGATAATAAATATATATAGTTATAGATTTATAGTGGTTAGTTATTATGAATCATGATTAATATAACTATATAATAGTATTAGTATTAGACTATTAGTAATATAGTATAGCTATATATTAGTAATATTAGTTATAGTGATTTAGTATAAGTAGAACTACAGTCTATATAAGACTATTGGTACTTTTTTTATACCATATTAGAGTCTAGACTATTAGTATTAGTATAAAATGATAAATATTAGTATTAGTTAATAATTACTTAATGGTGAGTTAGTGATAGGATTATGTCAGATGAAAATTATATATTTAATTATATACAATTATTATATAATTAATATATATATAAATTATAAAATATATATATTTTTAATTTTCATTTGGTCCGATCTGGGGTGAAAAACCCCTGGATCGTGGATTGGGCCGAATGAATTCAGTCCTATAAAATTCAGACTGAGACTGACCAGGACCAGTCTCGATTCAGTCTGATCTAGACCGAATTGGCAGGTCCAATCGATTTTTCCAATCTGGAACCGTCCAATTCTCACCCCTAACTAAGCCCACTTAAAACAATTTCGGAAATAATAAATTTAAGTCCATCGGAATTCAAACTAGAATTGGAAATAAGCCCACTAAAACAAAGTCCATACAGTTCAGCCCAGCCAAAAAGGGTAGGTCATTTAGAAAAAATAATAAATTTATTAATATGGATCCCAAAATTTTTTGTTGCACAATAATAGTCTTCTTAATATAGAATCTAAAGTGAAAATATAAGAAAAATCATTTAAGATTGATGATCTATATGAAAAGTAGTTGAGAGATTTTATCCTCTAGATTTCATTGAGCAAGAAAAAAATTATTTAAGATCTCAATTATATCATTATATGTTTAATGTGACACAAAAATATATAGATTTTACAAAAAACTTAATAAACTAGATTACACACTAGAATGAAAGAGTGTCTTCTAAAAGACCACTTGATAGATTCTATGATAAAAGACCACTGGGGCTATCTCGATCCTGTTTCATCTAATGTTACAATTTTTAGTTGAAGTGGTGTTCACTGTTAAATAAATGGAAACATTTTTTGAAAAGAAATTGTAACGCATGGTCCATGGAAAAACAAACCTCTAAATGCCTAAGCTCAACCTTATAATCTATTAATCATGTCTATTGTATTAATGGAAAAGGCCGGCTGAAGCCTAAATTCACATCGGGACAAAGATAGAGCCAGCTCACTTGGTCCCATTCCATATTTATCAAAACTACAAGTACGAGTTGACAACAATTTCCCAAATGAAAATGGATTATTATTGAGGCCCATATCATCAAAATTACCTCATCGCTTTGGGCTTCATCTTTTTTGTTTTATTTTTTTTATTTTTTTTGGGGTGAGTAGGCTTATTGAATCTGAAGATAATCGCAGCCATCGCTTTGAACCTCTTAACACTTTAAGCAAGTTTAAATCCTAAATCTCAATGGCTCCATCAATGATTTACCAATAAGTTGAATGTGTTTTTGTTTAGAGTTATGCTATTTTTAAGTCACCGTGAAAATATATCATTTATTATGAGACATATTACAATTATAAAAAATCAAAAAATAAAGTTTTTTATACTAATTGACATTCTACGTTATTTGCAAAGTGTGTGTGTGTAGAGAGAGAGAGAGAGAGAGAGAGAGAGAGAGGTTAAGCATTGCATTTTAAGTGCTCTTCGGGCTTCAAAATGGGCCCAAAGTGGACACAATTTGGTTAGGGGTCCCAGCCGCTTTCGGTGGACGGTCCAAGGTTTAATCGCAAACTTGTCATGCATGTTTGAAGTTTTGAAGCGTGGATAAGGATACGTTCGCAGCCCAGTTTTGGTTTTAGTCGATTCTTTGCATGGATGGCTCTTTTTATAATTTAATGTCAGCATAGGGACATCTAATTTATTAAGAGAACATTGCTAATTATTATAATTTTTTAACAAAAAATATGTCAAAGGGTTCTAAAACTTTTCCTAAAATATGAAGCAAAAGAGATTTAATAATTAAAAAGCTTTTATAACATCCACAAATCCGCGCGCGAGAGAGAGAGAGAGAGAGAGATCAAGGGTGCACTCGCAACGCCAACAAAGATGATATATCCCTGTCATCATCTCTTCATCCATTGGTGGCATTAATCTATTTGGTTTGGATAAATATCAAGCAAGCTCTTCTCCTGACTCCTAAGCCCTTGAACACTAATAATGCATGCCATATATGTCTTGTTTTTTCTCTCATATTAGCATGCATGCATGTATATCATGAAAACCTCGTTTCAACAACCTGCTGTTCGATGTACATTGTCTGTGTAGCCGTTTTTTGCACAGTTACGGCCCAAATATTTTCTTTCCAATCATATATAACTTTGACTGATCTATAGCTAGAGTGTTACCTGTTCGTTAATATAAAAATCGCATGCATCGAGCCAGGAGTAGTGGACATCACTGTCATATTTGTCATTTTGCTTGTTCCAGCTTGACATGACCAAACAGGTGTAAGTTTCCTATATAAAAGCATCCCCTACCAAATTTGCCGACTAAACTTGGATTTGCTTTTATTATGTACTTTTAAATGCTCTTTTTTTCTTTCTAAAGGTCCTGCACCCACCTTATTAAGTATTAATAAGAAAATAATTAAAAACGTTACCTTTAAGTTCATTTCAAAGACTGGTTTCTTTTAATCTTAATTACTTTATATTTTTGTTATTAAATTGTTTATGTTTCTTTCTTTGGGGGTCAGTTTATACATCATATTCACAAGTCACAAGTATTGACCAAGACTCTCTGGGTAGTTAAGGTGTGAATTGTCAATAGGTCTAGAAATTGGAACAAATACGTTACTTTGACCCATGATACAATGCCTGATAAACCTCTGAATCTTGACTGGCCCATAATGACTAGACAAACGCGTTATGTACTCCAACTACACAAGATGTATGTAGATGTCAAAATCTCATTTCAAAGAGTAGGGTGCAGGGAAGTTTCTTCAAGCTACGTACCTACACACACGCATTGGTTCGAAAGTGATATTCTTTTATACCTACTCGATCGACAGTATATTAATATTCCTTTAAATATTAATTGAGCATATATGGAAGCAGTTGGAATCGCGCGTTGAAAAACCTGTCACTCCAATTTAGTGCCACCAAAGAGTAAATATTTGATCGTATTTCTTTATCATACATACATAATTCCACAACCTATATATTATAAGTTTAAACGGTATTTGAATGGTTAATACCCATGTGAATGGAATATCGATCTTTTCTTGGCCATGTCAGAATCTTGGTCTCAAACTTTTGGCACGCGGATTTGACACGGGCTGCATGCATTATATATCATATTATCATGTACTATACATTCTAGATCACAGAACCCATTAACCAAAAGGTGTTCAGTTCTTTAAGTCTCATTCACAGCAAACTACGATTTTTTTTTCTTCTGTTTGAGAGATTATGCGTGTTGGGAATGCATCTTCTTGGATGCAAAAGGGAACTTTCAAAAGAAAAATCGAGATTTCTTATCAAAGATATGGGTTTTGGTTTTTGGCCTCATTTGAGTCACCCTGTGTGCGCCCATGGTTGTCAAATGTCACGCCTTATGACAAGTGGGTTTGAGTAGTTGAGCATTATACATCATGCAGTAACTCATGTGGTCACTTTGGAACAAATCCACCAAATGGTATATAGAAATTTAGTCAAACCAATTTGGAATTTTGAACCAGATCGATCGAACGTGCTGATTTAGTCAACTTGTTTGGACTTCTGAACAAGAGTAGTACCGTGGTCTATGGTTTGGGTAATTAGAATAGGAGAAAGCATCAGAGGTTTCCAAATTGGCCTTCAATAACATTGGATTCTTTTGCTGATTTATTCCACAGAGAGAGACAGAGAGAACTGCTGAATTATAGGAATAGGTTTTTATTTATATATATATATGCTTATAATTTAATGAAAGCCAATGCTTTGAACAAGACTCCAGACTTGCATGTACTTTTCTAAATCGACAGGCTTCATTTGTCGATGTTCAGTTTCGTACCAAACCCAGTCGGTGCCAGCTTGAGTATTAATTCATTGCACTTGGGAGTTGGAGCCGAGTCTAGCTAGCTAGTACATTTGACTTATTAGCTCTATAAATATGCATATTGTTATTAATATTAATAGCAGTGGTAGTACTATTAATTAACTAGCCTTCTTTGAGCTCTATATATATAAAATATATATATATATGCGACATGCATTACCTGAATTTTACAAATAATCTTCTCACATCATCTTCTATATTTGATTAATATCACATTGATCGGTAATAATTTGTAAATGGCTAATTATATATATTATAATACGATGGGGATAATAACTCTAATTATCCTTCCACTTGGGGTCCTAACTAATAATTATGTTCGAGCAAAGGAGAATATAGGAATTATAAACTGCGAAAAAAGGAAAAGCTATATTATATATATATATATATGCAACCACTTGAGGGTAGAATAGTTAATTGACAAATAGGGAATTGAGGACTAGAATATTCTCTGATAGGAATTGTCTAAATAAAGTCGATATTTGAAGCAGCCTGGCAGGAACGTACGAGGAAAGAAGGTTAGGAAGGCGTGTAGAAAGTTAGAAACCGTGCATAAAAGGGAGGACCATGACTAAGGCAAACTAATTCGCTTGACTAATTTGGGACGAAAGATCAGTAGTACCTCAAGGTCTATCCATGGGGCCATTGGTCAAGGATCCAGTACTACTCATGATCGAACCTTAATTAATAAGAAGGCCGAAATCATGAATTAAGCAATGCCAATGATCGATATTACATCAATTTGACCCTTACCATATAATTCTAAGTTGTTTCTCTCAATCTAATGTGATTATAAGTACATGACGTTGATATATAATTATTTTACAACTCTCTTATAACTAATCATTAATGAACATAACATGAGCGCGACCCAAAAAATATTGAAATTTTTATCTAGCCTGATTTGAGTTTTTAATTTTACATAATTATCCTTAAAAGTATTAAAGAATTATAGATATATCATTATCTCTCTGATCCATATAAACCATACATATGTGTATGACACACGCCATACATATAAAAGGGAACACTGAAGCCCAGCCAGCATCCACAAAGCTGGCAGAATCTCACCATTTCTATAAGCTGCAGGTAACAAGAATATAAAATATATATAATGGTTACCAAAACAGTTGGCTTGACGAAGACATGAATAGAAGAAAGGAAACATGGTTCCCAAAAGCAATAATAACAACTCTTCTGTTGCTGATATAATATATCATGTGCTATATACTCTAAAACAAGTACTATACAGGTTTTTTTTAGAAGAGCCGGTAGCCACACACATAGGGGCCCGTCCTAAATTTATTGATAAGCCCTCATTTATGGCAGATGAATACCGTGAAAATATCATTACACTTGGGGGTTTACAAGATATAACATTAAAAAACTAACCCAAAACCAAGTGTCAAAACAAACCAATAAAATCATAATAAAATCAGGAAAAATCAAAATCTAACAAGCCTATATAAATCAAATCAAACTTAGCCAATTCTTACATACGGAAGTCCCAACTTATCAGTCTTCAGCATTCCTTTTAATAAATGATGAAGATGAGCGAAATAATCCCATGTCGCACTAGTACCTTCAACACCCATCCTTGTCTAAAAAATCAGCTGGAGCATTACCTTATCTAAATACGTGGGAAATAGAGTAATTCAAACCTTCAAGAATATCAAATATTTCTTCTCAAAAATCTTCTAAGTACCAAAGTCTACAATATGATTTATGAACCCACTGAACAATAATCATAGAATCTAATTCAATGTCAACATGATTATTCGATCCCAGGCCTAAATGTTCTGAAAAAGCTCTAAACAAATTACCCTTATCATCTCTAATAAACCCTCCAGCTCCTGCACGGCCCAGATTCCTTAAGAAACTTCCATCCACATTAAACTTCATTCGACCTCCCAGAGGTCTAATCCATTTAACAATGCATATAGATTTCCTTTTAGGCCTTTTTATAGGAATATGAAGACTTTGCAAGATTTTCTCATCATCATGAGATAAAGAAGTAGCAGATTTCAGTTTTTCTCCTACTCTCCCAACCCAAAACAGAATATCTCTCCAAACTAAACTGAGAGACCCTTGAGAACCCTTCATGCAACATTTACATCTTCGAAGCCATAATCTCCAAGTGATGATAATAGGTATTAAACCCAAAATCTGCCCAAATTGGGAATGTCTAGAAGCCTTTCTGAACCATATAAATATAGTGTCATGCCAACATTGTTGAAGAGAATATGGCATACCTACAAGCATAACAGCTTTCTTCCATATTTCCTAAGCAAACTCCCCCCGAGCCAGAACATGATTTTGGTCCTCATAGCAACCAATCACACAACAATTACACTTGGAAGCTATAGGAATTCCCCCTTAATCAATCTATCATAACACTTAAAGATAATTAAAAGCTTTCCAAGTAATGACAGAAATATTATGAGGTAAAGTAGTATGCCAAAGCCAATTTGTCCATTGTATTCTGGGAGACCGAACTCTCAATATGTCCCATGCACTATGAGTAGAGATAGCACCATCTGAATTCCCTTTCCAAACTAAAATGTCTTCACTTGCCTTGGCATTACACAATGTATGCAGGATCACCTCCGCTTGTCTCTCACCAACTAAACTTTGGAGTAAAGTAACATCCTACCCAGAATCAATTTGACAGTCCTTTACACAAAGATTAGGCAAATTAGAAATTGCAAACTTTTCACAAAGCGGGCCTTCTTCTAGCCAATTATCCCTCGAAAAAGAGATATTTTCATCCTTAAGTTTCCATTTAGAGTTTCTAAGAACATCAAGTATACAAGACATAATTCTTTTCCAAAATCTACTTCCTTTTGCCTGATTGACAAGGGAAATATGATTATTTTTGACATATTTGCCCCGAAAGAATTTTGACCAAAGGGAATTATCCTTAATGACTTTCCAAGCAAACTTCATATGAAGAGATTTCTGAACATCTTGAAGGTCTTTTAGACCAAGTCCTCCTTCCTGGCAAGGTCTGCATATATGCTTCCAAGAACACCAGTGTTTCTTCTATTTCCCCTCACTAGAGCCCCAAAAGAAATTATTCATGCATTTATGAATATTATGAAGAACTGAAAGCGAAGCATGAACAATAGATAAAGTATGAATTGGAATACTAGCAAGGACATGCTTAATCAAAAGTAGCCGATCCCCAGTAGACAAACAATTATTTTGCCATCCCCCTACACAGCTTTGGATATTACTCACCATCTCATCAAGATGGATAGCCTTTAATCTTCCAAAAATAATGGAAATACCAAGATATTTGAAGGGCAAAATTCCCTCAACAAAACCAGTGTTATTGAGAATAGATCATCTTCTATACAAAGAAATACTTTTAGAATAAATAATAGAAGATTTTTCTTTGCTGACTTTTTGACCCGACCAAACTTCATAGATGGCTAATATCTCCGAGATAGCTTTCATGGAAGCTTTATTCCCACTAGCAAAAATAACAATAAGTACTATACAGGTTACAATTGATATATATATATATATATATATATATATATATATATATATATATATATATATATATATATGAGACTTAATTAACACTCATGCTATACCATTACAACTCTACCATTCAATGTGAGTTTTAATAACATGTCACAGTATTGTAAACCGGCCGGGACTGGATCTGATCATACCATTTTTCATTTCCTATGACTTCATACTAGGGCGCCACATCCATGTTATACCTAAAAGTACAACCAATCAAAGAAAATATATAAACGAATTAATGATCATTTGGTTGCGCGCGTTTTTTTAACTTTAGGCATTTGGCTAATGCGTACTAATCATGCCATTAATTTGTAAATTATATTATATACCAATATGATAGAAGTTACATGCATATGTGTCACGCAACTAACTAATTAAGTTAGGATTGAAAAGAAGATTGTAATAGATCTCGTTTGTTTTCACAAATCTTCTCAACTCATCTTATCATTTTATATGTATTCAAATCAAAATTTAAAAACCAAATTGTCATGAATAATTAATCCAATAATGTTCAAAGGTGGTATTTGAAATTAAAGCACCCCTATTTAATCATGCGGCGGTTACACTTATGTCCGCATCGTTATTTGATAACCTTTGTAATTTTTAACTTTTTATCCTTTTTCCTTAATTTGTCTTTTACGCGGTGATCGATCAGTTTGTTTGGTGCATGTCGGCACCATCAATTGGATTTGATATTTATTTTTAGTGATTTCCTATTGATCAAATTATGATGCTCTAGCTAATATCCGATAGCCACTTTCAATCTTTTTTATCCTGTAGATCAATTCATTGATCATGGAAAAAAAAAATATATAAGAATAATTTTTTTTAAGATCTTTATATTTATACGATACCATATCCATGACATAATTTGATTTAAAAAATAAAATTTAAAATTTAAAACTTACAAATTATCAAGGTATGTACGTATATCATCATGTAGATAATGTATTGGTGTAAAGGTCTTCAAATAACTCTACTCATACAAATAAAGATATATGTGTACATGGTTGTGTGTGTGAGTGAAGATGATTTTAAGTGATAATCCCCGACTTAATATAGTTGTGGCAACCTTGATTAATTTAATAATTGACAGAATATATTAATTATATCTTTCTAATTCTATCAACGAAAAGAAAAGTGATGAATCATATATATATATATAAACTGAAAATAGCTATTCTGATAAACGTCGACAGTGGGAGGCTATAATTTCTTAGATTACTTTAGAATTAATTATTTTTCTTGTAGTTAAAAGATGTATAATGCAAATATGGGAACTTTTCTTGCGGAAATCATATCAAATCACTAGTGTCTTTTTAACTTTATTGTTTATAGTCCCCACCCAGCTTTTACATAAACTCCAAAATAAATATTTTTAAATGATGTTTAAAAGATTGATCTTGATATTTATTTTTTAATCCCGACAATGACGCGGCCACGTGGAAGGGCATCATGCGGACGTGGAACTTACTAGGAAGGCCCCAATACATCAACTCATCAACTGTTTCAGTTGGGAGTGGTTTGAGTGATATGGTACCAAAGCAAAGGGTAAAAAAAGACGAAAAGGCCAGGTTAGGGTTTATCTCGATATCCGGGATCGAAAGCCAAATGAAGATATAAAGAGCACATATTGCATGGAAGCTTGGCCTGAAACTTCTCAAAAGCCAAAAGCCAAATGAAGATAAAAAGAACAACGCGTGGCCAAAGGTTGTTGGAGACTGGTCATCGAGACGCCAAAAAAACACGGTCTCGCTTCTTTTGTTTTTATAGATATATAGGAAGAAAATTGAAGATTGATTAATAAAATATTATTAAAATATATGTTTTTAATATTATTTTTATTTTGGTATTCGAAAAAGTTAAATTATTTATTTTATTTTATGTAAAAATTTTAAAAATTTATAATAATAAGATGAGATGAATTAAAAATTTTTATAAAAACAAACGAAAAGATCAGTCATGTACTTACTATCTCTTGACACGATGATCATAGTTCTATATATGTAGACCAAAAACATTGGACAGATATGCCGACTCTGATTTGTTAAGATATATAACACATATATATATAAATATATTTATATATATTATGATAGTGATGTCTATGCAGTGGGATGATAATGTTTGATCAGAACATTCACTTTAAGATCCTAGATTAATATTATATGCATGAGGGATAAGGACTAAAAGCTTAAACTATGAGGGCTGCGGATATTTCATGCTCTTAAAAGATAATATCTTCAATTTATTATTGTTTAAAGCATCAATGCCAAGTCTGATACGTACTTAGAGTAGGATTCAAATCGCGTACAAAAAGATGATCATGTGTTTGCTTTATTATTATTTTAGAGCATCTATATATGCGAGTCTTTGCTACTAGAGTAGCATTGATCAGATCACATACAAATCTTAGACCTTTTTGAAGCTGAGCCCCCAAATAATAAGGACAAATAATTTTATTTAAAGACATTTTACACCACACAATAGCGCTACTCAATAAGGCACACACATATATATATATATATACACGCATTACTAAAAAACTGCTTATTTACGATTAGTTATTTACAACGAAATGATTATTTCCAGTTAAAATGAGTTTGTTTTCATCGTAAATAATTATTTTTATCGAAAAAAAAGTCACAAATATCCATTTTTCTTATAGTGAAGATTCCCATGAATATTGCATGAGAGACATTACTAGTTGCATATACGATTCTTCATGACCACATGCATAAATATGAATATACGTTCTTGACTACAATCGTGTGTGTTTGTTTTTCAATCTCATGAATTCTTATTTGGTAAAGGATAACTCACTACATGCGCAAACATGACTATTGTCATGTTCTTTAAAAATTAATTATATATGTAGGGAGGGAGGCCAAATAAATAGCACGTCAATGAATAATATTTAAAATGAGTGGGAAGCTCATCATATATAATCATGTCCGTTAGTGTAGTTAGTGTTCTTCAAGGAAGTTTCCAAATCATTAAAGCACGTACGCCCTATAAAAAAAGAAAGAAAGAAAGAAAAAAAAGATCATAATTAAAGAGATAAAGATTAAAGGATATCATGATGACAAAATAGTGGAAAAACAAAAATTATGGCTGTAGGTGACAGCAAAGGGATCATATGCTACCAACAAATAATAAGATGCCCGCCCGATAAGTGACCCATCCTGTCAACATGATTAATAATATTGTTACCTTTTTTTTTTTTTTTTTTTGGCGTGTTTGATCGTTTACTGTTTGATAAGCTATTTACGTGAATAGTGTTCATACACACACACACACATATATATATTATATATATATATGCATGTATGTATATATTTCAACAAATTAAATCATGTACAATTAATATTTTTAATTTCTTGCTTTAAATAAATTTGTAATCAAAGCGATTGGTAATTAATTAAATCTGAAAATGTTGGAAGAGATTATAATTAACAAAACACTTTTCATCATATTACTGCCTTTTATAAAAATATATATTCGAAAATAGGAAATAGCTTTTTTTGTGATTATCTTATATATTTTTATCATTCAATTCATGTGCTAGCTAGGACTTGGATATGAAATTAATTAAGCTAATTAGTTTAATTAAAAAGTAAAGATCATCTAGAATTAGTATGCATGCATGTGGCCATATAATATATATATATATATATTAGAATAAAAGAGGGCAGGACCCCAAACCTTTGCATGCAATTAGTACCTTTTCTGAAATAAAAACTTAATTAGTTAATTTGCTTCCTTTTTTCTTTTTGAATAAGCGCAACTTGTTGTTTAGTAGATAAATGAATGTGCAAGTTGGCGAAGCGCGCCCACAATATTCAAGATCGAGATAATATTATTAATTAAAGTACAATATTACTGAAGAAATTGTGCAGATTATGTATATATATATGTATATATATATATAATAGTCCAGTCCTTTCAACTTTCAAGGCCGTATATGAAAGACGGTGGGAGGAAGATCAAAGATTCCTGCAACGATTGATCAAACAAATATTGTACGCTGATCTTTTAGAAGGCCGTGACAAGAATCAAATCATTACAGGAAACTGGCCTGTTCTTTTGGAACCTCATAGAATATATATTTGACCCTGATTTTATTAAAACAAAGATTTTATTCATTTTAAAATTACAACATCCATTTAAACTTTAATAAAGAAAAATTCCATTTATAAATTGTCATATAAATTAATTGGGCCTTTGCTCGCTTGGGGCATTTGAAGGGGGTATCAATGATATTATCAATAAAATAAAACTATATTAATAATGCCAAATTGAAAGAAGATAGGGTCGATATCTGGATTAGTGAAAGGATTAATAATGGCGATCACCATCAATATCTCTGCTCAAAAAAAAAAAAAAAAAAAATCAAAGGGTTGGACGGGATGATATGATCTTTACCTTTGAGCTAGGTAGGGCGGAAACTAATTAAAAAGAAGAAGGTGGCGCCCCCTGACCCCACACAATATGACTAGTCTTTATTTTATGATAATTAAGTTCCCACACGTGTCCTCTCACATCTCCACTTGCTGGCCTCCGGTACTAGATCTAAATTAACATGCGAGGGGCCCGCCTCCAACCGAAAGTTTCGGTTATGCCGTTGGGCGCGCGGGTGGCAGTTATTTTCGTTACCTATCGTTTAGCATTCTGCCCTGACTATACCAGCTTGGAATGGGACCTCATTTCAATTTAGAGATCATGACGTACAGATAGAATCGAAAGAAAAATCCAATCGAAATTTGTGATTTTTCACAAACTTTTTTCTTTTAAAGAAAATGTCATCATTCATTTATTCATAAAGAAAAACTTACATCCATGATCAGATAAGTTTCTATAAATTTCTATATATAGAAAAATTATTTGAAAATTCACCAGTATACTATTAAATAGGTCTGGACTTAATTGTTGTTGATATTCTTTAAAGATAAATATTCAAAAGACAACACTCTACATAAACAGATAGTAGTAATCGTTTTGACTAAGACTTGGGCATGCCACTTGCTGCTCCAATTCATGAGGTTAATGTACGTGGAAGGTGATGATTATAATTAAGGTTCTAATTCCATGCTCAACCTTTTTTGCTTTACTTAATTTTGTTGGTTCGAATAGCTAGCCCATCATTCTTTTTTGTCCTAAAAATTATGTGGATTGAGATGGGAATATATAATATAAATGTTTCAAGTGGCCGGATCATTTATTGATGAGATTACTTCCTCTCTTTTCTTTTCTTTTCTTGGGTGGGGGTGGATTATATTCGAGGCATAAATCATAGTTACTGATTTTGGAATTGGTTTATTTTTATTCCTTAGAACATGAATTTTTTTATTTCCGATAACCGACAGGATGAGATTGGGATTTATGGATAAAGATGTTTACTCATTAGATATCATGTCCTGTTTTTTACTTCAAACTAAACGTTGCAAAGGATGCATTTGTTTAAATGAATTATTCTATTACCAAATCAATATATAGAGAGCACATATATCATCTGAATTATTTAAATTGTAAAATTTCATTTATAACATACAAATTTTAAATTTTATCTTTTAAATTAAATTATATTACGTAAGCACACAATGTGTGGTACTATAG
Organism: Cyclocarya paliurus; assembly: GCA_029856935.1. Lineage (NCBI taxonomy): Eukaryota > Viridiplantae > Streptophyta > Magnoliopsida > Fagales > Juglandaceae > Cyclocarya > Cyclocarya paliurus. Next base: position 28,246,846 of record CM056946.1, on the reverse strand, counting down.
ACGTCTTAGAATAACAATACTTTTATTTAAATATTACAAGCCATAGAAAATCTTGAAGTTCAAGATCAGTTGAAAATTTGTGGGTGAATAGTGAGATATGATTGTTACAATCATGTGCTAAAAGCGACTAATTGATATTATAACCGATCGAGATATATATATATATATATATATATATATATATATATATATTGGTGTTGCAAATAAGAAATATATGTATAGATATATAGTTTATGGTATAAATTGAGGTTTTTGATAGTTAATTAGGATATAAAAGGAGAATTGATCATATATATATATATATATAATATGACCCCCAAATATCCTGAAAGGTCAGCTAGCTAGCTGGTCCTTCATGATTGTCTGCAACTTGATATGTTATTAGACTAGACGTACGTACGTTCCCTATCATGCGAAATTATTATTCAGAGATCAGTGTTAGCGCGATTTCATTGACCATGCATGCACGATTTTTCCAACCAACACTATAGTACTACTTTGGTCTTGATCATGATCTAGTACCGCGTACAACCTCCGCCGTCCATGCAATTAAACTCATGATCAAATCAATTCATGATCCCATTCTTTAATTGTACGAGGTGGGCCTAAATTACTTGTCTCTATGAAAAAACATGTTGCTAGCCATATAATATATATAGCTAACAATTTTATCCAATGATAACCACGTGCATGCTGGTCTCAGTTGGCCGTTGGAGGATACGAAAAATAAAATTAACCTATATTATTCACTTTAATCTACATCTTCTTCCAAGAATTGATAGTAAAATGCCCAATTATTTATTTATGTTTTCAAATAATATATACCGCTAGTCATGATGACCATATATTTCCGCTTAAATAAAAAAGAATTAAGTCTTTTACTAGTAGTACTTGCCCTAGCAAGGGACTAAGGGAGTCAAACACAGACTTTTCTTCTGTGGGTCATGATCCCCCAGCTAGCTAAACTACATCCTTGGGGTTTGTGGGTCCTTAGCCCGTAAGATGGGTACCATGTGCATGCATGGTCTACATGCAGACTCTTTTATACAATAATTTGTTCCTCTCTTTGGATGTTGAGGTGGTCTGATATATTTTCGTAGGTTAGACTATACTCAGCATCCAGATGCATATATACAAGTATCTCCATATGAAGTGATCTCACGTGGGTCAAGATGTTTTCATCACTTGATGGGACATACTACTTTTTCATCACTACAACAACAAACCAATCAATCCATTTCAACGAAACAAGCACTATTACACAAACCTCACTCAAACATCTTATAAACTAATTACTATTCATAGATAAACTCAGATCATCTGAGATACTGATCTTAGCATCCAATTAATAGAACCTTTTAAAGTAGAGAACTTCAAAATAATGAGAGAACCTTACGTACATAGGTTTAAATTAGTTTAAACCTATCTAAAATATGAGAGAACCTTAAAATAATATTTAATATTGTAACACTCTAAATAAAGTTCAAAGTAATATTTGGTCTATATTTCAAAAAGATCGACTTATTAAAATTATAGTTTAAATTACTTGAAATTATTAATATGTACCGAAATAATTTCTGACAATATGAGATCTCATTTATTAGCAAGGTAACTCTTATATTATTTGTGGTATTACATTTAAAAGATTGGAATAGCAACTTGCCAACTAAATTCTAGAACATGCATTACAAATTTCGTTTAGCTAGTAATTTCAAAGCCATATTAATTTCACGATTGAACCATAGAATTAAATTATTCAACCAAGCAAAGCAGCTTTGATAGAGAGAGGATCCTTATCCCAATCAATTGGTTAATTTATAATTTTCTTCGGACGAGTTTATATTCACCCATAAATGAAATCAGTTCCTGGACACGTGTTGATATCCCCTCCACCGATCGACGCTGTCATCAGATAAATTAATTGAAAAATATTGTTGTTAGATTGAAGCAATTATGAGATCAAGACCAAATTGGGCACCTACTCTCTGAGGCATATATATAATATAAATATATATATATATATATATATATATATATATATATATCTTTATATTTATATAATATGGTCCTGAACAGCCTATCGATAGGTTTTTGGTCCATACTAATTTGTGTCCACTTTTGGAAATTAATTATGACCTTTTTCCCCCTTTTCTCACGCAACGTATTGGCATATTTGGACCTTCTAAATGCAGATCATGAATTCGTAGGTTACTTGTGTATCTGTACATATATTCCCATAGCATTATTTGTTCCATCATGCAACCCAATGAATTACAATATTGACATGAGTTAAAGGTCATGACATGGAGATCATCAAGGACATGCTAGCTTTGTGATCCTAATTTTGATATAAAGTTGAAATTTAGAGAGAGTATTACTAGGAGATCTTTTGGTTTTTTTTTTTTTTTGGTTTTTGGGGGGGGGGGGGGGGGGGTCATGTTTATAAGCAGATCTTTTGGGTTTTCATTTTCTTCTTGAGATGACTAATTAACTTCATCCACGACCGAGACAAATTCTCTAGATATTATCATGTGTGAATACATGACCTCTATTAATTCTAAAACACTAGTGTTTGATTCGCATGACAAGGATGAAAATTGAAACCTTCGGCCTTTTGTGAGGCGGATGGTCCCCGGCGGCCAATTACTACAGAGTTTGTTGGTCCATATGATGTATACCCTAGCTTGGCTCAGTACTACACCATGAGAATTTAAAATTACACACGACTTCCCTAAACAAGGAAAACAAAAAGTATGGAAGAGAAAGTTTGTGGTCAGGGCCGGGGATCAGAGGGAGGACATCTTTTGGCCACCAACTAAACGTCCCAATTCTTATATTTTGGAATATTTTAATTAAGCCTTGAATAATATTCCATAGGACCACCTACGTAATTAATTAATCACATGCATAACTTAAGATCTAGGAAATTAATTAGGCTTCTTGATTATATAATATGCATGGATCAATGCATGCAATATATATATATATAAACCCCCATTTTTTTTTAATTCTAATTAATTAGTTAATTCTCTTTGGATTGATTTAGTTGTAGGCATTATAGAAAATCAAACCCAATTATTATGTAGTAGTGATTGCAAAAACAGTTGTACAAAGTTGTATGAATATCATGCATTATTCTTACATATATGGGATACTTGGGTCAGATTTAGTATATGGAAGTCGATGTTTCCTGTTATCATGTGGTGTTTTATATATGTTATTGGTAATAGGCCGCCTCATTAACCTTTCAACTAATTTGAACAGTCTAGTAATTAGTTACTAAAGCTTGGTTTTGGCAAACTCACAAAGCCTGTTTTTGGCAATTACATATAGACATATAAGGAATTATATGATTAGACATACGTACTCTCTATATTTGGTAAACTTACGTAATGTTATATATACCAAAATAAGGAGAGAGAGAGAGGAGCCGGCGGAGAACACGGGTCCTACACATAATCATGAACAAAACATGATATTTATGATCTGATCCCTGGCAGGCAGTTGGCTGTCAATTAACCAACACGGGCATGCCATGATTACATGATGCATGGTCATCGATCGTCGACATTAATTTTCATTTGGATTGACGAAGCAAGCTACTAGCTAGCTAGGGCATGATCCATCATTCATGCATGCATCAAAAATAATTTATAAGTAGTGCTTATGTAGAAGTGGGTGTCCACCACCATGTACGTACTCAAACTACGTGTCATACTTCTGCTACCATTGATTAAGTTTGGCCGCTTGCACGTTGGCTTGAGGGAGTGAAATATATATAATACTTTATAATATGCCCCCAATGAGTTGGACCAAAGTCTTTGATTGTTATCTCACAGCACAGAGGCCTGCAAACGACCACTTGGATCTATTTTACTTTCAGTACTCACTACTCATTTTTTGCCACGACTACTCTTCCCCACTGATCACCACCACCACCACCACTAGCTGATCAAGCTGATCTATATAAGCTAGCTATTTAGGCTCAAATCCATGGCCAATATATATATAATATAAGAGGCTCAAGCTGGTTTAAGTAATCATCACATGATTTGCTAAGTACTGGTTTAAGCTGATCATCAGCTTTTAATTCTCATACATTTATATATATATATATATGACATGATTTGCTAATTAATTTGTGTAGCCCGGAGTAGGTCTTACTGCTTAGTGCTAATTAATTTGGCATTGTCATGTTATTCTTTTCGTTTTATTAAATAATTGAGTACCAAAAAGTTGTGGTTATGTTAAATGTATAGAGTTATTATTTAATTAGTTTTCTTGGCCCAATAATGCAATATTCCAAGAGCGCATGCAATATATATATATTTATATATATATATAGGCATGCATGCGGTACTACTGGTAATGAAAATGAAATGTGAAACCTTATCCGCCTCCACCCGATCGAGCACCGACGATCAAGTATTCCTCACGTTTTTTTTAAAAAATTCAAGTGCTATCTTCTGCAACCCACCCCAATAAAAAAGTTGGATGGGAAACGGATCGAAAAAGGCGCATTTGCAAGCTAGCTAGCGTCATACCATGTACGTCATTTCTTATGATAGGAGATCAGGAATGTTTAGCTAGCTAGGTAATACTTCATTTTTATCTTTTATTATTAAGTGTGACAAAAATAATATATGTGCCACGCGTACACATATATATACATATAAATAACATCTATTTATATCATACAAAAACCGTCACATAAAACAATTAATTAGATTTTGTATAAAAAAACTGTTCAAGTTATATATAAATATATATATTTTTTAATTAATTTAAGTTTTCTGGACAATAGTTAATTTAATTAATCATGGAGATCAGTACGCTATAAATTAAGATCATACATTGAGAATTTCCTGCTCTATGATACTTTCTCTCCAAGTTTTTTCCGTTACTGATTGAGTTATTGGAGCCAGCTTGAAGCTGGTGGCTTTATTTTATGAAATTAAGATCTTGAAGGGACCGGTACTACTGACTCGTGACGGGTCCATTAACGCACGTTCATCTGAATCATCAACTTTCTGAAAGATGTTCATAGACTATAGGGACTAAAAGAACAAGCTAGCAAGGGTACACTAATTAATCTCAGTACGAAAATGCTAAAACAAACAAAAACATATGCAGCCAAAGGTTCCCCCTACCCGAGAACAATACATTAATTGCGCATATATATATGTTGCATCGTGACCTTGCAACCCATGTGCCAACTAAGAACCAAAGTTCCTTTTTTTCCCCTAACAATAGAAACAAAGTTCTTAAAATATCGATGATTCGATATACCTAACCCAAATTATTCCCACCATACACAAAAAGTATTGTTTGAATTCGAGCAAAATATTCACCTCACAATTATGCATAATATTACTATTTTGGAAAATGCTATACCACTAATACTAATCAAATCTAAAATAAGAGTAATGCTAAATACAATCGTGTGTTATGTAAATATCGCGCATTTCTTTTAAAGAAGAGTAGAGTTCATTATTAAAAAATGTAACTTTTTTTTATAAAAATTTTATATTTACTCAACTTTAAAAAAAAAAACATATACGCACTTGCACATATTATTGCAATAAATATCATTTCTGGAATAAAGAAGCCAGAGACTAGAACCAAGTCGCAAAAAAATAAAATTAAGAATTGGTTTGATTTTGAGATGAAATGAGATGAGATGATTTTAGATAAAAATAAAAGTTAAAAAAATATTTTAATATTATTATTGTTTTGAAATTTTAAAAAAAATAAAAAAAAATTATTTATTATATTTTATGTATAAATTAAAATAAAATTATAATAATAAAATAAAATGAATCAATGAATTAGGCTAAAAGTCATCGTGTGCTTATTCCCAAATCCACCGACCAACGGAGTTGACTTGTTTCTGGCCACCGTGGGATTTCAGGAACTCGGCCACGTGTACTAGCACCTAGACGAGAAAAATCAAAAAGGAAGAAAAAATAAAAAAGAAAAGGGGATGCGATGACAGGGGTACACGTGTGGTGTCGGAGATTTAGTACAACAGCATGCGTGGCTATTGTCCCTAGCTACGGTCAGGCTCTAGCGGGGAGGGCTGTGCATACGAGACAGGTCGATCGGACTTCTGAGTTTGATACCTTAGGGATCCGTGGTTGTTTCTTGTTGGGTAGACGGCTACAACTTCGCTCATCTGAAATTAATCTCAATTTATTTTAATTTATTATTATTATTTTTTTAAATTTTAATATAAAATATAATAATTAATTTAATTTTTTTAAATTTTATAATAATAATATTATTATTAAAAAATAATATTCTAATAATAATTTATCATATCAATTCAATTCAATTCAATTCAATTCAATTTATTATTCAAATACAACTTTAAACTGGATGCAACGGTTAATTTCCTTTTTCAATAGATTATATTATATTATAAAGAACTAAAACATGGCTGCACATACTGGTCTGTTATGTTTGAAATGTTAAAGATACAGTGAGATTGTATTACAGATCTTATTTTTTAAATTATATGGCTTGATAAATGTTTATAATGCTTCCTTATTTAATAATATTGACTTCTATTTTTAAAAAAAAAGCATGGCTGCACAGCCATTACGAGCTAGCCCATTCATTAGTTTATAAGATTCATATTTATGTTATCAATAAATGCCATCAATCGATAAATTAGTTTGAATTTGTAATTTGTCAAAGAAAAATGATTTATAAGATTTAGGACATATAAATCTCGCATAATCTTTTCAAAAAACAGTGGATCTCAACATAAAAAATTGACTTTATTATAATTTTTTTGTGATTACAGTCACAAAAAGATCTTACAAAAGTAAACCAAGAAACTGACGTGTTATTTTTTTATAATAAAAGCAACTTTACAATCTAACATAACACACCAAATTACGTTAGTTTATAGATTTATTTTTGTGTAATCTTTTAGAAACTAAAGCATTTCTCTTTTCTATAGATATGTTCTTTGGCTTCCTTATTTTCTATAAGAATATAATACAATTAAGTTTTTAAATTACCTATATTAAGAGTTTGAAATCTCATGCAATAATCTCCTTAAGATCTCGTATAACTAGATGGTTATTTAATTCACATGATATTAAAATCGTGTTTCACACACCTTTAGGTCAAGCTCCAACAACTTAGGTCTTTGAAAATGAGTTATGCACAAAGAAGAATATACTGTGGCTTTGAGGGGGCGGCCTTGGGGCCAGGGAACCTTTGATGCCAAAATTAGTTAATACTCTTGGAGTGTAATAAATAAGTAAAAGAGTTTAGGGATCAGATAGACTTTCCTCGTATATGGAATCAGCTATTTATACTACAGGTTTGAAGAGCAAGTCATGCCTGCTTTCATGAAATCTGAATTTCCTGTACTGTTTATTTTTTCAGAACCTTTAAATGTAGCGTGGCTCTGCGATAGCATCATTAATGTGGCGTGTTGTCCGGGTGACAGAGCCATTAATGCAGCGTGATTCTTCAGCATTCTCCTCTTAGTCTGCCTTTCTCATAGTACATTCATGATTTCTCTATTAGTAGATTAACGGCTCTCCGTATGTCACGTCTACCATGTGGGCAAGCACTCGATGACTGGACACTACCAGAGGGACGTTAGATCGATGAGTCTCATCCCTTGCAGTATCATCCCTCCTACAGGTCATGTATAAAGGATTCTCCTAGTGGGTTGAATTCATGGCTTTCTATTTTAGGAAGAGCTTGATAGGGCCTTCTAGACCTTAAGGGGAAAATCCCCATACACATGAGATAAGTAAATTACACGTGTCTAAGGGATCGTTCAAGGTATTAATGCTCTAAAGGCATCAATTAAAAAATATAATTAATTAACTAATTATTGGATGATATATCACACGAAGTTCATTTCCAATAGAAATTTAATCCAAACAGCTTACAAAAACCATTTGAATTAGAATTGATTGGTTCAGTACTGCTTGAAACGTCATCTAGAATAATATTGGTCATTGGATGGGTTGGGAGAGGACTGGAAGAAGCCTAGCCAAGTCTAGGAATTACAATGATATACGGCATTATTAAAGAAATAAACATGATAATTAAAAACGTAGATTTGGGCGAATAACACGGGATCTCTTTGATTAAAAAAAATAAGCAAAGGTTTTCTTTATATACTTTAGTTCACTTCTCCGTGCACTTTTATCAGTTGCGACTTTAGAGCATTTCCAACTCGAATGCCTGCCTCCTGTTTTGACTATACTAATAAAGTACGTACTGATCGGAAGAAGGATCTCCTAACTCATTAAAGTGTGTGTTAAACAAATATATATGTAAAACTAAAAAGATACCCACAAAAATATAGAAGTCCTCAAAACAAATGGCCATATTGCATGTGACAAATTCTGAACGCGACGACCAAATAATATCAGAATCTCTTTCCTCGCTAGCTTCTTTGTCGAAGGTCGGAAGGCATATAATTCACCGAATAATATCATATTATATATCTAAATAGGATTTGAATCTTGGAAATGGTGATTCTTTACAAGTTGGTCTTTAGAGTCGGCTGCTGATTTATTTCTTTTAAGAATCTTTCTCTTTTGACATTATACACATTCTTGGTCTGCAAGTCATGATCACGAGGGCTTTGTTTTTGTGGCTTTCTTCTTAATTATAAGTTGCATTATTAGGAGATAAGTAGACATAGCAAGTGAATATAGTACGTAAAAAAAAAAAGGGATTCCACGACCATCTTGAATCTTGATCTACAGTCGAATTCAAGGCTAGATACAGAGAAGGGAACCAATGGCTTGAAGAAGGCCAGTTGTCATATTGTACTTTACATGGCATCTCTCTCTCTCTCTCTCTCTCTCCCTGAGCTTGTAGTATTGTGCTCTGAAATGTGAGAGTCTGACAGACATGCAGCTTTAAGCAACGCTAGCTTTTTCCTCACGGTTAAGATCGATATATTTTAGTTCAAAGTTGACAATTAATACAGTGACCACAGATTAGTATATACAACTTCACCAGCAACATATTAATTCTAAGTTAACTAGAGGAACGTGCCGTACGTTTTTGTTATAAATAAAAACAGGTTGGCGATGATACTTATTTAAGTCCTCTATATATATGATGAAGGGGACATTTTAGAATTCCAATAACATAGTTTACTAAGCTGTCTTAGATCTATTGCTTTTGATCATGTTTTTCAAATTGTTACAAAATTAAGTTGAAGCTCTATAGTTTTAATGTTGACGTGATGACTGATCATGAATTGGTTTAAACAAACATGCATGCATGTTATTATACTGATTGATCATAAAACATCATGGCCGATTTCTTAGTTATACGAAGTAGTAGTGATGAAGGCACTTCATCATGAGTCGACCCTATCTATCTATCTATCTATATGTGTTAATAATTAGGTGATTGGTCTCGAGATCTTTTTTTTCGTGTTAGAATTTCAATGCACGTACAACGCAACACATGAACTACAACTAATCTATGCAAAAAGAAACATGCATTAATACTTTTAATATCAATGAATAGTGCATAAGAACCTTAATTATTATTATTATTATACAAAGCGACAAAGGCAATTAATTAGTTTACGAGATGGCCGGGGATCGTGACTGTGGCAAAATTCGATTTTGGTTCTATTATATATATATATATATATATATACGATGCAAATAGCAAGTTGAAAGAGTTGATCTGCTAGAATGTTTTCCTGATGAATTAATATAATTCAATCGATTTGAACAAGCATGCATGCAAGTCTTATTACTGGTCCATATAGCAAGCTAGCGTGGATGTTTTTCAGATATATATACAAAGCGACAAAAGGGCTCTTGACATCTTTTGGCATTGGTGAGGTGTCAGAGTTTTTGACCAATCTGAATAATTTACTCTATATGGTATTTTTCCCTTTGTTGGGTATAAAAAAACTTCAGTTTTTATTTTCAGAACATCAATAATTATGGACATAACATTATCCAATCAATTAAGAAAGAGAAAAATGAAAAATGATAGTACTGGATATAAAGTACGTACTATTACACCGAAAGATGGTAACTTACAAAGTGACAATTATATGCCCCCAATTAAGTTTATTATATACTATTGCAAGGGGGGCCGGGTGAATATGATCATATCAGAGATTAAAATATCGTTGATCAGTAACAGATATCAAACTTTGGAATTGTCTAGCATATATATAGTTGCACTCTTGACATTCATGGCAATAATATTTGTTAATTAGGACTTGTTGAGTTTGCCTAATAAGTTTAACTCTTCAAAATGAGGATTATGGTCTCTTCAAGTAGTTCTTATTTGAACCTAAAGATTTAAGTAAGAGAGAAATACATAATCAATAATATTTAATTGATACGTATTCCAGGTTATCGAACTCATTCCATGCATCAATCTCTATCCTACTTAATACCCTCAAATTTAAACAAGAACTTGAAGTGATCTTTTTCCTCAAAGTGACCATAGTGGCCATAGATAGAATATATAAAATGAGGAGAAACTATTACAAGAAAATAATGGCATATAATTTATCAATCTTAATTTATAGTATAACAAGCATATATATATATATAAATATTAATAAAAGCAAGACTGAAAGTAATATTCAGATCGAGGGTCAAAGTCATCGTTCGGTAGATGCTTGAGTAATTGCTTCTGCCAGTGCGATTATTGGCTGCATGCCCCCAACAAGGTAGTGCCTGTTTTTCTTTTCTTTTCTTTTCTTTTCTTTTCCTTTTTAGCAAACAGCCCCCAATAATATTGTAGTAGTTAGTACATTTTGGGGGGATTCAAGAAAGGTTGAAAGCGCAGCTGGTTTTTTGTATTAACTGCATAATAACTATAAAAAGCTTCAAGCTGCTTGTTTTACTCCCCCCATTACAAGGGGCGAGACATTGAACTTTTCTTCTAATAAGTTGTTTGGGGGACCATTTTTATTAATTTAATCTCTAACGTTTTATGGCTTATACTGGTTTTATACCTTCGTCCACCGGATTCATGAGATTCTCTTGCAGCTTGCTTCAATTTAAAGATGGAATTTATATACAATATTATTAGATGTTTAAATAATTGCCTATTCCAAAACTCACACACACATAGTAAAATATGTGCATTTTGTATTTGGATCAAACAATAAATAATAAATACGTAAATGACTTGCACAATATTTACTATATATTTAAGAATTCTGCTGCATATAGTTATTTTTGCATACTCATTACACATTCCACTGATGTTATTGGCCATAACAGTTATTTTATATTAAAAAAATGACGCAGCTAATCATATTAATAGACTACACAAACAGTATGCAAAAATGACTGTATATAAAATTTTTATATATTTAATTGTATTCAAAAAATTATTCAACTAATTATAAATATTATAAGATTTACCTCGTGACCTTCTAAAATTTAAAGTTTTGATTCCAAATTTTGCATAAGTTTAAATATTTAACTCTTTGAATTATGATGTTTATATTCTCTTTTTTTTTTTTTCATTTGTAAAATGATATTCTACCGTGAAGTAAGGCCACGCGGCTGAATCCCAGTTCAAGGGAAAGGAATGCCCAGTCCGTAGACAAAAAAAGAAAACAGAATAAAAAGAAAAAGAAAAAAGTTTTTAACTGGCCGACGACGTAAAACTGTTAGTTCTGTTACGGCGACGGCGGAGACAGACGGTTTTTATTGCAATTGTGGAAGACAACGCAGTGGTGGGGCCCGAACGTGGGAGGGAGAATGGCCCCCCGAGGATTTCTGTGGGGAGGATTAGGGAGTGGGTCCCACCCTATTAAGGAAGTTTTTCCAAGGGGCATCCATCTCGTTGGGTTGTGTCCGGTGGCAACTATAAATGGACCATTCGGGCTATGTCTCTCTCGCACCCATACATCTCTCCCTCTCTCTCTGGCCTCTGCTTTCTACAGACCTGTCTGTTTGCGTTCGCTGGTTACCTCTCTCAGCTTTCTCTTCTTATAGCCCATATTTTGAAGCTATAAGTGCTCCTCTCTGTCATATAACCCGAGTACTCTGTATCTTTGTTCTTCTTATTTCACCTACTTTTAGCACCTCGTAACGACCGAGGAGTTTGCTATCTCAAAATTGAGGTTGTTTTGCTTCAACAACCAAGATTTTCTCCAATCTGTTTTTTCTGTTTTGATTCGGGATTCATAGTATTGGTTTGACAAGAAAATTTAGAACTCTCTGCAAAACCTTTTTGAGTTTCGGAAGATAAAAAGAGCAAGGATGACGAAACAGAATGTGATAGTCTCCAATAAGAAATCTGTTCTCAACATGTCAATAACTATGGCCAGGCCGGAATCTTCTATTTTGACGATGACGGCACCGAAGCCGGGCCGATACATTTCCTTTTCGACGAAGAAGCTTCTGAAGAACCTTGCGATCAATGGTGAAGGAAGAATAAACGCTTGGGTTGAGTCAATGAGAGCTTCTTCTCCTACCCACATCAAATCCACACCTTCTTTGGCCGATCATGACCGGAGGAGTTCATGGACTGTGAGTAACTAACTCGTTCAAAGAAAGGAGCATTCTTTTTTCCGGGTTTTTCTGGTGTTGGGGTTGGGAATGATGAATCTCATTTTTTTTGTGCTATTCTTTACAAACAGGTTTCTCATCCATCAGCCTTGGACATGTTTGAGCAAATCATTGATGCCTCAAAGGGAAAACAGATAGTAATGTTTTTGGACTATGACGGTACACTCTCTCCGATAGTCGATGACCCCGATAAGGCTGTCATGTCTGATGCGGTTGGTTCTGCTGTTCTTGGCTTTCGGTCATCTTATTGTCGTTGTTTATAACTTCTATTCGTTATTAAATTTGTTTCCTTTCCATGTCTCAGATGAGAGAAACGGTGCGAAATCTGGCAGTACGTTTTCCGACTGCTATTGTGAGTGGGAGGTGCAGAGACAAGGTACATTTCAAGTTGTTCGATCGATTCTTTATTTTCATGTGACTCTGTTTCGATTGTTAACTTTAAATTACCAATTTTTAAATTGAAACCTTTCGATCATTTTTCTGAAAGAGTTTGTGTTGTATAAATTATAGGTTTACAGTTTCGTACAGTTAGCAGAGTTGTACTATGCCGGAAGCCATGGCATGGACATTAAAGGACCGGCAAAAGGCTCCAAATACAAGAAAGTGAGTGAGCTGGAACTGGTTCTGTACTTTCTCTGATATCCTTCAGTTCCAATACTTTTTGTCCATTTTTATTAAATTTCTCCTAATTTTCCTGATTTTCATCTCTACGCTCTGCAGGGTAGTCATGCTGTTCTGTTCCAACCCGCAAGCGAGTTTCTTCCGATGATCGACGAGGTCTGGTTTCTCTGCAAACTTCGCACGATTTTATAGTTTCGATAGGCACAAACATCAGAATCATTTGCAGTTAGCTGATTTTAAAACATGAATCTTTCAGGTTTACAAACATTTGGTGGAGAAAACTAAATCAACTCCAGGGGCTAAAGTGGAGAATAACAAGTTCTGCGTCTCTGTTCATTTTCGACGTGTGGAGGAAAAGGTATTACGACAATCACAATCATCATCACTATTGCCATCATATCTTTCTGTTTACGTACATCTTAATGTATATTCTGCGCAACTTGTTAAAGAAAAAAACAAAGCATATTCTGTGCATTTCTATGCCAAAACTAGTGGAAAGGTAGTCTGACTGATCACTGTATGAAAATACAGAAATGGAATGAACTGTTCCGACAAGTTAAATCGGTGCTAAAAGAGTACCCAGAACTTCGACTTACCCAAGGACGAAAGGTATAAAACGGAATCTATTAAATTAATTTATTTGTATTTTTCAGTGATCACTTAATATTAATATGGCTTTGCTTGCACATCACAGGTGCTAGAAATTCGCCCTACTATTAAATGGGACAAGGGGAAGGCTCTTGAATTTTTGTTAGAGTCTCTTGGTGAGTTTTCACTTACCCACAATCAAACCATAAAAAGTTGTGATTATTTTAGTGGCTTAAATAATTTAAAAATTAATTATATTCCTGTTTTATCTCTTTAATAATGAGTAATCTCTTTTGACAGGATTTGCCAATTGTAGCGAGGTTTTTCCTGTTTACATCGGAGATGATCGAACAGATGAAGATGCATTCAAGGTATCCTATGTTTTAGATCATGTCATATCGATCCTCTGGTTTTAATTTGCTCCAAACGTTTTAATTAAAGTGTTTCATTAGTAGACTAAGGCTTTATATTTTTGTTTTGTTTCTGTCATTAGATATTAAGAGAGAAAGGACAAGGTTTTGGTATTCTTGTCTCTAAGTTCCCAAAAGAAACCTGCGCATCTTATTCTTTGCAAGAACCAGACGAGGCAAGTACCCAATACATGCACTTTGACTGTAATTTGATTACATTAAAAAAATTGTAGAAATTCTTGCATGCCTAGGATATGACTCATCTTTTTTTTATCTTTATTAATTTTCAGGTTAAGGACTTTTTGGAACGCTTGGTTCAGTGGAAACAACCGTCATTTGGAGGACAGTCGAAGGTGTAAAGTGATTATAATAAGATGGAATATATCTCCATCACACTTCCATAATATAAGGGTGGAAAGAGTTCGTGTAATTTCTTGTTCAGGGTAGAGAGAGAGGCAAAAAAAAAAACAGAGGAGAGAAAAATGGGCAAGTGAAGGGAGAGAACGCAAGTACTGTGACCTTTGCTTGTTTAGAAGGCCTTGTGCATCTTGTAACTACCTTTGTATTAGGGGGAAAAGAAGTGTAACTAGTTTCTTCAAATGCATAGAAATTTTACTCTCTCGATTGAATATGTTTTTCTAAGATATAATGCGATCGATAATGCAGGAATGTTTGATCTAATTACCATGCAGTAGTACTAGTTCATGATACTTTTTATTCAATCTTCCCGCACGACCTTTGATACAAGACCATGACAGCCCACATGCATACAGCATATTGCTTTTTTCAGAACAAAATTATGCCGTTCTTGGACTGGGAAAATGTTCCTATTCACAAAAATCGCCCGCATAAATATAAATAACATAAAGGACTTGATGGATATCATCTTCCAAAAATAATGAATCTATGGCCGTTTCATATATGAAATGACAGCGCCAAGTTTTTTTCAACATCCAAGAAAAACAGGAAGGAAGATCAAGTTCCAAATTAATATGTATCCATCCAGCAACAGCACTGCTTTTAGTCGTAATATTTAGTTGATGATCAAGATTTTGACTGGCATTTTGGCATTAGGTAAGGTATCCATCCGTATTTTCCTACAGCCTAATAGGTTGTACTCAAATTAATCTTTATGCCTTCTGTCAGCCTTTGAGATGAAGTGGTAGTGTGGTACTATTTTTACCAAAAAAAAATGGTGTCTTGTGTAGTTTCGGGATCCGGATCAGTAACTCGTGGGATCTAATCAATGAAAGCAAAAGGTGCTCAATTTATTTTTTATTTTTTATTTTTTAAAAAAAAAGAAAGGGAAAAACAATGAAAGCAAAAGGTAAATTCTAATTTTCAATTCCATTAGATGTCAAAGTACAGTAGATATTATTGTGATGGCCAAGGAAAGTTTAGATGCTTTGAATAAAATAAACCCGCTGCTTTTGAGGCTATGATGTTGTTTGATTGAGAAGACAATCACAGAGGAATATCTCAAACTAAAAACAAAAAAGGTAACCTCTAATGTGGGATGGTACCTACAGCTTGATTATTGTCATAATTATTCTGCATTTTCATATATATGGTTATATTTTTTCTGCACTCAGTGAGCTTCATGTGATAAGGTTGAGTTAGGTTGTCACTTTCTAGACACACGTCTCTTCAATTCCCATCATAGTTGTTGAGGAGAGAAAGATAAAGAACTGTTCAAAAAATATATAATTTGCAGAAAAATATATAGCCAGAACCCAGTAAATTAATTATAAGGAAATGAGGTCTTAAAGAATAGGAGATGATCAATTCAGAAGTATTTTTTGGAAGCAATGTTGATCTTTTCTGGAATATGGGTTGGCTGTTCATTAATATTATTGATCTTGTCTTCTAAATTACTTTAATTAACATTATTAGCATACCAACATTGATTGGTACGTGGTAGTAAATTTCTTATTCTGGATTCATACCCCCATCAAACACAAGGCCTACTAATCCTTATTTAGCTACAAATTATATTTATATCAGTCATCATGAATGCATTAACTATATATCATGAACAGATAAATGCATTCGAGCGAAGAAACTTACAGAATTACATGATTGCTCATTGGAATATCAAGTACCTTTAGAGGATAAGATTCTAAACGATTTTTGATTGGCTAAATGCATATATTCAAGTAATGTGAGGACTGAGGACCCCCTTAATTATCGGCAATGAGGGATCACTATTTTGCTTCAGATATATAGTATCTTGACATGCTGAGTCAAAAGGATAACGTTGGATGTTCGAAAGATATATATCATGGTGTACTTGAAAGCTGGCTATTGCATTTTGCAAATGAATTTCCTCTTTGATGTTTAACTTCACAGTTCACAAACGCAATGATCTCTTGCTAGCTTTTCCTCAAAAGACATTGACAGCTACTGGGTATACATACATTTGCGATTCCTGGTATATATCATGGCCGGATTGATCATGAATAGCAGTAAAGTAGCAATCCTTCAACGAGAATGTCTTTTGGTCAAAGTTTAAATATCTCATCATTCTGTAACTCCAAGGCAATACTTCCCATTGTTCATGCGTTTGAAGATCAATAATTGGTGGAATAGAAAGCATTCTAAAAAAGAGTGGAAAACATATAATTTCTCTTTGGTTTTCAATAGCTGTCAAACTAAACTAAGGCGCGCTGCATGCTTCATTTGTTTTTACAAATATTCTCATCTTATCTCATCTAATCATTATAATTTTTCTACATTTCCACACAAAATAAAATAAACAATTCAATTTTTTTAAATTCTAAAATAAAACAATATTAAAAAAATATATTCTAATAACATTTTATTCAACTTTCAATTTTTATCTTAACTCATGATCTCATCTCATTTCATCTGCAAAAACACACGAGGAGATTCACAGTTTTGTACAATATCATGACTGGCTATCGAATCAACCACTATCAAATGTCAATTTATTTTTTGTTTGGCACCTATAATTTTGTTTTTGTTGTAATTTAGCGATGAACTAGGGAAAAAATATGACAGAATTATTGTTAGGTACTGTGCTCAAATTAATTTATTTTCCTGTTTCAGGTTAGATTTTAGTGTTTGACATCTATTTGGCTGAACAAGTACTTGGTGTTGGTCTGACTTACACCAGCTCAGTTCTAGCAATAAATTATGAAAAAAATAGGACTGCATTATTGTTAGGTACTGTACCCACATTATATTTATTGCTTCTCTCGTGTTAAAGCTGCTTCCTTTTCCACATACCATTTTTCTGCATACACCCCTTTTCTCAGACAAGGCATGCATGAGTATAAAAGAATATTTAGGATAATTCTAATATGCTTTAGAAACCCCTCGATCGGAAGTAGAAAATTATCAGTTGGCAAATTAATTATATATATATATATATAGGACATGATAATATTGATATTAATTAAATATCAAATTAAGGCATAAAACCTTATGTGAATTGACAGCACTAGGTATACATGGCCAAGAAGCTGAATGTTCATGTTCAAACAGGAAATCTTGTAAAAAGAGAGAAAAGAAAGGCCTACATTAACTGGATCAGGAGGGTTTAATTAATAGATGATCCTCACACACCTGATCTCACAAACAAGAGCACATGAATTAATAGTTTTTGCTGTTTTAGATCTTCTATATGTGGATATATGCAAGCATAAACAAACAAGCGTTCAGCATTGGGTAATTAGATTGAAGGAACCCCACCTCAGAGATAAATGGAATCTGCTGCATTTTTTAGACCATTATTATTATTATTATTATTTCACTTTGTAAGAAGAGTACTACTGAGGGATGAACTTTATGGTTAGGTTTCTGAAAGAGAAACCCACCACTTGGTGAGGGAATCTATTGTTGAATGAGGAGTTGGCATCCACTAAAAAGAGGGTATTTGATGTGAAGAAAAACACATGGATTTTGGAATAGGGACACGCTAGCTCCCAAGCCTTGACAACCTCGTCTCTTTCATACGTGGAAAGATGGAGTCCACTAGATTCAACCATCATTGGCGACTTAACTGAATTAAACCAAGTCTTTGTAAGATGCAATTATTGGTGCAAAAGAAAGAGACTCCCCCTGGCCTCCAACACAACCAACTCATAATTTTCACTACAAAAATCTCACCTTCCTTTTAGTACTACTACTAGTAGTAGTACTCCACCATTCATTATATATATACATACATACAGATATATATATATATTGGATTGAGAACAAAAAGAAAAACCCATTTTGCATGCGTCTTTGTTAATTCTAAACTTAAATCCATTATAATAGTAGTAAATCCTGGATGCGTTATATATCTACAGGGATCATATATATATATGGTTGCACAAACTCATCTTGTTCCCACCAACCAGGACCTCAGAATAATATATACCCTCGAAATCTTTCATGTGAACCACTAGATCCATGCATGCTTATTGTACCTTGTGATTCGTTTCTGCACTTTGCAACATAGTTTATTTTACTTTGCTCTTTTCATATATACATATATAAAATAAGGTAGCATGGAAGAGGCCGGAACCTTTTGGCATGCATTGGCTTTGTCAGACCTCATGCTGGCCATGGATAATATATATGGTCCTGAAGTATACGTGCCAGGTACTCGCAATGCACAGAATAGATCTCTTACACGTGTGCTCTAATTGGGAATTGGTCCCCGCATTGAGGGTCGAGCCGTGGAGGCCTGGTACTGGTGCTTTGTCTTGGACTTGCCTTAATTACATCGTGCTCCTGCATATATTTATGCAGAATATATAGGGGTTGTGGTCATTGGTTGGATTGCGCCAAACTCTTGGTCACATGGATTCCCATGTGACCCTATATGACCTTGTCATGGGGAACAAATTTACAGCGGCCAGGAATTATGAGTCAATGGTTGGAACCTGTCAGTCTGACTCGTGTGAAAGGGCTTGATGATCATGATCAGGATATATATATATATATATATATATATATATATATATATATATATATATGAGTAATTTGGAATGCATGTGTTAATGGGTCATTATTGGTGGGGGATGTCTTAATCATGTATGCGACTAATTATACATTGTTTGATTATAAAAAGGTATAACGGGATGAAGAAGAACTCCTAAAGCTATGTCCAATTTCATGGCCTAGATTTGAAAAGAGGGAGATAGATCACATGATATATGAGCCTAGAAGAACATTTATTGTCGGACGAGTGAGCCTTAGCTTTTTAATGCTTAATAATGTAAAGATGTTCCAATTTCATTAATTAATATATTGCACATAGAAATTAAAGTCCTTGAACAGCTTGCAAAAGCTAGCGGCATTATATGAAACATGAAGAAGGAAGACATGGTTTTTGAGACAAGCAATTATCAATGCGAATGAAACACAATAAAAGGGGCATATATGGTTTCCAACTAACCATGTGCAGAGGCATATTATATATATGTATGTCATGAGAAAAACAAATGGGAGGAGGCCCGGCCTTTCCAAACTTCATTACTAATGAATTGTAAAGTACTTTTGAGGGTAGCATGCAGGGGGGGAAAAAGAGTAATGCCCACTTCGATGATCTAAAGTATCCATTGTCCATAATTAACACTCTTAAATATATATAAAGGTCATCTCCTTTAGTAGTCCAAACTCTCTTTTCAATTAATTAAAGTACTACCACCTCGAAGCAACTTGCACTCAGATCATCAAATGATTTGTCTTTTATGCACTACGGCCTTTTGTTTGTGTTCTTCTTCTTCTTCTTTTTTTCCCATCGTTATTATTGTGTTAAAGATCTTTCCAGGAAAGTAAGCTAGCTAGGCGTACTGAGAAAACGATGGAAACATACTACTCCTAGCTAGACTTTGTTTCGCATCATCATGTCATTGCATTATATAATACGACCCTATGATCACTTTTTGGGTTTCTCGTGGTGCATGCATATATATATATATATATATATATATATATATATGTGTGTGTGTGTGTGTGTGTCTGCGTGTGTGCGTTAGCTATTTGAAAGTCTTTACATACAAGGATAAAACAAAAATTATAAGTTTGGAGGGGCTAGATACGTTTAGGTCTAGAGTAAATAGTTGAATTGAAAATTTTAAGGAACAACCTTTAACAAATTGATAAGAGAGAGAGAGAGAGTAAAAAATAAGAAAAAATAAATAAATTTTGGATTTGCAATATTCCTCTATGAATACCAATAAATATTTTACATCTAAGCTTTTCATATATATGTTGCAATTAAGAGAAGATGTTGAACTATAGAAACAATTTGTATAAGAATTATAAAAAAGATGTAATATACGTAAACCATAAACTAAGTTTGCATTTTGCTGAATAATTTATAACAGTAACGTCATAAATTTAAAAACTTTTAATCAGTTCAATTGCTTACTGCGTAACTAGTTATCCAGTGAATAAAACAGGAAAAAAGTGTATTTATCATACAACTTTAATTGATACCAAATTCTAATTTGATGATATATTAAAAAGATCTATTAAAAAATTGTTGACAATTTGCAAGATACCTCATAAGACTGGCTATTTAAGAGCATTGACTAGTGCCAATTATAATTTGTTGTGGACAAGAACAAGATCAAAAGTATCAAAAATTAAGGAAAATATGCAAATTAGACAAAATTATAATATACATATATAATTTTTTTTGTGTAAGAGCCTTGGGGGAAGGGCCCACCTTAGTCTCGTCCCTGTTTACACCACACACTATTCATATGACATAATTTGATTTGAAAGATTCAAATTTTAAAATTTACTTTTGAATTCAAATTATGCAACATGGATGGTGTATGATGTAAATTAAGACATCCAAATAGAATTGTTCATATATATATATATATATTGAGTAATGCTACACATCATTTCTTTTACTATCATCATCTCATGATGCGGTATTAAATAATTGAAAACCATTTATTATGTTTCACTTACCATGGGCCTATCATTTAATGCTACATCAAGGGATATTTGTTGAGAGGATAGTAATAAAATTGATGATAAATAGATTTTTTTTCATATATAATTATCAAGATAATTATTCAGAGTACTAGATAAAACATGAATAACAAGACAGCCTATAATCTGACTTTGATAATATATTAATATAATAAAACACCAATTAATGTTTCTTTGAAAAAGATTAAGTTGAATCATTTAATTTATATTGTAACAATTTAATAAATATATGATCTGATTACACTTCTGATCTGTAACTTGTTTCGGATGTATCATTTTTTTTTAATGAAGTTTCAATAAGTTTGTTTTGAAACGTTTATGTATTAATTGTACATATAGAGATGTCAAGTAGAAAACTTACCAAAATAAAATGAGGAAATAATTTAAATGTGCTAATAAAAAAAGCAGTAATTTCAAACATTGAAATAGTTCTTCATTGGATGGTTGCAATCAAGATCAGCCTGAATTTTATCAACTAATTTATTTTACAAACCAAATTGTCCGGATATTAGCGGATGATTCGAAAAAACTGATATGGACAACAAAAAAAAAAACGTAATTTTTATAAACTTGATCAATAAATTATAAAGAAAAATTCTTATTATCAATCATTATTTAATACCTCACACTCTACACCCCATATTTTATGAAAACTACTCTCACACCCAATGAAAAAAAAAATTGTAAGTCTAGAGTATGAGAGTAAATAGTAACTTATGTATATCATTCCTCAATTATAAATCCAAGATTCAAGAACGGTAGATTCTACAACTACATGAGTCAAGGGGCAAAAAATTAAAAATAGAAAAATAGTAGGGGCTGCCTAATTTTTTTTTCTTTTAAATAAACCTCAATACTTCATTAAACAAACTTTAAGCATTACATAGTTTGTCTTTTTCTAGACAATTTACAATAAAACTTGAAATTTCTTCAATCCATATCTTAGCTTCTACTAACTTCAAAGCTTCCTTACCTAGTGTATGAGCCACTGTATTTTTTTCTCTATATGCAAAATGTAAAGACCAATTTGGTCTATTTTTTAAAACTGAGTGTATATATTCAACTAAAGATCCAACACTGGACAAATCGTCCTCCTCACTGTTGACTGCTGTGACAATTGTCTTGGCATCTCCTTCAAACATAGCCTTTTGAATGTTTAAATCATTACACAACTCCAAAGCCTTCTTCCAGAGTGCATGGCATTCTGCCACTGTTAGGTTCTGTACATACTTACTCTGATCACAAACAGCCACCATTGCCTTTCCCTTATCATGTCTAAGCATAATTCTCACTCTCATTCTCTTAAATTGGAACTTAAAAAATGTGCCAAATAACAGCCTGGCCACATGTTCAGTTCCATAATTGGGTCCTTTGCTTTGGGGTGGCATAGATGGGCCTGTAATACTGTGAACTCTGTTCAATTGTTGGGATTGTCGAACTCTTTTGTGACCCATTAGAAACCTATTCAGGGCCATAGGCCAGTATTTTTAATACCGTACCATACCGGCCACTAGTCCAGTACAAGTAATGTATTCATTTTGTACCGTTCAAAATACCAGCCGGTATTTGATTTTTCGGCCGAAACACATATTTCGGCAGGTACAAAATTCTCCAGCCTGGTTTGGAATCTTTGGATGGCATTTTCAAAATTTCTGTAAACACTGAGGGGCTATTTCGGACTTTCACGTAACAAGTATACTTAGGGTTTACTTTTTTTTTGTCATTCCCAAATCGATTTCAGGCTTCAGCAGTTCAGCCTTTTCCAGGTTTCCTTCAACTGGCAGCAGCAGCTGCAGCATGGTAGCACCCCTGCACTCGAGTCCCAGACGGCCAGACCTTCGAAATTTCGCATTGTCCATTAGCTTGTGCCATCGTCTCCTCCATCTTCATCGCACGTCGTCATCTGCCATCATTTCCGTCAACGGTATGATATTTATGTAATTTTTTTAAATAATTTGTAAGTGTAAGTTTGAGACTTGAGACTTGTAGAACCAAAATTGTAATTTGTAAGTGTCACTGTTATTTGATTATTTGAGACTTGCAGAATTTGCTCTAGTACTACAAGCAGGAAACTACAGAGGTTTACTGTTGGAAGGTTTTTAATTTTCGTTAATCATAAAGATGCTTTAGATTATATTTTTATAATGTTTGTCTGTTTTTAAATTCTACATTGTATCTATAGCTTTGGGGTGATTGTCTGATTGTCAAGGATTGTCATTTTCTCCCAATGTATTTTTTTAAAAAAGAAAAAACAAGATGTGATGTAATTAACAATTGTAGTTATAATAAATTAGCTAAAAAATATATATGGATAGTCCTTGATCTATAATTTTATTCAATATTCATTAATAATTTAAAATATGTTGTGTACTAGTCTTAGTCATAGTATCATGTATGTCCCTTATGCCTCTGTGGGAAATCTGGATTGCATCCACTGCGAAGCAAAGTTTATCTTACTGTGATAAAAATATATATATCCATGTTCAAGTATTGAACATAGATGATTAAGCCTAATTGTTTACTGTTTCTATTCCTTAATAAAAGTTTACATCTCCAAAGGGGTGATTGTAGGCTCGTAGCACTCTATCAAATGGACATCCATTATCTTCAATACGTTGTTACGTATGCGTTAGATTTTATTTGATCTTACATGGCATTAATGTCAATTGTCCATATATGTTATTAAGAAATCTAATGAAATTGATAGTGATGTTTAATTATAAAAAATTAGTGAAATTAAGGAGGTGAAAAATAAGAAATTCAAGAATATTTTTACAAATTTACAAAATGATTTTGCATCATTCCAAAAATAATTTTTAAAAAATATATTTCTCATCTCTATTTTCTATCATCCTCTCAAATGCTGAATGTTATTGTTCATCTTTTTAAGTTTCTTACTTCTTTTGACTTTTTTTAATTTTGCTTACTTATAAGTGTTAATTTTTATACTTTAATAGTTAAAAATGTTTAGTTATCAATCAACTGGTGGTATGACTTCAACTCCAACACTTGCTCCTGTAAGATCAGAAGATCCAGTATGGGCCCATGCACGTGCAGTGCCAGGGGCAAAAAATAATACTAAATGTTTATATTGTAATAAAGTAATTAAAGGTGGCAGGATCACTCAGTTAAAGTATCATCTAGTTGGGATTTCAGGCAATGTAGAAGCATGTAAAAAGGTTATTAAAGATGTAAAATAGCAAATGAATGAGTTGCTTGATGAAATGAAAAAATGCAGAGAGAAGAAAAGAAAAATAAGGTCAGAAATTGGAGGCGATATAGATTTAACATATGATGATATTGATGATAGTAATAGTATGGAGGGACAGTCTCAGCTTTCAAAAGGTAAGGGGAAGTCGAAAGAATCTAGAACTAAAAAGTCAGAGGGGAGATTCAGTAGATTTTTTACTGCAAGAACAACTCTTAGGGCCCAACCTTCAATTAAGAGTTCAATGTGTTCAAATGAGATGATTGTAAAAGCAAAAATAGCTATAGCACGTTGGTGGTATGATATTAATCTGCCTTTCAATACGGCTTAATCCAAATTTTATCAACCAACTATCGATGCCATGACTGGCATCGGGCCAGGATTCAAGAGCCCTTCTTTATATGAGTTGAGAGGAAATTTATTAAAGATGGCTATGGATGAGATTCAAGATTATTTGCAATAAATTAAGAAGATTTAGAATGAGACCAGTTGTTCACTAATGGCAGATGGTTGGATAAACTAGAAGCAAAAATCAATAATCAACTTTTTAGTTTATTGTCCGAAAAGTACAATGTTCTTAAAGTTTATTGATACATCTGGCCTTAGAAAATATGCTGAAACATTGTTTAATATCTTTGATGAAGTTGTTCAAGAAATTAGAGTTGAGAATCTTGTGCAATTCATAACGGACAATGATGCAAGTTATAAAACTACAGGAAAAAAAGCCACGGCAGAAGTATGGCTCTTTCTACTGGTTCCCATGTGCAGCTCATTGCATAGACTTAATGTTAGAGAATTTTTTTGATCCAAAATATTTTTCTCTTATTGATGATACTATAAAAAAGCCGAAAAAGATAACAAAATTCATCTATGACTATGGTTGGGTTTTAGCATTGATGAGAAAAGACTTTACCAAAGGTCATAATTTGTATCGTCCTACAATTATAAGATTTGCGACAAATTTTTTTAAGTATCTAATGATTGCTCTTGTTTAAGAAAGAACTTAAACAAATGTTTACTTGTGATAAATGGATTGCATCAAGTCATTCTAAGAGCAACATAGGGAATGAGATATCTGGGATCGTTTTAGAAAATAAAGAATTTTGGGCTCAATGTCAATTTATTGTTAAAGTTAATGAGCCTTTGGTTCATGTTTTGCGATTTGTTGACAAGGATGCGAAGCCTGCAATGAAATATTTGTATGATGTAATGGAAAGAGCCAAAGAGAACATAAAAGCAAGATACAATAACAAAGTTAGTGTATTCAATCCATTCACCAGGATTATTAATTCTAGATGGGATAAGCAGCTTCACAGTCCATTACATGCGGCAGATTATTTTCTTAATCCTGGAATTTATTATAGCTCCAACTTTAAAAATAAAAATGATGTTGTAAGAGACTTCAACAGCTGTGTTATGAAGATAAAACTTGATCCCGATAATCAAGACAAGATCATTACAGTACTTGTTTACATAAGAATGCAATAGGTGAATTTGGACATTCTTTAGCAAGCCGTCAGCGTGATAAAATTAATCTAGGTATTATTATTTATTAATATCATTTGTTAAATAGTGTGATTTTGTACTTTAAATTTTATCTTATTTTATTTTTACTTACATTTAATTAATAATTTATAATTGCATTATTGTTATAGTTGTATGGTGGACCTAATTTGATTGCAAGGTTCAACACTTCAAAGGTTTGTTGTTCGAGTACTAAGTCATTGTTGTAGTACAACTGGATGTGAGAAAAACTAGAGCACATTTGATGTTATTCATTCAAAGAAGAGAAATAGATTAGTACATAAACGTTTGAATGATTTAGTATTTATTCGTTATAACTTGAAACTACGAGAAAGATAAATTTTTTTAATACTAATGTTTTTCACTGTTGAAAAATATATAACATTTTTACTTATTTTTTATTTTATTTTGACAGAAGCATAAAAAAAAAAAAAGGAAGAGATGCTTTAGATCCAATCAATTTTGAAAACATTGACTTGATGGAAGAATGGGTGGGTGAAAAATCTGAACTTCTTGATAGAGAAGATTTAGATTGGGCAAGTATTGAAGAGCCATTAGCCTTACTAAATGAGGAAGACGATGATAATGTTGGTGTTGATGTTGATGACAGTGGTGACATTGATGAAAATATTTTGATTAACATGTCAAATCTTGATCCTTATTATCTTTTTGATGAGGATGGGTAGTTTTATGACGATGGTGACATTAATGGATTTATTATGATAATGTTGTTATTTATGTTAGTTGTAACTTAAAACTTAAGAATTGTATTGAGAAGTATTGAATTTATGACTTATTTTGTTGTTATTTTGGAAGATAGTTAATACTTGTATATATATAATTTATCCAGGTATAAACTATTCCGAAATGAAACGGAATTGGTACCGGTATTGAAACAGTATTGGTACTAAAATATTATTTCAAAACGGTACACGAAACGGTACCGATACCGAAATATTTCATTCCAATACCTTGACCGGTACAACCTCCGGTACTGTATTCAAAACTTTTCCATAGGCCCATAGCTATGTCTAATTTTTCTCGAGGCTCCAAATCCAAATCTTGCTCATGCAAACATATTCAATGAAGACCCAAAAAGAAACAAATTTCTGGACTAGATAAGGGCAAAGCACTCCTAATGACTTCTTCATCCTATCATTTAAAATACATCACCAAAATCCACTTTTTCTATTTTACATACTGACTTTTATAATATATCATACATCAACTGATATATTTTTTCTTCATATCATTTAAATATTATAATTTTTAATCTTTTTTATTCATTTCGAATATCTTCTCTAACTATCAATAATATCCTCATATCTTTTAATATTTACAATATCTCCCTATATACAGTATCATATAATTATGTTCTATTTTAAACTAATCCAAATTTATAAACTAAACCCAAGGGAAATTCCTCACATTTCACAACTTCACTACATTACTCTACAAATTGACAAAAAATGATCGTGCAAATGTTATTAAACCAAAATCAGTATACTTCTTATCAAAAATCAGTGACAAAAAATGCACACAAGGGACAATTCTTGCAATTGGCATAGCCATCCTCCTGTAAAATGTGTGGTATTTATCAAACCAATTTTTTTCAAAAATAGATATGTAACTAATTTTACACCAAAAACCAATATATAAGCATCTATTCATCCTTATATTACATGCACTTTACTGCAACAACTGCTTCTCACTTTACTGTAAAATCTGGACACCGATTCATGATCTTTCTTGCTTATTAAATAACATGCATGCCTAAATGCAAATTCTCTCCATATGTTGTAAAATCCCACAATCATGTACCCACTCAAACTCATAGACCCATATTCTGAGAAGAAAAAATTTGTGCTTTCATGAGATATTCCAAAAAATTCAACATATTTCATCCATATATTCCATGAATCAGTATATGCTAAAGAAAAAAAGAGCTTGAAGCAGAAGACAATGGATGATCGGTGATGGAAGCAACAAGCGAAGTCGAGGAAGATGGAAGGCTCTAGTTCTGTCTTTGGCTGCAAGCAATGGAGAAAGCGTGGGAATGAGAGAGAATGAGAGAGGGAGAGAGGGTTGAAATGAGAATAAAATAAATTTGAAGGAATAAGGAAAATCAACACAAGGACGAGGAGAAAAGAGAAATTAATTAAAAATGTTTACAACCATGAACAGGATCCTCCACATGTAGTGGGATCACTGTATCAAAATGTAAAATATTTTTAAAATACAAGATCCGATGGAGTCCTCTTTTGAGAGCATTTTTTTATATTTTAAAGAAAATTATATTTTACAATAGCCATTGGGAGTGCTCTAAGGGAATTCAAATTTTTGAATCAAATAGAGGTAAATAAATAAATTTTAGACAATTGTAACGATACATGGGGAGTAGGGACTTTTTCTTCTAAAAAACTAGTGTATAATATATCGAAAATGCTATCGGTCTCATGCTTGTTACTGCTCATGTGGCAGCCACATATTTATATAAAAACAAAAACCATGCTCAATCCCCCTTCTTTCAATTTGAAACCTAAACAAAAAGCAAAGCAAATCGATCCCCATTGTACTACAAAAAAATAGCTTTTTGCGTTGTCTAAAATCGTCACAAAAGGCATAATCAACATCGCTAATACAAATCAATGCAAGATAGTTGGTAATACTTCTCAAAAAGCTTCTCGCATCGAAATGAAATATGGTTACAAAAATATGTACATTGGCGACAAAATTGATCGCCACTAGTGGAGGATAGGAGCAACATAAAAGATATTCCAAACGGTAAAAAAGTCATCTTCGCAACTTTTTCTATCGATGCAAATAGTCTCAAATGTCATAGCAAAAAAAATACCAACCATGGTTAATTATTACCGATAGAATTTTTCTCGACAATTTTTCCTAGCCTGAAAATGTAAGTTATAATATTGAGATTTGGTTGCAAATTCTTGTTTGCTGCAATTATATCACAACAAACTCTTATTTGTGACCCAATTTATTAATAGTCGCCAATGTTTACTCATAGCGATATAATTGCTGCAAATATAATTTCCGACCATAACATCATACGTTTTGTCGTGAATTTTGTACAAATTTGTATGGTAGCAAATAGATATTTGCAACGATTCTTGTTGCCTCAAATAAGTGGTTATGACAAAAAAATTATTTTTGATGATCCGATATCGTCAGAAATAGTATGTTACAAAATAAAATAAAATAAATATCATTCAAATAAAATACATAAAAATATACATCTTACATTATATTACAATTCATAAAGCATTTACACAAAGTACATGCTTTATATTCTAAGTAATATATTATATTAAAATCTATAAATTAGCAATTACACTATATTCTAAGTGTGCAACTTTAGACTTTTCAAGGTACATCAAAGTACAAAACTAGTAAGCATGTATTATCAAGTCCAACATACTTGTAGAAATCTTTGTGATGGGTTCCTACAAAAATATTCGATGTCACTCTTAAATGATTATAAAACAAATGCAATAGGTAGCGAAGAAGTAAGAACACCAATATATATCGTGATAGAAATAGAAAAAATGGTACATTTTAGGGATAGAAAATAAGTTTGAAAAACAACACAAAAATTCAGCATTGTTAGAAGAACAAGCACTCTAGAAGTTGGCAATAGATGTAAATAATTGATGGTATTACATGCTCAACATTACAGTAGGAGTAAGCCCAATTTCTACAAGAGTCAAGATGAAATAGTTAGTAGCTTAGATCATGTGTTCTAATTTCTAAGCACAACCTAAATCATTAGAGTTCACATTTACCCAGGGAAAAAACTAGAGGTAATAAAGTATTGAACCAGTGTAGCAAAGAACAATAAAAAAATATAAAGAAATGTACCTGGACAACAGAGAAACTTTTAGGAAGGGTGAAGAAATAATAGAAATCAGCATAACACCATTTTGAAAATAATGACGAATCACTTTGGCATATTCATAATATCATTAATAGTCAAATCTTGAAAATTACATTATTATTGAGAAAGAGCAATGTTAAATTACAATTCTATTTTTTAACCCAAGATTGAGATGTTAAAATGAACACTGCAAATGGGATGTGAATCTAGGAATGTTCAATAGCAGAATATAAGGAAAAAAATTAGTAAATTAGGTCATCATTATCTTCGAAAGTAGTCATCATACCAATGTTGAACAACCCAGACAAGGCCAATCTACAATAATGGCTCGCGAATTGACTTCACCAACTTGTTGAACAATGTTTCTTGCCACTAATTTTCATTTTTCAACAATGCTTACATCAATGCTAATAAGATGACTACCTCTAAATTAAGCAGTTGACAAATTCTAGTTCTTATAAAAAAAATACATTAATGGCATACACATCAGCATGGGAAAAAACCTGG
Source organism: Cyclocarya paliurus (assembly GCA_029856935.1). Lineage (NCBI taxonomy): Eukaryota > Viridiplantae > Streptophyta > Magnoliopsida > Fagales > Juglandaceae > Cyclocarya > Cyclocarya paliurus. The sequence continues at coordinate 28,216,573 of CM056946.1, read as the reverse complement.
TTAAAGAGTGTTAGGTTAGGTTTGGTAACAAAGTTAAAACACAAAATTTTCATCTCATCTCATTTCATCATTACAACTTTCCAAATTTTCATACAAAATATAATAAACAATTCAACTTTTTTAAATTTCAATTTAATTTTTTCAAATTCTAAAACAATAATAATATTAAAATATAATATTTTAAACTTTCATCAAAAATTAAAAATTCTCATCTCACTCTCCAAACCTAACCTTAAAAGCATACGCATCTGCTGGTTCCATTCAAAGGATACCTTGCCTGTTTTATTCACATAACTACACAAAACTCATTGTTATCTTCCATATAAAAACCATAACCCTTCATAACATCAATTGACCCCAAAACTGCACCCAATATACTCCTCAATAGTCAAATTGTGCAAATCCACAACAATCACCAACAATTCAATCATCTGAAATCACCCCCAACAATATAAATTAAGGTGCTTAGATTTTTTCAAAAATTTTCACAATCCATTAAAACTCTCATCCTTTAATCAAACCAAAATTCAACTCCACATTAATAAAGTCTAGGGTTTACCTGCTGTTTATGGTGACAAATCTCGAGTTTGAGGACAAGGGGTTTACATGTAGCATGCAATCAGCTTGACAACGTGGAATTTCCTTTACAACAGGTCACAGTGGCGCTATGGTGGAGTTTCTATCAACATCATCAAAGATATGGCTACTGTAAGAGAGAGGGAAAGACAAAGAGACAAAGAAAAGAGGAGTAAGGCTTACCGGTTGGTGAGGTAACGGCTGACAGCATGGATAAGAGTGTCAGACTTATCGTGGCATGACGGCGGCAGGGGGCTAGCACAACAACGATCGGACGTCACAGAGTTTCAAATTGCGGAAAAAGTGGGAGTGGGGCTGTACAGGAGGGAAAACATTATTGTAATGGAATTGGGGGGGTGCGGTAAGGGGAAAAATAGAAAGGAAAAAAATTTTAAAATGATTTTTCACTATTTTGTTTTTAACATTCACCTTTTACGACGGTATAATATCACTGTAAATAATTAAATAATCGCCACAAATAGTTAAATACAACATAGACCATTTAGCAACAAATTAATATCGTTGTAAAAGAAATCAAGGTGTTGGAATTAATTTTTTCCGTCCAGATTATTTGCAAAGATAATTATAATTTGATCACTAAAAAGTTATTTTTAGGATTGGATTTTTACTCGTTGGGAATAAAATGACAAGAATGCAAAAAATTGATTTTTTGCAATCAAATTAAAATTGTTGCAAAAGAATTGGTTGCAAAAATCCATTTCTTTTATAGTGATTTTTGCGGTATCCACAAAATACCATAAAAACTTAAAATTTCGCCGCAATAAAAAAGTTTACTATTGGAATCGTTGTTTTGCACCATTTGCGACAAAATTTAACATCGATTTTAATCTCGCATCAAATGATATTTTTTAGTGTAGATTTAAGTTTCGACAGAAACATTTTAAACGCAAAAAGCCATATTTCACAGTAACGATCGCTTATACAAATGTTCGATCACTTTTTTGATATGAAGTAACTCATTTATATTATTACAATACTATTGCAAGATCTAAAAGGCTAGGTTTTGGAAGCTGTAAATTTTCAGACTCCGCTTGGTAGCTTTTATGTATCTACCAGTATCCTCGTACATCACTGGGTAGACAATCTATATAGATGGAGGCATGACTGTTAATAGGTTCTCCCTGTAACAATGACAAAAAGGGTATGAAAATCCAAGCTCCTTACATTAAAAAATAAAAACAAGGCTCAATGAATCTCAGAACTCCATTTTGTCTCTCTATTATCCAAGGAAAAATCTAAGATCAGTAGGAAAAGGAAAAAAATATATATATTGAAAGATGTCCAAAATCCAAATCAATCTTGGATTTGTGGTTTTGCAGCTACAAAGATGCTTCTCTTTTGTTGTTTTGTTCCAATGCATATTAATAGCAGTATTCGTATATTTTGTTTAGGGTTTGGAAAAGCATACAGTAGATGGTGATCGAACAGATGAAAATTTTTATTTTTTAAATACGTGACTGCCACATGGCTAAGCCACATCAAGAGATATAAAAGAGAGGTAATAAGCAGGAGGCCGAGTAGAACCACTCATAATATATAAGCCCATCCTTTTGAACTTTGAATCATTGATTCATGAAAGAAACTATAAAGGGAGTATGCCCTGTTCTAGGAATTGAATTTGGTCTGACATTTTTGTGATAAGATCCTCGAACTCATCCCTAGTTTCCTACTCACCTTAAATTTACATTTCGAGTCCATAATATAGGTCTTGATTGTACCAAATTTCATCTTCACCACAACTTGCAGATTGAGAGCTAGACATTAATAGTATATCTTAGCTTTCATGTCTTTCATAATTTTCTCCATCTGGTAAGACACTTTGATTCTCGTATAACAATTTTAATCCTTTAGAGCTATTCTCTTCTTGCTTGAGAATTTGGATAATGATAAACCTACAACTCTTTTAGAATTATTTTACAACTTATTTTACAATCAATAAATATAATTGTGTCACTCCGTTTAAAACAATTTTGATTTTATGTAACTATCCTCATTTTGAAATAGAGTTGTAAAACAGTTATAAAAAACTGTAAGTTCATCATTTCCTATAAATTTACCATTGGCATTTGCTATTGAAAGATAATTCAGCAACCCCTCAAAGGTTGTAATTATTCCTCAAAAATTCATAATTCTTGGCCTCCAAGAAAATTTTGTGTGCATGCTAGGAATTTGAACCACAAGAGAAGTGTGAATGTTTGACTACAACATGTGCAACAGAGGATGAATGAGCATTAGGGC